>JAJLXK010000012.1:0-503186 GCA_030571195.1 Myxozyma geophila
CTACACGACGCCCTTCCGATCTCCTACTATAAAACCCTACTATAAAACCCTACTATAAAACCCTACTAAAACCCTACTATAAAACCCTACTATAAAACCCTACTATAAAACCCTACTATAAAACCCTACTAAAACCCTACTATAAAACCCTACTATAAAACCCTACTAAAACCCTACTAAAAACCCTACTATAAAACCCTACTATAAAACCCTACTATAAAACCCTACTATAAAACCCTACTATAAGCCCGATTCGTAAAGCGTTTTTTTTGAGGCAACTCCATTTTCAAAACTCTACAACTGCTGACGTATATCTGACAAATATATTATCTTTTCAGTCACGTGCCCATATTTCCAAAATTGCTAAATCAATTGTTTTTGCTCTGCTACCGCAGCACAAACAAGACAGCCATTAATCACAATCATAGCTCTGCTCATCCAGCAAAAAATTCACTTCGAAGAGCACAAATACGCGTCTGAACAAGGTTTTAAGCGAGGCATGTAGCGCGATGGGACTGCGTGCTTACGGCTGAACCTTGTTTGCCTCGTCGCTCTGCTCTGTCGCGCCTTTGTAGTCTCGCTAGTTCTAAATTTATTCCCATTTAGGCTGGGCAAGGGCTGATCTCCACCCTTCGCCCTACGCGTCCTAAAACCGGTTGGTTCTTTCTCGCCTTCTTGTGCGTGTTCACAACTGTCTACTTCGCCTAGTGGATGCCCTTCAAGATCCCTCTGCTTCTTCTTCTTCAAGAGCCTGCTTGCATTACCTGTATTCACGATCTCTATCTTCCTCGATCGCTCGCATCCTCACTCGTTTGGCAACTGACCTTTGTCAAGATATAAGGCTTTCACAGCGCGTCTAGCCGTACCTTCGTTTAATAATCATGCGCTTTTCTCTTTTTTCGATCCTCTTGCTTGCAACGACTTTTCTCTCGTTCGTCAAGGCCATCGACATTGACGTTAATGACGAAGGTATATTACATATCACTTCTCGTCTGTGCCTAAGCACAATACGCATATTCAGCTTTTGCTTGGCAGCACGCGAACACTGCTAACACTTTCACCTAGAATCCATCAAACATGCTTGCTTCGTCTTCTCTCATGGTCTCATGACCTACTACAACGGAAATACCTCTGACGGTGTCACTGGCAAGTTCGTGGCACCATACTATTGGTGGGAGGCCGGTGGAGCCTGGGGTAGCCTTCTCGACTACTGGTTTTACACCGGCGACGAGACCTATAATGCCCAACTGTCCGAAGCCCTTCTTGCTAATGTTGGCCCTAATTGGAATTTCATGCCAAAGACTGAAGTCACCACTGAGGGAAATGATGATCAGGCCTTCTGGGGATTTGCATCCATGGCCGCCGCCGAGCGTAACTTCACCAACCCACCCCACGGATCACCCCAGTGGCTCTCGTTGTCTCAGCTGGCATTTGATTCGATGGCTGATCGCTGGGATACTGTTCATTGCGGAGGTGGGTTGAGATGGCAGATTTTCCAGTTCAACAATGGCTATGACTACAAAAACACCATCTCCAACGCCGGTCTGTTCATGATGGCAGCCCGTCTGGCTCGTTACACTGGGAACAGCACCTATATCGAGTGGGCTGAAAAAGTGTGGGACTGGATAGTTGATGTTAACTTCATGGACACTGATTACTATTACTTCTACGATGGTGCTAGTATCTCAGACAACTGTACCGATATTAGTAAATTCCAGTGGACTTACAATGCTGCCATCTTCCTGGCTGGCTCTGCTTACTTGTACAACCACACTGAAGACACGGTTTGGTATGATCGCATTGCTGGAATCCTCAACGGAATGGACATCTTTTTTGATTCCCAGGGTGTTATGTTTGAAGCTGCTTGTGAGCGTGTGCAGAAATGTAACACTGATCAGCAGTCCTTCAAGGCCTACTTTGCTCGCTTTCTTGGTCTTACCGCAATGCTCGCCCCGTTTACATATGACGCGATTATGGGTCTATTGCAGTCAACCGTCACCAACGGTATTGCTCAGTCTTGCGTTGGTGGCAGTGACGGTGTGACATGTGGTACTACTTGGTTAGAAGTTGGATGGGACAATACTTGGGGACTTGGCCAGCAAATGGGAGCTTTGGAAGTTACACAGAACTTGCTGGTTGGTTCACGGCCTGCGCCATATACTGCCAACACTGGCGGTTCTTCGCCGGATGTGAACGAAACTGGCACTCCTTCCACAGAATATACTTACACTGGCAACATTGCCACGGCCGACCGAGCAGGTGCCGGTATTCTAACTGCTATCGCGCTGGTAATGATGCTTGCGCTGGCTTGGATTCTTGCCAGCGGTTGACGAATTAAAAAAATGACGTTGTAAGATCTTTGGTTTTCATATGGTATATGGAGTGTGTTTGTAACGCGAAGAGTCATGTTTCGGTTTTGTGTATGTATGATATTTGATTACGATTTAAGTTAAAGGTTTTTTGGTTTGTTTCCGGTTTGTAGATGAACTACTTTACAGTATTACATTTACTATTTCATATAACTCTCTGTATTTATTCCGCAGAATCCTCAACAGTGCTATTGGAACTCGGCCGAGCAGCGAAGGCTGGCGGTGCGGCTCATACAGTGAGGATCCTCGACTTCAACTGGGGTCACCTTGTTCAACAGACAAGCAATGAACTACGCAGGAAATGGAGAAAGCACTCTCAAAAATGACACTCACTCTGAGTCTGATGCAAAACGAAAGAAGAAGCATCCTCAGATGGTTCCTCGAAGACGCGTAATCAAATCATGCATCAACTGCCATCGCAGGAAAGTCAAGTGTGACAAATCCACGCCCTGCTCAAACTGCACCGGTCTTGATCTGAGCTGTGAATACTATGCAGATGGATTCAGCAGCTTATCGCAAAGTCGAAATCTGGACGTCGATATATTTTTGGAGGAAGAGCCGGTTGACGCAGCAGACAGCGGAGGTGCTGAGAATACAGCCGCGACCAAAAGTCAGCAACTGCCGGCAGCGCAAGTGGATCATCCAATAGCTGTTCCTAGCAGGAAAGTTGAGCCGGGATATTTATCTATTGATGCAGACACAGGGCAGTCGCGCTATACCAACGGGGTGTTTTGGGGCGCTTATTTCAAAGAGGTAAGCAGAACTATAGTTATTATTATCGCATGTGCTAAATCTGTGTAGTTGGTTGATATGGGAAGCATGTTGAAATCTCGCAACAAAGCATTTCAGATGGAAGTTATTTCTCAGAATGAAGCCGCTACAGCAATGCTAGTCTCATATTTCTCTTCGTCGTCATCATTCGCCGCTATTGACGTTCTGCTGTCGATGATCCCGGACCACGCCAGTTCAGATTCACTACTAGAGCACTACTTCAACGCCGTTCATCCAATGATTCCTATTCTTAACCGGTATTCAATTTCGAAAGCTTACGACAGATTCTGGATGGAATGGCAATCAACCGGGCACGCTGATCTCAAGTTTCTTCCTATCTTATTCGCAATCTACTTTTCGGCCACACTGAGTATCTGTGAAAGTGCAATGTTTGAAGTCTTTGGCGAAGATGACCATCCAACTGCGTACGATGTTATGATGCGGCAAAAGATGCAGGAAACAGTAATGCAAGATCAAAGGGCTCTACAAAATAAATATAAGACTGCCATTGAACTTTCTCTCTCACTCTGTCATTTCCCATCACAAGCTTCATTACCATGTTTGCAGGCAAGCGTGATATTGCGGTCGTGTACTTTATCACACGCGAGTGATCATGGGACTTCCTCAGTTGCGATGCTTATCAGAGTAGCCCAATTAATGGGTTTACACCGCGATCCTTCGAATTTCTCCAGTCAAGTCGACATCGAGCTAGCTCAGAGTAGACGGTTGATATGGTGGCATCTTGTATATCTAGACTATATTATTTCAATGTCTCAAGGGTTACCTCCTATTGTGCATCGCTCGGAGAGTGACACTCGCTTGCCGACCGAGTATGTGATCATCGACGGTATTGAGCATAAGGACAGAATAGATCCGTGTATTTTGCTAGCCAATTCAATTTCCGAAGCCTCGCTGTTGAACTGTATGATTCTTCTGACCGTGTACGGTGTCCAAAGATGCGGGATCAACCAGATTGACAGACTTGAGGACGAAATCGTAAAGCTGAAAAAGAGGATGGCATTTCGATGGGAACATTTGGAGAAATTCAGTAGAGAAAATACTTCACGAATCGAGCATCCTGATTTTATGCGTTGCGCTGCTGTTTCATGGATGTTTGAGTTTTCTCATTTAGTTGTCGAAAAGGCATATACTTATCTGCATCATCCAAACTACCTGAAAGACTCCAGTCTGAACATCCATAAGATCGCCAGTGACAAATCCACACTGCGCGAAAATGTGCTTCAGGCTGCTATCAATACTCTGAATTATTTTCTAGGATTTTCTCGAATGCCTGATTTTTTGATCTTTATATGGTATATCAGATCGGTCCAGCCTTTTCATGCAATCCTGATTGTTTTGCAGGATTTATATATCAACAAGCCCGAAATTCCTGTTGAAGGAAGCATATGTATTGCTGATGAACGATTGAGGACTATCGAAAAAGTTTTTGAAGTACTTCATTTCCTCAAGGTCGGAGATACTTCTGAAGCTGTACGAGGTATGTGGATAGCGATCAACAAGCTCAGAACCGGCGTCTGGCTCAAGATCGGGTATCTTAATCCAATTGGACTTCCTTTAGTATCGGCAAGCTTGCCTCCGGAGTATCGCGATATTGCGGATGAAAAGGGTTCTCCAGCGGGTGATTCGCGTACAACCGAAGATCTACGCAAGATTTTTTCGCAGGCTTACATGATTGCAAATGCAGCCAACAGTGCCTCAGACCTTTCTCAAAATACAGGAGGGTTAACCAACGACGAGATCACAGAGCTTTTAAAAATGTCACAGTACAGTCTGAATGACCAACAGAGTGCAATAAATGGAGACGGTATGCTGAATGATAGCTCATCGCATGCAAGTTTTTCCCCAGACTTGTTTTCTAATGGATCCTCCGCGTATGACACGTCTTCCCACTTATATGGATATAAAGAGAATCCACTTTTCTTCCAGTCGCCAGACACGATTAATGACTCTACAGCTGGCTCTGCTTCTACCGGCCCTTCTACAAATTCAGTTGGATACTCTGGTCAACATGAAAACTCACCTAATCAGATTCAATCACACGTTTTCGAACCAGAAAATTTTTTGAAATTTGCCGCCTTAATGGAAGATTCGGACTCATGGGATAACAAGTGGGATTCAATACTGAAAAACGCTGCTGCTCCGAATGATTTCTCTGTAAGCTATCGTTAAATGGCGTTTTATGAGGTGTTGATTATGCTTTGAAGATTTTCTAAACTGGATATAATGTATATCGAATGATAATTTTAGAAATAATTTAGTGATGATTGTAAATAGTTTGTGCTTATGGTTCACAAAGTGAGCAGTGAAAAATAAAAAGGTTGCGTGTATTTGGCAGAATTCAATAAATTCTACTTGAAGAGGATTTCGGGTTAGGTGGAAAAAAGCTCCCAACCACAAAAATTTTGTTTAATTTCTCGACATAAATTTCCTACTCTATTTTGTTTCCCAGCATTCTATTGATGTCTCTATTTTGCCAGTCAAAATAAAACTTATTTTGCTTTATGTATTATCTATTAAGACATTGGCAATAGAGATATAGAAAATGGTTGGGTTGGCGGCTGCGCGGAATCGGCAGAAGCTTGCCTATGATCCGCAAAACACAGCATGGTCGCGAGGTACGTCTTTTAAGGTGGAAATAGTAAAAAGTGGACTACTAATTTGAGATATTTCAGATAAGGATAGATTTGGTCATCGTCATCTTGAAAAAATGGGGTGGAAGCCAGGTGCCGGACTTGGATCATCTTCAGCAAACCATGCGATTACAAGTCACGTCAAAGTCACTTTAAAAGACGATACTTTAGGCTTAGGCGCAAAGACCGCTATTGCAAATCAAGACGCTAATAATTGGGCTCCTGGGTTAGATTCTTTTCAAGCCTTACTGAGTCGTCTTAACAACGGTGACTCCGCCACGACCGAAGAATCTGCTAGTATCACGACTAAATCGACGACGACGGCAACAACGACAAACAGCGGCACAGAGCAGAAAATTTCGATGTGGGAATCTGAGATGAAAGTTAGCCAGACCTATAATCGTGTTGGAAAATGGGCATCACGAGTTAAATTTGTGATGGGAGAACGGTTAGGTGCTACTCTCATAGAAGATCCAACGAGCAAGAACGAGACGCCACCGACAGATGAGATGTCAGTCGATGCCTCAGCGTCCGAGAAGAATTCAAAAAAGAGGCGTCACCGGTCTTCAAAAGACGACACGACAGAATCCAAGAAGCACAAGAAGCATAAGAAACACCACTCTGAAGAATCCAACGAACACATCACCAAGAAGAAAAAATCTCACAAATCGAGCACTGCCAGTTCCGAATCAACGAGTCCCGACGAACATAAACACAAATCCAAAAAATCAAAGCACGATTCGTCAAAATCTTCCAAGCGCCGTGACTCTACTTCCGAATTTCCCGCTGACTCTCCTAAATCGAAGAAATCTAAACGAGAGCTTGTTTCAGACAACCGGCCAGTCGATATCGAGATGACTGATGCCAGTCCGAGGAGTAAGAAACGGAAGATGAAGAAGAAGAAACGGGAGAAAGGAGATGAGGGATCAAATCACTCCTCGAAGAAGGCAAAGAAGTAGTTTGCATTTTTATACTTAAACAAAAGATAAAGATTAGGGTACCATTTACATTTTTCATTAGCAGAAATTAATCATCATATTTGTACTAGTTAACTAAAGCGACAGCCACAACACCGAAGTTATAGATCCACAAACTTGTAGCTATTCATCGTCACATGCTTTGATAAAGAATTCTAAACAATATTCACACTGCTCAGACCTCTGTAAAGCTCTTCTACAAAAGTCTCGCCGATACCGGGCTCCTCAATCTCCGCAGCTTGGATCGCATTTTTTAATTTCCGTACGACTGCACGCGTCTTCTCGGTTCGCGATCGGCGTTCTAATTCATACAAAGCCGGAAGGATCAAACCTTGGAAGACTCCGACGATCTCTTGGTCATCGGTTTCACTTCTCGCAGGAGTTGCTGTAAAGATATCTTCTTCATATCTCGGAGTTCGCGGACTAGATGGTTGGCTCTGAGATAGAGCCGTCATTGCATCTGCTCTTGTCTTCGAAAGTCTATCGTTATCTTTTGTTTCTGAACGCATAAATCCCATTTCATCATCGTCGTCATCCGTAATGACTAAATCTTGTAGTCCATGAGGAGTATGCAGAACTCTTGGCGATGAAGAGGGAGTGAAAAGGTGCTCTTGTGATAAATGTGCAGAGTGCCTTTGAAGGGGTTTGATGGCTTGATCAAGACTGCTCCGGTTGGACCTTACAGAGCATCCAGTGTGACTTCCGTCGTTATCAGAAACAGTTCCGCTATTTTCTCCAACTGCCCCCATCATCACGGAATTTTGCGTTGAGGGAGCATTGTTGAGATCTAATTGAGACAATATTGGATGTACTTTTGGTACGTCAGATGGCTCGGAAACTGCTGGACCTCGTGTATGCTGAGATGTTCGTCGTTTGCTCACTTGAAGATCTTGGACTGCTGCGACCGCCGGATTCCCTCTGATTGATCCGGATGGATTCCGTTTCATTCTAATCGTATTAAATTTTGCCTGGATTGTTTGGTCTTGCTGTACGTTTTTAAGAGCCCCTTGAGGTTTTACTGTATCAAATTGCCAGCCAGAAGCATCTGTTTTGCTAGTTAGAAAATTGTTGCTGTCATATAGTTCCTCGATATGGCCGCTTGTTTTGCGTTTATTCTTTTCTAACAGATATGTGTTTTTCCTTTCGATTAGTTCCAGCAGATGCGTCGTTTTCTTTGCTGATCGAATGAACTTTGTTTTGAGCAGCTCTCTGGCAGATGGTCGCTAAATTCATGTTAGCTCAGTTATGTTGCACTTGCTGCAAGGTCTCACCTGTCTTGGGTCCTTCTTCAGGCAGCTGTCGACAAAATCTTTGAAACTCCGTGAAAACTCCCCTTCAAGAACTGGAGGAGAATGCTTCGGAATAAGAAGGAGCACAGTCATGGGATGAATGTGAGATAGAGGAGGCTCGCCTTTGGCAAGTTCAATGGCGGTAATTCCCAGTGACCATATATCTGCTTTGAAGTCGTATCCACTCATTTTAATGACTTCTGGCGCCATCCAGAACTTTACTGAATGTCAGTACTGTATATTTATTTAGATAGATTCAAAAAACTTACCGGTGTGCCAACAAATGTTCTCTTCTTTAGAGTGCTGGCAGTTAGTTGACCACTAACTCCAAAATCAGCTAATTTGATATCTCCACTTGCGGTGAGCAACACGTTTGCAGCCTTAATATCTCTATGGATCTTCTTCTCGGAGTGTAGATACTCCAATCCTTTTAGTATTTCTCGCATAATGATGACGATATACTCCTCAGGAATGATTCCTGCTTTCAGCAGATCGGCGCAAGATCCTCCTCCGCAATACTCCATCACGATCCAGAGATGCGCGCCATGTAGATAGCTTCCAAAATATTGAGTAACATATTGCGAATGCATCTGACTTAGCATTTTAATTTCCTGGACAATATCGTCGACGTCGTCATCGGCTGTTTCGAGGTCGATAACCTTGATAGCGACTGGCCCTCCGGACCTTCGATCCACACTAAACCACACAAATGTGAGAATAGCACCACAGCTCTGCGCTCAAAAATACTCACGCTTTGTAAACATTTCCAAAGCTGCCACCTCCAATTCTCTCTTGCTTTATATAGAAGTCATTCGGATTCACAGACCCGGGGCGCGTCGTTGCTAGTTCAGACGACGTCGCGGACTGCATATTCTGCGCTGCAGCTCTTCTGCAAGTCTACACAAACCTCACTTCTTCTGCAAGTTAATAATTCACAGTAAGAGCAGCGCTTTGAATAGCCACTAGTTCTCTGGTTCGTTTTTGACTATGTTTTGTTGGTCTGAGAGCTGGGCAGTTTGATGTAAACAAACTAGTCCCAACTACCGCCAGGTCCACGCGTTTAAGGTTTGTTCATGATTATGTCATTGTAATATAATAAATCTACCATATTACAATTGTTGTAACTATCTACTTGTACTGCTCTTTATGAGACTGTAGTGGAAAAGTTCAAATATTGCTGGAAATCACAAATACAAGAGGATTAATGGCTGGTAATAGCGCAATGAATGCAATTACATCAATCAAAGATCAAATTAGCACGAAAATGTAATTAAGAATCAAAGTAGACCAGGATATAGTACGAATCGGGACCAGCGACATGCTTCTACTAATCTTCCTCAGCCTCTACCAGTACAGAAGCATTCTTTAATCCAGCTTCCTCAATAGTCTGATCCAACATATCAATGAGCTTTTTTCGGTCTGTGCTGATAATTTGAAAGTGTTTGCCTTGCATTTCGGGCACATCGTTCTTGACAAATTCGAACAAGTATCTCACTGGATCGCTCAGGTTAAGTCGTCGAATCTTTCGCGAGCCATCGCTCAGTCGGATCTGGACACGCGTTGTGGTCTTGGGATCAGGAGCAGGCTCATCGCGAGCAACTGGTTGGATTGTGGCAAATAAATCTACATATAGGATTAGCGATACGCGAATTCTAGCTGAAGGAATCAAATAAAAAAATATCATACCTTCCGCACTTAAGTCTTCGTCTTCTTCCATCTTGTCCTCGTCGTCGTCAAGATCGATGACTTCGATCTTCCGCTTGCCCTTGTCCTTGGAAGAGGATGCACTCGAAAGATCTTCCATCGATTCGTATATGCTCTCTCCTGCACTGACACTAGACATTTCGCTTGCCTCTTCCGAATCATCTTCAGTTTTGCCCATAGACTGCTCGAGAGCAAACCGGATTTGCTCTTCTTCCGACATACGATCAACAGGCTATAAGGCGTTAGTCGGATGATAAACAGATGTATGCGCTTAAAATTGATACTGACCTTACGCTTCGTAACTCTTCCAATGGGATTTCGGGATTTGGGATCAAGGCTGAAGCGCTCGAGAAATTCGTGAACAGACATAACCCAGTCGGACGGCGAAGTTGCTTCGTTCCACTTTTTCATCTCCTCGCCTGTCCGAGGATCTAAGATTCCAATATAAGGAAATTTATGTGTCTGATATAAAGCTAGAAAGGCTTGTCCGTCGTAGTTGTCTTTGCTGTATTGCATGAAAATGAAATTTGCTCTAACAGTTTCTTTGACGGCTTCGTCGGACCAGAAGTCACGATTGAGAATTTGACAGTTGAAATCTGACAGATCCTGAACATTCACGAGAAGCCATTTCTTTTGTTCGCGACCCTTGGATTTAGCCTTGAATACAGTTAGAATTATATAATGATATTCGGATATATTAGTGCACATACAGTATCGATGTCATACTGGGACATAATGTCAAAAGGAGGCCGGAATAACTGCTCTAATCTGGATTGCTTCGCTGTCATCTCGCCAGTTGAAGACACTCCCGGCATTTGGTTGAATACAGACGGGCGGGCGGCTATCACGCGAATTAGCAAGGTATCGCAAATAACCACAGTAGTAATACTCACTCCGCATAGAACTTTGCGTCGGCGGAGGCTGATAGTATCCGTAATCCTCTACTAAAGTCTCTGTTCTAGGAGCGATGCGCTCTCTGACTTCTGGTTCCTGTCGCTGGTTCTCTTCGCGTTGTAATCTCTCTGCCAGCGCGGCATCGTCATCGTCGTCCTGATGTAGCACCTTGTCAGAAAGGTTCACAGATATCTGATAAATACACACAAACATACCAGATTAATAGGCTGCTCGCTCGCAGCAGTAGCAGAAGAGACTCCTCCGTCCAAATTCGATCCGCCGGACTCAAGAAAGAGATTTACCGCCCGATCAAGATCGCCATCACAGACGGCCAGATACTGCGTAGCGCGCGCAGTGTCTGAGTCCGTGATTGCGCAGAAGTTTGCGATTTTGTCCTCGTCGTCCATGAATTACGTAATAAGCAGACTATAACGAGCTGAAATACGGTGCGAATGGGCGGTTAATGAGCTGTAGAAAGAAGAGTCTCGTGTGGGCAGTGAACTGAAGACGCGAACGCTGAGTTTCGCCGCCGTTCTGAGAGTGCGGCGTCGTTCTACTCAGACTCAACTAGCTAACTTAACACGCTCACTATGCTCATGTCCTTACCACATCTACAGAATAAAACACCTGATGATGGACAAAAATGTATTGCAGACAATTATATTATAACAGATACACAAACAAACTCCAAATGTTACAAACCAATTTCACAAAAAGGCTTATTTCTTGCCAGTCAAGTAGGCGCACGATCCCATATCCATAGGCTCAATCTTACCCTCTCTGGGCATGATATCAAAGTCGAAAATATCAGCAGGAATTCCGATCGTGGTGCATGAGTTGGGGATGTCGACAATCGAGGCAATATGGGCCTGAACAGGAGCAGCAGACAGAAGGAGATAGATCTGCTCTCCAGTGTAGCCAAACTGCTTGAAGTAGTCGATAAGCTGGAGGCAGGCTCCCTTAAAGGCAACGTGAGCGTCCAAGAAGTGCTGCTTTCCGTCCTCGTCGACAGATATACCCTCAAAGGTGAGGTATCGCGAAGGACCGTAGTGGGCCTCGACCGGTCCGGGAAGGAACATGGGAGTGTTCATAGCGAAGTCCTTGACACCGTTCTTAATGATCGAGCACTTGAAAGTGATGATTCCAGCCATCTCGATAGCACCACAGAACGAGATCTCACCATCACCCTGAGAGAAGTGAAGATCTCCAACGGAAAGACCGGCTCCCTTGACAAAGACGGGGAGGTAGGCCTTGGATCCACGCGACAAGTTCTTGATATCAGCGTTACCTCCGTGCTCGCGGGGAGGAATGGTACGGGCACCCTCCTTAGCAACCTTAGCAAAAGCCTCGGGGGTGATGGTCTGGCCGGCGTAAACACCGTCCTCCATGGGAAGTCGGGCGACCATAAGCTCAGACTTGATCTCCACATGGTGATCGTAGAGCGCCGTCTCACGCTCTGTCCACTTGGCAAGAAGCTCGGGCGAAGGCATGGTTCCAAGGATACCAGGGTGAATCAAGCCGGGGAACTTGACGTGCGGAATGTGGCGAGAGGTGGCAAAGATACCGTCAAAGTCCCAAATGGCCTTGAGAGCGTCGGGGAAGTGGTTGTCAAGAAGGGACGGACCAGCGGCTTTGTCCAGAACACCGGTGTATCCCCAGGGCTTGGAGGCAAAGGGCTGGATGTCCTGGATCTCCACGACGAGGACGTCACCAGGCTGTGAAGTTGTTAGTCTTGTTCTGCTCCACAATCAATACACTATTAAGGTTTGATGAGCTCTATAACCAAAAGAGAAACACACCTCAGCACCCTCGATTCCAATGGGACCAGAGAGAACGTGGACGCCATCAAGCTTGAGGTTGAGGATATCGTCGGCGCAGTCGTCGTTCTTGACCTGGCCTCCAGTCCAGTCAAAGCACTCGACGTGGAAGGCCTCGCCAGGCTTTGCCCAGGCAGCAAAGGGAATATCAGGATGCCATCTGTTGTGGAATCCAGGCTGCTCAGTGGCAGGCTTCTCGAAGTCAACCGAAATAGCGGTGCGGATAGGACCTTGATAGGTAGGATTAGTAGGCTACTAAGGACTCAATTGACCGCGCACCAACTCACCAATAGCCATTGTCAAAGATGTGTGTTAATTGAGTCTGAGAAATGGATCGCAGGATTGGAATTTGAGGATGGAGTGAGTTGTCCGGGGCCAATCAAGGCGACTCACTGAGCGGGATGTGTTTTCCTGAACAAGCAGAAGATATCGGTATCTGTCTAAGCGCATAAGCCGCAGAGTGCTCATACAAACACTGACTCTGATAAGGGAAAAGTACTCGCATATGCGCTTACGGACATTGGGAGATAACCAAATTAAGGTTCTGAACGATAATCTAAGTCTGCACCGACGCTCCTCCGCGTTCACACCCTTCCTCACTCGCCTTCTCTGTTCCCTCCCTCTTGACATAGCTTCAGATTATCCGCTACTCTTCTTCTTCTTTTATTGCTCCACCTCGTTAACAATGGGAAAGACTGCTATCAGAACCGCCGTCAAGGCTGATCTTAACAAGCCTGCCTGGGAGCAGCCCCAGCTTCACAACAGATGGCATCCTGACATTCCCTTCTCCGTAAGATTCATCGATAACCCAACACCGCTTTGTTTGCATTCGCTGACGACATTTTCGTGTTATTTAGTGCACAATCAAGCCAGGTGAGGTCGTCAATGTCGAGTGCCTCGACTGGACCGGTGGTCAGATTGGCAACAACGACTCCGCCGACGATATCAAGTACTGCGACTTGTCTCGCATTCACTACCTCTCCGGCCCGATCGAGGTTGAGGGAGCCAAGGTAAGTGCTTCTAGCATACTCTCCGCAACTCAATTGATGCAATTGAGTTATAGCAAAGGTATTTCATGTCTCTAATCGCGCTTCTAGGCTGGTGATGTTTTGGTTGTCGAGATTCAGGATGTGCAGCCCTTCCCCGAGCAGCCTTGGGGATATTGCGCCATCTTCGACAAGAACAACGGTGGTGGTTTCCTCGACTCGCACTTCCCCAACGCCGCTAAGGCTATCTGGGATTTCGAAGGTATTTTCTGCTCTTCGCGCCACATCCCTGGCGTTCGTTTCCCTGGTCTCATCCACCCTGGTATCATGGGCTGCATGCCCTCCCAGGAACTTCTTGACACCTGGAATGAGCGTGAGGCCGAGCTCGTTGCTCACCACCACGCTATCGGAACCGAGCGTACCGTTGCTCAGCTTCCTAACCCAAGCTACGCTTTTGCTGGTGCCGGTGATGCTGAGGTTGCCGCTAAGGTCGCCAAGGAAGGTGCCCGCACTATCCCTCCCCGTGAGCACGGAGGTAACTGCGATATCAAGAACTTGTCGCGCGGTTCAAAGTCATACCTTCCTATCTACAAGGACGGTGCCGGTCTTTCGATCGGTGATCTTCACTTCTCCCAGGGAGATGGTGAGATCTCTTTCTGCGGTGCTATCGAGATGGCTGGTATTATCACCATTAAGTGCGAGATCATCAAAAATGGTGTTGCCGACATGAAGATGAAGAACCCCATGTACATTCCCGGACCCGTCGAGCCCCACTACGGTCCTTCGCGATACCTCACCTTCGAGGGTCTCTCCGTTGATGAAGAGGGTAAGCAGCACTTCCTCGACGTCAATGTTGCTTACAAGCAGACTTGTTTGCAGTTCATTGAGTATTTCAAGAAGTTCGGTTATACCGGAGAGCAGCTCTACATTCTCCTTTCCTGCGCTCCTGTTCAGGGACATCTCGCTGCCATTGTTGATATCCCCAACGCTTGCACCACTCTTGGTGTCCCGGTCGACATCTTCGAGTTTGAGTGCTTGCCCAGAGAAGGAGGATTCAAGCCCATCATTGAGACTAATTGCGCTTTGACTTCAGGCAATTAGAATGCTGCTACTGCAAAGAAAAAATCACTGAGTAGGCGTACGTTGTAATTATCGTTTTGTTTGGATGCGTTGTCTGCTGTCTATTTTATAGCCTGTGTTTGTTTTGTATGGATCATGTGATATAATAAGAATATCTCCTCAATTTTGTATATCTGTAGTTCTCTTGGATTTTCTAGTAAATCATTCTCTGCTGGGGTCCTTTTTGCTGCGGTCGCTGAGTTCTCAGTGTAGTGGTTGTGTAACTGGTCCTTATGCCTCGGTTGTTGCGTCAGATAACAGCAACTTCGGGTAAGGGCATCACAAACCCCTTAATCAACAAAGCACCCTTGTTATTGCACAAACATTTAATGTGCACATTCAGCGCAGGATTGGACTCAGTTTGTGCAAGAATTTCAGTAACTAGAAAGAATTCGTTGATTATCTTTGGTCTGGAATCTGTACTGAAGTGATTTACCGAGTTTAGATTCATTGCTTTGTGATTCTAGTTTTTTTTCGCTGCTCAAACTGCACCGTCGATATCTTCCGAAATGCCTACCTCGAGCCGAAGTTTTCCTACAGGCGTGATTCTTAGTGGTATGTATATGATTTGTGTGTTCTCTTCATAGCAGGCATTCTGACATTTATAAACAGTCACGTCGTTTCTTCTTGGAGCCATCTTCGTCAATTGGACCTACGACCACAAGACACTCTGGATTCACGATCCGTCAGCCGAGTCAATCGATCTTTCGAAACAGCATTATGCTCAGATAGCTACTGAGCCAGCGTTGATTCGAAACGCATTCCACATTACTATTGGTGTTGGCCTTATTGCCTTTGTTGCAAAGCTTTACAGACCTTCCGAATCCAACAAATTGTTTGACGGCGGATCGTTGGTCTTGTTCATGGCAGGTGTCGTCATCTACTTGACCAACATTCGCTCCGGTCTCGCAAGTGTACTCAGCGGTGATTGGGGTGATGTCGACGAAAAGACTGGAATTAACGTAATTGCTGCCAGTCAAGTCATCATCGCGTTTACTTTGCTTGGAGTCTTGGGCCTTCAGGTTGGTCAATACTGGGCCGAGCTCCAAGATGAGGAGGAGGCTGCAAGATTTGAGCAGGAGCGTAAGGAGCTCAAGGAGCGGAAAAAACAGCACAAGCTCGAGAAGGAGGCCGAGGTTAAGAAGGACAAATAATCTATCACTCCTTTTGCCAGAAAATATAAAATCTACATCTCATAATTGAAAAAAAAATTGAAAAAAAAAATTATTAATGCATATGTAAATGTAACCAGTAAAAATCGTCTATAATTACATGCTCTATTCGGTCTCTGGAATGTATTCACCAGATGAACCTTTATGTGAAAGTGAATACTTCTCCAAAGGATCTAAATCCAACGCCGCCAATTTACTCGTTATTTCTCCGTTATTAGTCTTGAAGCTTGCCGACAAGCCCGCGGCCGGCATGGCTCCAGAAGTGACTTGCTCATCGGGGTCGATAGAGGCATCTGATAGCTCCTGACCAGCATATCCACCCATTGGTGCACTACTAACGCGACGAGCGGGTACTGCAGAGCTATCGGCCCACACACCAGGTAATTCAGCTTCGGTAAGATTATCTTTTGAAGCCGCCGTGGCCAAACTCGTATGAGCCTGGTCGCGTGCTTGATAGTCCCGTTCCTCTTCAACAATTGCGTCAGCATATGTAGAAACTAGATATGGTGTCGCGGCTGTTGCCCACGCATTTGACGTTTCAGCGATTGACGATGCCCATGAGGACAGTGTTGCTGTGGCAGTCTCTTTGAACGCCTCGAGTGAGCTATTGCCTGGTTGCAAAAGCTCAGGATTGCGATCAACCGAGCTCTGCTGCGTGGCCTGTACTCTCAGAGCAGACGGATGGTTTCGGCCATGCTGTTGGCTCAGAGCTTGGTTAGGATGTGCGTGTCTATGCTTATGCACCGCGGCATTCGCTGTTGCAGTGTTTCCAATCCCAGCTAGAGTGACTACCGACATTTCTTCCTCCGTTCTTCCAAACAGTTCATGCCACCACCGCACATCTTTCACATTAGGAAAAATCACTCGATATTCTCCATTATTTATGTCGTTCAGCGCAGGGTTGTATTTTGGGTTAATAAACTCTTTCTTTCGAACGACAAAATAGTTCCAGACACTTTGTGTACGATTCTGAACATCGGCGTCTAATCTTTCCTTTTCGTTGTTGTATAAAAATGTACCGTATTGGCATGAATTCAAGTGATACAGCATTCTCCGTAAAAACCGTTCGTTATATTCAAATCTATCTGGAAATTGACGAATAAGCTGATATACACAGTCTAAAAACTGGTGGAAAATTGGTGCAGTGTATTTCAACCCGCGAGTCTGCCCGCCACCGCCGATTCCCTCTGTCGTGCCGCCATTCCTCGAGTTATTGTTGACGTAACCGCTATTCGCTGCTTTCTCTGCGGCAGACTTCGCGGCGGATAAAACACTGTTAAAGGCTTTTTCGGCTGTGCTCATGGTAGCATTGCCAGATCCAGATTTGTCGGAGACTTGAACGAATGCTTTCTCACTTGAAAGATGGCCGCATCTTTCGGCAAATCGGTGGCCGAACGCAAGCCATTCCTTTTCAACCACGGTTATAAAGCCATCAAAAGTTCTGAAGTATGGATCTAAGAATATCTGAGCCAGAGATGAAAGTTGCGCTGTTCTATCCCAGCCGTCAGAACAATGTACGAGCACATGCGAATGGTAGTAGTGAATCCGCTGACTCATTAGGACTGCGCCTTCCATGACTGTTGAAATATACTTAAGCCAGTTACTCTTGTGCAGTAGCTCGCGATTGGGGGGGAGAGGGGTAATGTCACTGTCGCGCAAGGCTTCATAGACCTTATTTAGAGAATCTCTCATGACGTGAATATTGTCGATTCCTAGATATACTTTTCGCGCGTATTTGTAGTTTTCCATATTCTCGGATCCAGCGCCAAGAGCTGTTTGAGCAATTGCGTTTGTCGTAGGTCGAGCGTCGCATATTAGATTCTCCTGCGAGGCTCCATAGACATTTGCGACTCTTGTGGTTGAAAAAATGGCCTCGATAAAGCGTTCGTCTTGTGCTGAACGATTCTGTTTTAATCCCACTAATGGCTGCGCACAGCGAGTGATAGTACAATCATTGAGCCAGTGGACATAAGACAAAGCCGGGATTCGAGATTTTGATCTGTACTTTCCAGCGTACATGAGCGCTGAATCTGAGATTACGGTTGGGACGACCAATACGGCAGGATATGTTGGACAAAAATCGTAGTTCGAGTTCACGGATGTTATGCGCCAGTTTTTGTTTGAGCTTCCGACGCCCATGCGCTGGAATTCTTTGATCGGGTCGTAGATGTTCCAGGTGTTGACGCTGTGCTCGGCAGAGCCTGGATGATAGTAGAATGCGTAGAGGTTTTCGACCGAAGCTATGGCCCTGTTAGCATATAGATAATAAGAATGCAGTAAGGGCTACATACGAACACATGTAAGCGCCATAAGGGTATCAAATACCGCTTTCGAATCCCCTTCAGACCTAAAGTTGAAGGACACAAAGGTGAAGTCACGGCAACGAATGCGAATAGCTGAGAACCCTGTGAACGCACTAAATGGCCGACGCTCGACAAGGGCCATTATCGGATAGCAGATCCATAACTCCTTTGGTGCAGTTTTTCCGTTACTACCGCGAAAGATTAGATGGTGAGCGGTCAGATGGAGGGTGCCGGTGACGTGGTTTCCCCGGCGAACCAGCTGCACATTGTTGACCTGGTTAATCATGTTAGCAGGCAAAGCTGCAGACAGTGTGTGTGGAAATGTAGAACAGCAAGCTGAGATCCGCAGAAGCTTGCCAGCGGTAGATATACGTGCTCAATCCGTAGACGAGTCGTCTGTTGATGTCCGTATGGTTCCCTGTCCTCGATAAGACTCAGACAGGGTAACGAGACTGAGGCAACAGCAGCTGGCCAGCAGACCGCTTCTGATTAACGCATTGCAAAGAGAATATACTAACCACTGTTATCTTTATCTTGTCGAGATCTTCCATGACTGCTGACCTTGAACCAAGTCTGGCCTGGGTTGAGTCTGAACTTCGATCACACGATCCAGATGTCTAAACATTCGCTCAGCTTTTATGATTAGTCATTTTTTTCAGCAGAACAGTCAGCAAATTACAACACAAACCCCTCATAAATCATTAGGGCCGTCACTAATCCAACTCCCAACTGCAGTCGGGTGCTCCCAATGCTGCTACTCTGCTTGCCTGCTGCCGCTCCCACATTCCCGTCAGATCCGCCTGGAATCCAGCCTATTCACTGCCATTATTGCTATTCTGACTGCGCTTTCAACTTTGTTTGCAACGCCTGCTGGCACAGTGCTGCTAATGGGTCTGAAGTACAATGTTTATTTAGACGACAGTCGTGTCTACGGATGCAAGGCGTGCAATACTCATCTATCCAACTATCATGACATAATCTCTCGGGTACGTCACTCCTTTGTTTGTTTCCAACATGGCAGCTAATTCAAATCAATTGCAGCAATTCCGCGGTCAGCATGGAAAGGCTTATTTGTTTGAAAAAGTGTATGCATTTAGTTCTCTGCTGCTTCTGTCTTTCCGTTGCTCATTGGCTGACCGTTGCTATAGTGTAAATGTGACTGAAGGCAAGCCCGAGAATCGAACGATGACGACCGGCGAGCATACAGTGCGTGATATTCATTGCCGACACTGCAATGCCTGTGTTGGTTGGAAGTATGATCATGCGTTTGAGCAGTCCGAAAAATACAAAGAAGGGAAATACATCCTCGAAGTAGAGCTACTCTGCAATGTCAAGTGATTATTGCAGTAGACTTTTTCTATTTCTTCTTTTTTGATAATGACTTTTGCATTTCTGTTTGTTTACTTCTTCTCTTATTATTTTGACATTCTGTCCGATATTTTTGCTCTTCTTACAGAGCTGAGCACGATGCCAGGCGTAACGAGGTTTTTCGGCCCCTTTCGGCTGCTTGGGATTTTTAATAATATTTGGGGATTAGCCGTGAAGCTATCTTATGTGTTTACTTATTTGTTGTGTCTGCTTGGTTTGTTTTGCTTCTTTGCTGCTTTTATGAATCGATCTTGTTAGGACTGGGCCGGGTGTATTAGGTAGCGCAGGCGTTAGGGTTATGAAATTAATTATTTCACCTTAGTATTTACTTTACCAGCCCTTATAGCAACTAATCAGATACTAGCTATGATAGCATGCTTTTTAGATCCCAATTCATGCGCTGTAATAAGGTGATAAAGACGTGGGATGGATATTACGATAGTATAGTTCGCCCCCCATTGTTGGGAGTTTAGAGTTTTATTTGGGAATATAAGATGTGCTTATCAATAGCTTAGGTAGTGAAAATTGTAAAATAAACGCGCGTAACTATTCACCATACTATTAATATGCTCTATGAATCCAATATATCTTTTCCAATAGCGCAGTGCTCCATAATTATTACAGCCTAACTCAATTCAAACGTTCCTAATGATTTGCTGCTCGAGTCAAAATGGCATCATTACATAACATCTTATAATCATCTGGGCTAAGTTTGGGGTTGGGGTTATATTGATAGATGATTATATTGGACTTGAAGAAATTTTAAATACGAATATTGGCAGCTTGTCCGAGTGGTTAAGGAGTTTGACTTGAATTCTTTGGTTCAAGCTCATCAAATGCGGTTCCCGCGCGTAGGTTCGAATCCTGCAGCTGTCGAATTTTTTGAATTTTTTTTTCTTCAATTAGAATAATAATTGGTGTTTTATTTATCATGGGGTGTAATTTATTAGAAAACTAGAAATGCGTTTCTGGACGTATTATAGTATGATCAAGAAATCAAATATCAAAGTCGACTTAATCTCCTCCAAAAAGACCCCAATCAACAACCTCAAAGCTGGACACAACAGCGACTGCTAATTTCTGCAAAGTCTGTATAAGCGCATCTTGGTCTATTTTAGTTACCGAGTCTTGTTCGATATCGAGGCCTGAATTCAGAGAGATCAAGATGTCTGTCTCTGTAGGTATTGATATTCTGACGACTGCTAATGCGAGAAAGAGATACATTGGTTTTGCGGAGGTTGTTGTAGCCCATTTTTGTGCTGAGCGTGAGTCGATGATTAGGTACGACGGGGCCGATGGTCTATTGCAGTATTAGCTGGTGAGAATTTGACAAGAGTGTGAAAGTACGTACAAGGCTTTGGGGGAAGGTATACTGGTGACCAAGTTCTGTGAACGCGTTTCCGAGGTGTAATCCGGACTATTGATCTGTAATATCTCGTCAAGATGAGCTAAAACCGCAAGTCTGTCATTTGCCTGCTCTAATCTCTCGACAAGTTCGACAATGATACTGTCATCCTGCGTAGAATTTGCTGTAGAAGAGACGAAAACTTCTTGGTTATCCGGGATCTGACGAAGTTCACTGGCATCAATAAACCCTTCTGGGATACAAATATTCATTGCTCCTCCGAATAATGATTTTTTAGTTAGTGGTAAAGCCATTGTGTGCTGTGCTGCTGCTGTTGCTGATATTGTAGATATTTTGAGGTGGAGTCCAGTGACGTCGCTGGGATCAATAGTGTTCGCTCAGTCCGCGCCTCCTGAATTTCAATCCCATCTCTGATTCAACATCACTCATAAACCACAACGCCATGTCAGTCACTGTATGTTCTATGTTCTTTATGTGTAAGACTAGCTTGAAATTTAACGATATTTATAGTTACATACGGATCTGGGCGATTTGAAACTCGAGCTGTTCTGCAGCTCAGTTCCAAAAACATGTGAAGTACGTCTCACTCTATTCACTCCACAGAATCAACTTTTAACAACCTCCAGAACTTCCTAGCACACTGCGCAAAAGGTACATACAATCACACGAAAATTCATCGGAATATACCCGGTTTTATGGTGCAGATGGGAGATCCTACTGGCACAGGGAAGGGCGGAGAGTCGATCTGGGGCGGCAAGTTTGAAGATGAAATCCGGCCAGGACTGCGACATAACGCAAGAGCATGTTTTCCTATTTATATATATTTTGAATGCTTTTCTGACAACGTAATTTGCAGGGTGTGGTTTCCATGGCGAATTCGGGTCCAAACACGAACGGAAGCCAATTTTTTATCGTACGTCGCCTTCTCATCTTGAATCAGCTCATTCTTCTAACGCTTCCTAGATTTACGACAAACATAGTCATTTAGACGGAGCATATACAGTGTTCGGACACGTTATCGATGGGCTGGATACAACTTTAACAGAGCTAGAGAACTTGCAATGCGATAAGAAGAATCGACCGCGCGAGCCAGTTTACATCAAGAGTATTACGATTCATGCCAATCCACTGGCAGCGTAGCGCGGATAAGATTAGTGGTAGAAGGAGTGTACGATATGGGGATATAAAGGGTTTGTAAATAACATAATGTAAAAATCTACATCTAATCAATCACTGCTTCAGCAGAGAACTACTTTCATGGCCAACTCTAAATTACTAATACAAAAACAAAGAATAAACATTCAAAAAAAAACTGTTGTACAAAATCAAACTCAAGCGGCACCCGTAATACTATCAAAAATCAAATCAGCACTGGAATATTGATTCTCATCTCCATGTGCGCTGTCTTGCATCTGCTGCTGATAATGACTCTGATCAGCAGAGTCGATAGCAGCCGCGACCCCGGAAAGTTCTTGTCCAGTCCGCTCAGCTTCTTCGAGACGTTTGAGGAAGATGTAGACTTGTTTGCGCGTAACGCTTGCAAGCTCTGAAATAGTGCCGGCTTCTGGGCCAAGATCTCGGATTGAAGAAAAAACTTCGGAAAGAGGCTTATCGCGGTTGCGGATGATGTGTGCCTTGATCTCGTCTGAGAGGTAGCGGCGTCTGGTAGCAGGGCCGTGCACAATCTGATGCGTATACTTGATGATTACGCTGTGGTCGGCATAGGAAGCCGCAAGGATGAGTCTACCATGGCAGTTATAAAGTTCTCTGCGAGCGCGCGCACGTTTAGCTGGTTTGAATGGATTGCGGTTGTTTGAGGTATCAGCGACTTGCGAGCAGACGTACTGGATTCGGTAGCTTTTTGGAGATTTAGTGCGCGCGCGACGAGCAAAGTAATATCCTGAGATTTCATAGATGCGCTGGATCACGGTCTTGAACAGCTCTGTTGGCTCGCCGGTGACATCTTTGAGCATATCATCAATTGTTGTGATTCCACCGTCAAGAGAAACACATGACTGTAAGATGAACGATTTCTGATGAAGAGGCACGTGTGTGACTCCACCGGTTGTCTCTGGGTCAACAGCGATGGTGTGGTCATCATCGCCTGCTCTGCCCGGAGTCGGGAAAAGACGAATCAAGTCTGCATAGTCTGATATAATGTACGGATCTGCGCCGTTGCCAGTTCCAATGTTGCCACCATTAACACCAGTCGCAGCCACATCGCCAGCAGTGATAACAACAGCGGAAGGTAGCCCACTGCCAGGCGCGACACCCGAGCCCGCGGATCCAAGCATCCCGGCAGCGGCGACTCCAGCAATATCTGACTCGCGCTTGCGTTTCCGCGTGTCGGAGGTGTGCTGGCGAGATTGCTCGCGACATGATTCGCAGAATTTGTAAAATCCGTCGCGGCCCGGGGGTTTTGCGAACGAGGAGTCTGGTTTGCGCGATTTGCAGCGGTTGCACAGGCGAGCTGCGCCTGCCGATTGGCTTGAGAGTCCTAGCTGGTGCGACGGTTGCCGTGAAGGCTGCTGCTGCTGTGCTTGTTGCTGCTGCTGTTGCTGCTGCTGTTGCTGCTGGGAAGCCTGGGCAGCCTGAGCAGCCTGGGCAAGGGCGCGCTCAGCAGCATCGTGAACGCGCAGAGAGGAGATCTGCGAGATCTGCGCCGCGGAGGCGTCGTTGAAGGCAGGATCAGTGACGATGGTGGCCGCGAGGGCAGCTTCAGCGACGTCAGAGTCAATGATCATCTGCGCAGCAGCGTTTTGCTGTGATTCGATGGCGGCCGCGGAGGAGGTGGGGATGACGATATTCGAGGCACCGGACACGGAGGCTGCGTTAAAGCCCGGTGTAGCGCCTGCCGGACGACGCACATGAACCGGAATCGCGGTGATGACGACGGGCTCTTGCGAGTCCGCTGCCTGTTCCTGCTTCAGCTGTGACATTTTGGCGATGTTGTGGTGGACTTGAGAGCTGTTTCGGTGGCGAAGCACGACACAGGCTCGTGATATGGGCTATCCAGATGGACGCAGACAACGCGCTGTTCGATCTCGGTCGCGTACTCTGCTCAAGACAACAGGCTCACGCGTCTGTAAACAAACGATAGTACTTCCTGCAAACACAAGAGTGAGGGTGCTGTGTAGTTGGTGATAAGTAAGAAACTGAGGCGTTGGTGTTGTTTTGGAAGCGGAAAGGGTTGAGCAGTGGGGTTTGTGTAGTCACGTGAATAAAGTACGTAAGCTATGCCTAATAGAAGTGGGGACTGCTGGTATCGGGCAATATATAGAAAACAAAAACTAATATACAGGTCTACTATCTATAATCTAAGAGTATGTAATCCACAGTCACCGGTCCTTGCGAGAATCAGAGACAACGACAGTCTTGCGGGACTTCTTCTCAAAGCTAGTGTACATACTCGCATACGCGTTGCGCGGACGCGAGGCAAGCCATGTCGCGTGCTCGTCGGAGACGAAGTTTCTGTAGTTTGCGGTGTCTTTGATGTAAAAAGCTCTGAAGAGCGGGGAGTCGAGGGCGAAGTCGACAAGTCCAATTTCGCGGACGAAGACGACGAAGAAGAAATAGAGCACGGCGAGGAAGGCGCCGGTGAGGTAGCCGACGAAGACTTGCGCGAAGGTGTGGTAGGAAAGGTAGACTCTCGATGCGCAGACAAGAATAGAGAGGGTGTAGAGGCCAATTGCGCGATACTTGCGTTTGAAGGCGGAGAAGTGGTGGGCTCTATGAAAGCGCGTAAGTATCTGTAAGAGAACAGTAAGCAGGATGATGAGTACCTCAGATACATCCACAGCGTGATGTAAGTCGCGTTGAAGGCCATGAATTGTGCGTGTGCTGAGGGCATTCCGTACCCAAACTGGGATCCGTCTACGCGCGTTAGCCATACTGCTCCTGCTGGTCCTGCTGCTCTTTCTACCACTGCTGAAATACATACACTGCGGACGCTCCTGCGCAAGGATCCACTTCAAGATTATATTCGCTGCTTCACAGGCTGTCTGCCCGGCCAGCACAATGAGCGTCTCTGCCTCTCTCCGACTGAGAATAAGCGCGACATAGAGCACGCCAATTGTCTGCGGAACCAGCGACATCCACGCAAAAAACACCGCCACTGGATCAGCAGGATCGTACGCTACATGAGTAAACGATATCGAGGCATTCGCTGGAGTGCTGTCGGGCATTGTTCTCGGTCCTCTATATGTTCTGTTGCCGGCAGAGAGCAGAGCAGAGCAAATGAGCTGTCTCGCAGTCCCCGACTGTCACGTGAGTCGCGTGAATTAGTCACGTGAAAATCGCGCCGCAGCAGCGTCGCCGTGGTTGCGAACAGCTCGTCCAAGTGCAACGGCTCACGCATCCGGTTGCTCGACAATTCGCTGTCTCGTTGAGAGGAGCAGAAAGAAGAGCAAGCAGCGTTTGAGAGAATATTCTCTGTTTGTGTGCAGTTTCTCGGTTCAGAAAATGCCGCAATCGCTCAAGTCAATCAGCGAGCTCGCGGACGACTGGCTGGCGTTGGACCAGGTGAGTCCCCACAACCACCAACTCCTCTTTCCGCGTGCTTTGAGCCCGAATTGCTGACAGATTTCTGTTGTTTTTTAGAATGAGGCTACGCGGAAGCAGATAACTGACTTGCTTGCCGCGGGAAATGTCGCGGAGCTGGACAGAAGACTCAGGACACCAATCCAGTTTGGAACTGCTGGTCTTCGCGCAAAGCTCGAAGCAGGATTTTCACGCATGAACGAGCTTACCGTGCTCCAGGCATCGCAAGGGCTATCGGCGTATGTCGCGGATGCCGTTCCGGATGCGTTGAACCGTGGAATTGTCATTGGCCATGATCATCGGCACGAGAGTGAAGCCTTTGCGCGGTTGACTGCCTGCGCGTTCATCACAAAGGGATTCAAGGTGCATTTCTTCGACGAGCTAGTGCACACCCCTCTTGTGCCCTTTGCCGTTGTTGAACTCAATGCTGCGTGTGGAGTCATGGTTACTGCGTCGCATAATCCTGCCTCTGCCAACGGTTATAAGGTGTACTGGTCGAATGGTTGCCAGATTGTGAGTCCGGTTGACAAGGGCATTGCTGCCGAGATTGAAAAGAATTACAAACCATGGGCGTGGGATAAGACTCTAGTTGACACAAGCGACTTAGTCAATCGTCCGCTGAAAGAGATTGCCGATAAATACTACGCACAGCTTGAGGCTCTGGCCGGCACAACCCGCATCAACCCCATCATGAGATTCATGTACACCCCAATGCACGGTGTTGGCCTTCCCTATGCATACCGAGCGGCAGCATTGCTTGGTGCCCGACCGGATGTCAACATGTTTGTCGTGTCCGAGCAAGCTGAGCCTGATCCGGATTTCTCTACTGTCGACTTTCCAAACCCCGAAGAGAAAGGCGCGTTAAAGCTTGCGATCGCTGCGTCAAACAAGATTGGCATTTCTCTTGTCGTCGCGAACGATCCTGACGCTGACAGATTCAGCGCTGCTGTGATGAGTGAAGATGGCAAATGGATGCAATTGACCGGCAACGAACTCGGAATCTTGTTTGCCTATTTCTTGTTTCACTCTACGATTCAGCAGTTGTCACCAGCCGAGCGATCGAAAATCGCCATGTTAAACTCAACTGCTTCGTCACAAATTCTACGCTCGTTGGCCGAGACCGAGGGGTTCTATTACGAGGAGACGCTTACGGGCTTCAAATGGCTTGGAAACCGCGCGATTGAACTTGAAGCGCAAGGATATAAAGTTATCTTTGCGTTTGAGGAAGCTATCGGATACATGTTTCCCGGTATCCACGACAAGGACGGTATCGGTGCGATGCTGATGTTTCTCAAGCTCTTACGCTGGATTGAAGATACCGTTTCCGGAACGACTATGACACGTGCACAGGGAATCATCATTGTGCTCGAAGAGATTTACAAGAAATATGGTTACTTTGAAGATAAGAACAGTTATTATGTCGCGCTTGATCCGCGCGTTACCGCCTCGATTTTCCGCTATATCCGCACCAAGAACTCGCCCTCTCCTGAACTCACCACCGACTCCTCCTCTTCCTTCGAACAACAGCAAACACCACTATCAGAATACAAGTATCCCGACACTGTCGGCACACGCAAAGTCACGTACTGGCGCGACCTAACAATCGGCTACGATTCCTCGACACCGGACCACCTCCCGGTCCTGCCAGTTTCGAAATCCTCCGAGATGATCACATTCGCGCTTGACTCGACCGTGCGGGTGACGATCCGGGGTAGCGGCACCGAGCCTAAATTGAAAGTATACATTGAAGCTAAATCGACTGTGAGTCGAGAAGCTAGTCGGCAGATTGCGGAGGGTGTGTGGGATGATTTGGCGAGAGAATGGTTTAGACCTAGTCAGACTGGTCTTTTGTCTGCATAATAGTTTTCCTTTTCTGTTACAGTACTTTATACTTGTATTTTTACATTTTCTCGAGGCTTGAGATCTTAATATATTTGTTTTCATTTTTAATTCACTTTATTATCTACGATAAAGTAGAGCCTAGAAAATAAAAAAAAACCAATATACCACAACGACAAAACTACCTCGACGGCTTCAAAAGGGTATTCCTAATATAATATAAAAGTACAAAAAGGAACAATACATTAATCCATGTGTTCTGTCTTTCTTTAGAGGATTGCAGTAGAGGGAGGAAGTAAAATTCGGGAGAAAAAAAAAAAAGCGAGCGTTTGTTTTTAGTTCTATACAGCTGTATAAGATTTAGCTCGACGGCGCTTAGAAGGCGACGAGGCCAAAAGCGAAGCAGACGGCGACGACGGCAGCGGGCATGGCGAACGAGATGGCGTTCTGAGCATGCATGACGTTAGCGATGGCAGCCGAGGACGAGGTAGCGGCAGCCGAGGAAGCAGACGAGGAGGAGGTAGATGAGGAAGAGGAAGAGGCAGAGGAGGTTGGGTCGGTGGAGGTTGCGGTGGCAGAAGAGACAGCCGAGGAAGAGCCGGAGTTGACGGTCGAAGTAGCGACGGAGCTCTCGACGGACTGGCCAGAGGCAATAGGTAGGATAGCATCACCATCATCAGGGTTAGAAGGAGTCCACTGGTTAGAAGGACCGTCGGGACCAAGAGGGGTACCGGCACCGTCAATCATGTAAGCGGAAGCCTCCTCGGGGAGAGCGGGGAGAGTGTTGTTTGCTTCCCAGAGACCGGCGACGTAAGCGGGGCAGTTAGAGGCGTTGTTGGTGGTGGTGTAGCCACCGTCGCCGGTAGGGTTGGGAGTGTTCTCGAGCATAGACTTGAGGTTGTAGTAGTCGGTGAGAAGGGTGACGTTGTCGGAGCCAGCGGTAACGTTGGCGAGACCGTAGTCGTTTGCCTCCATGACGTACTCGTAGACTAAACCACCAGAGTAGACGGAGGTCATGGGCTCGGAGTAGATGGACTCGACTTCAGTGAAGGGACGAGGCTCGACAAGGTTGCAGCCAAACTCGGACATGAAGATAGGAAGAGAGTAGTTCGAGAAGTTCTTGACCTTGGTGCTGTAGCCCGAGACGGTGTAGGAGGAGTCTCCGCACCAGGAGTAGTCGTTGATGGCAAAGAAGTTAGCGCGGGTGTCCTCGTCACCACAGTTGAGGTAGTGGGCAAGCTGGTAACGGTTCTCTGCGACGTCAGCGGCAGCATAACCAACGGGGATGGTGCGGTAGTCCATGGCGGCGATGTAGGCGCGCATGTCACGGATGACGGCCTTGAGGACGGTGGCGGCCTTGGTGGTGTTGACGTCGTTGACGACCTCGTTTGCGGCAGTGAAAGCAAGGAGGTTGGTGTAGTTCTGGAAGGCATCGATGGTGGCGAAGTTGTGCTGGGCCAGGATGTAGTTGTAGGAGTACATGGGGTACTCGCGGGAGATGGACTGGTCGGCGTTGGCGACGTCGAGGACGAGGTAGATTCCGTTGTCGTCGAGGAGCTGCATGCAGGCAGAGTGGTCTGCGGAGTTGTCGACGTGGTAGACGCGGATGGTGTTCATGCCCAGGTCCTTGATGTAGGGGATATCACGCGAGCAGACGTCGTAGTCCATGAGCGGGTCGGTGGTGTCTCCGTCTGCGTCGGGCGGCTGGTAGTCCAGGCCTGTGATGTTTGGTTAGAATGGTCCATATAATTATACAAAGGCAGAGTAAGATAGATACCTCTCATGTAGAAGCGCTCGTCGGTGACGGAGTCGAAGAAGGCTGCGCGGGAGTCAGTGTATGTGCATTGAGGAGGACGCGAATGCGGAATGCAGGGACGTACCGTTGCCCTTGATGACGATGGGATTGAGGGCTGCAACAGAGGAGACTGCTGCGGAGAGCAGGATGGCTGAGGCGAACTTCATGATGCTTGTGGACGAGGAGGAGGAAACGGAGTGCAGGCAGGAGGACAAGAGTAAACAGGACGAAGCAGGACGAGGAAGCCACGCGCAGTCGCGGTTCTGACCAGCGCTGTGTTTATTTTGCCAATTAGAGTTTGCTTTCTATTCGAGAAGACGAACTTGGCGCGGCGCGGTTCTGGCGCGTGTGAAACGCGTTAAAGTTGGTGCGTTTATGCGGTTTCATGTGCTCTTTCGGGCGCGCTGGACAGTCTGTTTCGAGTGAACAAGATTGGCCGGCGCCGGAATTCTCAGCCGTGTCAACGTACTCTGCTGGGCTCTGCTGCTGCTGTGTGCCATTATCACATACTGCTACTATATATTACACATATACACTATTATTCTATTGCCTATTCTAACACTATTTTATTATACTATTATACTATCACAACACAACACGCGCACAAGAATGAGCCAAGAATGGCGGTGTACTCGGACCCACACACACCCTAACCACCACTCAACCTTATTATCTTACATATTACGTAATAATTCACTATTGGTCTAAGATTATATTTCGCAGCTACAAACTATACTGTTGCTTATTCACACTGCACCTAACTCAGACGAACTCCCTTCAGCGCCTTCTTCAGCACCTTCTCCACCGTGTCCCAGTCGTCCGTCGGAACCGGAATCATCTCGATCTGAAAGTAGTCCTGAATATCCTGCAGCAGCCTCGCAGATTTGGCATCTCCGACAAACGAAATAGACACTCCAACACGGCCAAATCGTCCTGTCCGGCCAATCCGGTGCAGGTAGGTCTGCGGATCAGCCTGCCCGTTCTGCGTCGTCGGTACATCGTAGTTAATCACCATCGACACCGACGGCACGTCAATTCCTCGCGCCAGCACATTCGTCGTCACCAGCACTTTACTGCGTCCCGCCCGGAAATCATCCAGAATCTGATCTCGCTCAAATCCTTCATATTGTCCATGCAGCACACTCACCTTGTGCCCGTCCGCCGTCATCCGTCTCTGAATCTCATCCGCCGTCGAACGCGTGCGTGTGAAAATAATCGACGAGCCGACCGTCAGCAAATGATACAACTCAACAAGCACCTCATACTTGTGATCTTCGCCATGGCAATCCATGTACAACTGCTTAATCGCCTTCACATTTAGCTCGCTCGTCTTCAGTCTAATCTCATTCGCATTCGGAATAATCTGTCGCGCATACTCAGACACCTCATCTGGGAACGTCGCAGAGAACAGCACCAACTGCGTCGTCTTTGGCAGCGCATTCCGAATCCGAATGCACTGATCACCGTGTCCTTGTCCCTCAATCATGTTGTCCGCCTCATCAAGCACAAACACCTTCATCTTGTCGAGCGGCAGCTGTCGGCGCATAATCAGATCAAGCACACTTCCAGGTGTACCAACAATAATATTCTGTTTCAACTGCGATCCTCTAGGGGGTCGCACGCCTGGAATTGCGTACTCAGTCGTAATCTTGGTGTACTTTCCCATCTCTCTCACAACTTCCATAATCTGTCGCGCAAGCTCACGCGAGGGCGCAAGACACAGCGCCTGTACACTTTCCTCCTCGGGGTTTACCCGCGACAGCATCGTGAGCGTAAATGCAGCCGTCTTTCCTGTACCAGACTGTGACTGTCCAATCATGTTCCGGGGTCTATATAATTAGTACTCTTACTATTGTCAACGAGATCAATGCACGTACGGATCATTGAGAAGCAGCGGCAACGCGCGCTCTTGAATCTTCGATGGCTTCTGGAACTTCATTCCATAAAGACCTTTCAGCAGCTCCTCCGAACTATATCTCAATTAGCGCTATCCAGCTCATTAAACTCACTACTATCTTACATTCCCAGATCCTCAAACTTTTTGATCGAATACAGCGTAGAATTAGGATCCGCCTGCAAATCTGCCAGCTTGACCATAACCTCGTGCTCATTCTCCACCAAACTCACGAAATGCTCATCCTGTTCAACCGCTTCTAGCATCTGCTCCGCCGTCATCTCTTCCTGTGCCTTCTTCTTAGGTGCAGCAGCAGGCGGCGGCGTCGGCGGCGGCGGCGACGGCGATGCATCGCGACTCCGCGACGACGACGGTGGCTCTGCTCCGGAATCAGCAGGCGGCGTAAGAGCCTCTTCTTCGGAGCTATCCTCAAGACCATCATCAGCCCAGTCGAGCGATGGTTTAGACATTGTCGCTGGCGCAGTGGACGCGGGCTTCACGTCGTTCACGTCTGCCGCTGCCTTTGCAGGAGTGTCCCAGGCCATTTTTTTCTCTCAGTTATATATCTGTACTTGCTGCCTTCTTGAGTATTAAACGCAATCAGATCCTTGTTCAAACCAGCTGGATCAGATCGTTTGTGTCTGTGAATGCTAGTGCTCAGCTGGGTAAATAGAATCCTTTGTTTTCGAGGTCCAAAGACACAGTTACCCTGAATCTGTACAACCGCAACACTTCCTGCGCAGTTGCAACTTATATGATGCACACTTCAGCGCTCTCAATCAGTATCCAGCCTCGTCGTGGAGATATCGATTAGCCGAAGGCCACGACTGCTCAGTACAGCAACTGCTACATAGTCAAACCGCGCAGTTTATTCAATTGGAAACAATGGAAGCCGTTGATGAGAATGAGCTTGAGGATGGGCTTTCGTTTGGAACTGAGCTCAAGGTGAGTGCGTCGATAGTCAGATCTGAGCGCTTCCGCTGATAGTCAGCCGCTGATACACTTGCAATTGGATGTTCTAACAATACATGCTCGGCTGTATAGGATGGATTTAAAGTCACTGAAGCGTGGGTGAGTCTTGGTTTTGTGTTTGTTCACTGCTCTGCGCTGTGTCTAATCGTCTAATCCAGGTTGGAAATGGAATTCGATGGCTAGAGGATCTCCAAATGTTCTATCGCGAACGTTCGACCCTTGAGAAAGAATACTCAGTAAAGCTAATGGCTTTAACGAAAAAATACTTTGAAAAGAAAGCAAAGAGGAGTATTTCTCTGTCCGTCGGCGACACACCCCAGGTTACTCCTGGTTCCCTCGAATCGTAAGTACATGCATCCTGTCAATCTAACAATCTCATATTAATCCGCTGCATATAGAGCGAGTTTGGTTACCTGGACAGATATTCTCACCCAGACAGAAAACATGGCCAACGAGCACGATCGATTGTCCAGCGAGTTGAGTCTGCAAGTCGCAGATCAGTTGCGGGGATTACAAAGTAGATATGAAGAGTTTAGAAAAAAGGTGCGTCAATGCTACTTGTATATTGCATATTGGCACTAACATGGTCAGCATGTGGTATTTAACGAGAAGTTGGAGGAAGAACGAGATATAGTCTACGCCGAACTTAAGAAGCAGAAAGCGCAATATGATGCATCGTGCCAGGTCGTCGAAAACTCGCGACTCAAAGCCGAGAAATCTTTCGACAACAGCAAATCAAAAGCTACCCGCCACTACGAACAAAACCAGCTTGATATGAACAACGCAAAGAATTCATATTTGATTGCCATCAACGTCGCCAACCGAATCAAGGATAAATACTACTTTCAGGACGTTCCTTCGCTTCTCGACAGTGTTCAGGATCTGAACGAGGCTCGCGTGCGCAAACTGAACTCGATCTGGACTCAAGCATCTAATGTTGAACTTTCGTGTCTAGAGCGGTGCAAGGAGCATATGGAAGCCGCTGTCCACGCCATCTCGCTCAACGATCCGTTCCTTGACTCGGCGATGTTTATGCGACACAACGCTCTGGCTGACTGGGCTCCTCCACCTGATTTCATTTATGAGCCTTCACCGATTTGGCACGATGACGATGAGATGATTGTTGACGAGGCGGCACAGACGTACTTGCGAAACAAGATTGCCATTTCTCGGCGCGGAATTCTAGATTTGCGGTCGACTGTTGAGCACAAGCGGACGGATATCGAGGATCTATATAAGCTGCGCGAGCTGGCGATTAAGGATCCCACAAAGGGTAACTTTGATGAAGTATTTACAAAGCTGATCAATGCTCAGCGAGAGGCATCGATTGCCGATACGAAGCGGATTGCGCTTGAAGTCGAGGTCGAGACAGTTGAGCTTGTGGTTGGAGATATTATCAAAGGAACACGACCGCACGATTTTAAGAGCGTGTCATTCAAGATTCCGACAACGTGTTTGCTTTGTAATGATTCGATCTGGGGATTATCTCGGCATGGATTCAAATGTCGTGCTTGTGGATACGCTTGTCACGCGAAATGTCAGATGAAGGTTCCGTCGGATTGTGCTGGTGTCAAAGCCAAGAAGAGCAAAAAGAAGAACAAAAATGCTGACAACGGAAGTCTGAACGGAAATGGCAATGCGTCAGACGATGACGGCGCCTCAGTTTTACGATCTACGAATTCGCTAACCTCACACACTTCCTCGATGCTTGATTCTGTATCACGATTTGGTCGTCGCAAGGCTAAATCCAATGCGAGCTCAACAATGCCGCCAGCAGACCCTTACGAACTTCCCAATTCTCGGCCAAAGACACAAGAAGCACATGCAAAATTTGCATACAGTGCCAACGGAGAAGGAGAAATTCCACTCGCTGCTGGCGACGAGCTTGAAGTTCTCGAGCCTCATGATGGTACAGGTTGGGTTCTTGTGCGGAACGGACTTGCTGAAGGATTGGTGCCGTTTAGTTATATCGAGATGGCTCCTGATATCACGCGTACATCGTCAATTTCGTCTTCGTCTACAAGTTTGATGTCGAGTATCATGCCCGGCAAAAAGAAAGGACCAGCTGTAGCCCCCAAGCGCGGCGCAAAGAAAGTTAAATACGCAATCGCGCTGTACGACTACCAAGGGCGCTCCGACGCCGAGCTTACGATCCATGAAGGCGACAAGATTGTTTTGACCGGTGGGAATACTGGTGAAGGGTGGACTGAGGGAGAACTGAATGGAGTGACGGGAAGTTTTCCGAGCAATTATGTTAAGATTGTAGAGTGACCTACATAAAAATGTGTTTCGTCGATTAGTTTCTGTGCAAATAACTGGGAGTTTTAAATTTTTGGTATTTTTCTTTTGATATTATTTCATTGTTTTCTTCAATTCATCCTATATATTACATTATTACTGATGCTATCGTAAACTGCGTTCATTTTTGCGTGCACAAGCAATTGGCTGCCCGCGGTATTGACATATTGACGAGTATAAACCATACTATTCTCTTTTAACTAAGCACCCTAGTCTCCTGTTCTCACCGGTTCTCAAGTTTTGGCAGATTGGTTTCTATCCAGGTTAATCCCTCCATCAAGCCCTCGCCCGACTTTGCATTCGACGGCTGGATCGTCCACTGTCTTCCGCTCGCTATTCTGTCCAACTCCAAAGCTGCAGAAAGTTCTTGAGCGTTCAGCGCTTTCGGGTCGTCTTGTTTGTTGGCATACACTAATACGACGCAGTTTTTCATTTCGCGGTCGGAGAGGATTCGGTTTAGTTCCTGTTTTGATTCGACGAGACGGGACGCGTCGCTGCTGTCGACGACGTAGATTAGAGCTTGTGTGCCGGTGAAGTAGTGGCGCCAGAGGGGTCTTATTTTCTCTTGTCCGCCGACGTCCTGGATTTATTAGCTAGAAGATAAAGGTAGGCGGGCAAGCGGGAGCATACCCAGACCATGAATTTGACATTTCTGAACGAGACTGATTCAACGTTGAACCCGACAGTCGGCACCGTAGACATGCTATTTTCATTGTTTTAATAACTCTCATTAAACGCAGACCTCGGATAAATGTGTAAACTTACGACTGCCCGAGTTTGAGTCGATATAAAATTGCTGTACCAGTTAGTCAAGGAAAAGTTGCGCTCCACTACAACACAACAGCTACTTACTCGTCTTTCCCGCAGCATCCAGGCCCAGCATTAACAGTCTATCCAGCAGCATTAGAATAAGTATAATCCCACAAAAAAATACTCGAGGAAGGGCGCGAATCTACCTTGTCTCTCGGGTGCCAAATAGTCGCGTCTATTGATTCAGATGTTAGCTTCATGAAGCGCATTAACCCAGCAGGACCGCTATACGCACTACTAAACGCGCCAGAGCATTTCCCATCGCAATTCCCACAAATTAAATCTGGGAATAGAGCACTAAATGAGCGTTTGTGCCGTGAAAGAAGGATGTAAACCTGCACAAAGGGCGTGTTGAAAATGATCTACCTGAAGATGAGCCGCGGGGCGCGTGTTGGATTTTGTTAGATGTTGTTTGGACGCCAGCTGCCCCCTATTCCGGGAAATTTATAGGAATAGCAGCACTATTGCTGTGAATAAAAACATTGGATATTATTATAGATAAACGCTGTTCATGGTGCTCTTATTAAGTATCAATTTTCCAAGAAGAATAACCTTCGACAGTTGCAAATATATATATATATATATATATTGATTTATTTACAAAACTACAAACGCCTCAATTATCATTTCTTATCTTTTTCCGTGATGGAAGTGAATCATCCGGCAATCCACTTCGTTTTGTTCCAGGTAAACTGACTGTTTTGATGTCATTGTCTTCATTTGAGATCCGACGGTGAGGATACTCCAGATTCACTGCTTCGAAAATACTATAAAACGGGGTCAGTGGCATTCTCAGCGAGGCCATTTGAGTGAACATACTTTGCTGTGGGTTTTGGCAGTTCTCCAAAATAAGGATGCTGCATAGCTTGTTCGGCCGTCAATCTCTTCAGCGGGTTATACTCCAACAATCCTTGAAGAAGTTGAAAGCCTCGTTGACTAACCGGCTGTTGCGGTTGTGCAGGCTGGCCCCCGTGGGAATTAGAGGCTGCGTTAAGGACGGTGTTGTACCATGTCTCTAAGACGTTTTGATAAGGCTTAAAGGAAGATAATGCGTGGTATTCCGGATATTGTGACAGTGCTGGCCAGTTTTCCTCTGCGCATTGTTAGCAATTGTATATGAACATGAAACTGAGAGACTTACTTGAAGGTGTTCCTAGGATTTCTATAATTTTCTGCATCTGACTTCTTTGAAACGGTACTGTTTTTTTATTATCCATCTTTGCCTCTTCACCTTTGAAAATCGGTCTAAGCGCTAATAATTCCGCGAAAATGCATCCTACCGCCCAGATATCAACAGCAGGAGTGTAATGTCTCGATCCTAACAGCAGCTCAGGAGCGCGATACCAAATAGTAACAACGACTTTATCACCAGTGAATAGTGGCTGGAGTGGTTTATAAAAGAGACGCGCAAGCCCGAGATCGCCAATCTTGACGACGCCGTCGGCGGTTACCATAATATTTGCGGGTTTCAAATCACGATGAAGTACCCAGTTTTGGTGAAGGTAAGAAACGCCGTTTAAGAGCTGCCATAGGATAGATTTTAGAGTAGAGTCGGGGATCGGTCGACGGTCTGCATGCGAATGAAAATGTATAAGTTGCTAAAAGGTGATTAGTACGACTCATGAATATACTGCGACCGCACTCACTAATAAATCATGCTCAGCGAATTCAAACACCATATAAATGCATTTATCCTCTAAAATGATCTCCGTCAAGGTCGTGATGTTTACATGACTCAGTTCGCGACAGAGAGCAATTTCTCGACATGCAGACTGAGAGATGCCGGTGTAATGCGCTACTTCCCCTTCCTTGTCTGCTTTGAACTTTTTTATAGCAAATTCTCGCGGTTGAGCGCTATTGTTTGTCAGAATAGGTCAGCTGAGAGAGGCGGTTGAAGACATACCCATATTTTGACCTCGCTTTGTACACTCTAGATTTACAGGTCAGATACCAACTTCCAAGCTCAAGCTGAAGACTACACACCTGCCGTATGTTCCAGCCGCAATATATCCCAAAATTTCATATCTATCGAGAACTTTTTTGCGTGTATTGTCTCTTCTGATTTTGTATCCGCCCAGCGGAGACCTGGTCGATAGTGACATGGCGTGCTGAGGCGTGCTGAGAGCTGATTACTGCTGCGCCCTCCGCTTCAGCGAGCAATATCCAAAGAACTCGCAAGCAATACAACAATAGCGCAAATACAATATGCTCTCAACTGATAAACGAACGACTAGCTGGCTGCTCCATCGAATATCACGATAGCAGAGAGGTAGATAGCAAAGGGCCGTTGGGTGCCTGGGTTTTGGCTGGGCGTTGAGGCCAGAAAGTGTAATGCAGGGAGAGCCGCACTGTTTCCCAGATGGGAAATTCGATATCGGCGGGTGATTTCGACAGATGCGGTATTGGAGGATAATATGGATTTAGGAGTTAGTGATATGCAGATTACAGCGTAGTGTGAAAGCAAAGAAGTGGAGGGGTGTTCAGTGAGTGGGCAGTGAGTGCTCTCGGTGCGTAGTGTGTTCACTGTATTCAGTGCGGACAGTACGGTATTCTTACCAGGTTGAAAGTACTTGTTCTTCTTACCCAGGCTGCCAAAAAAATTGTTCTCACTTGGACAATAACTGAAATACGCTCAAAATCAGTCTATTAATTCTATCACTACGCTGTCCAGTAAACAATAATCAGAAGAGCGAGGAAATAGCGGTGATCTGAGTGCGGCTTACAGGCAGTCTCCACTGTATTTAACAGCAAATTTAACAGCGAAGAGGGAACAATATCGCAGTACTCTTGCTGATAAAGACCCAAGTCAATAAAAATCAAGGGAATACACTCAAACAGTCTTATATAATATACTGCTATGCTCGTCTTCCTCTCAGAAGACACACATTGCTCATAATCACATCCGCAATAGTCTTCCTGAAACAGCAATGGTCCTCCCCGCATAATTAAGTCGCCCACGGTCCCGGCGGTCGTTATCGGACGAGGCCACCGCAGGCTGGAAAAGCACCCGTCGCGTCTGAAAACACGTCCTGGATCGTGATATTTCTGCTATATATTGTCTGTTTGGCGTCATTGACCGCCTTCTTGTTGGAATAGTATAGAAATACAGTAATAGAACACATGGCAGGCGCACGGCATTTCGATAACACGTCGTCACGCGGTCTCGCGTTCACGGACTTGCCATCAGAACTGATTCTCAGAATTGGTCTACTGCTGTCCCATTCCGACTTCACTTCCTACCGCGCGGCATTAGTGACATTCTCTGATGTCGACTTCAGCGACGAAAGCTTTCTGCGTACAAAAATGATCTATGAGTTTGGCTTGGAAGGATATCTTTACGCGAGTGCAATCAAAATACGTTCGCTACCTGACCAGCCTGTGTCATGGGATATGGTCTACGCAGGAATGGAAGAACAGTGGAAGATACCCTTTGGCGATATGAAAGGATGGGGTGCGACTGGGTTTGACGGAACTGCTTTAGAACCGGTCTATGCTTATCCTCATATCCGGCTGATACCTGCTCATCATGTTGTTGATTTTGGAATTTCTCCGGTTCATGTTTTCAGAAATATCCGTGTTGCGCCGGGGAATTATTTATTGCAGTACCGAATATGCATCAAAGAGCGTCCTGTTGAGAAGTATTCCGACTTTGACCACATCGAATTCAACGTCTACCTCTACTACCACGACTTTAAGAACGACAGAAGCTCACCTTTAGATCCAATTAACCCTCAACGCAAACTGATCTCGTCGACCAGGTTTGGCGAGAATACTGCGAGATCGATTGCGCGAGGCACGAAGGACGTTGAGATTGCGGAATTTTACGTGCCACCGGGGATTTATTCTGGATATGAATGGAGAACTGTTATGATAGAAATCAGAGAGACTGAGCCACTATCTCCATTCAAGAGTGGCTTGGTATGTCACTTTTGTTTGTCAATGGACTTGCACGCCTGCTAACCAACGCTGAATAGAACTTGGAATATGTCCATCTCAAACGCGTCGAACAAGGCTCAGAGCCTTTCAAAGGCATCACCGCAGCGCCTCAAAAATATGGTCCTCGTCTCTCATGGACTCTACGGCCAGAGAATTATAAATATATCACTACAAGTTCCTCGATGTTGCAGTGGGGCGCCGAGAAGATTGCCTTTGCGTTGAGAGACACACTGAATGATTTTCCTGAGAGCTCCAAGTTTTATGAAGTTTAGACGTGCTGTTGATCGAAGTAGCGTTTGAATTATAGCATGCTCATGTCATAGCCGATTTATACAGAGTCTGATACTCGCAGCGCTCAAGCGCTTTCATCGCCAGCGCCAGTGATCAGTCTCGAGGATTTCATTACACGGCACGTTTGATTAAAAGGCTATAAGTCTTGTACTGGAGCCACAATCTAGTCTGTGATTAATCCAGATACTTGAGAGCAAATCATAGTGGCCGATCCATCCACTGTAAGAGATAAACAGCATCTCGGTCGTTCCATTGAGGGTGTTACTTATATAGAGTTTTCAGGATTATAAGATTCAAATCTACAAGGTAGATCTACTTTATTGTAAAGACAATTGATCACCTAGATATCACAAATTCTTATACTGCTTATTCATTTCTTCGTGTTTTTCCTTTCCGGCGCAATCTTCGGTACCTTCAACTGTCCCAATGGCAGCAGAAGCCGGAGCAGGCGCTGCAACGGCAGGTGCTGGTATAGTTGTTATGGTATCTTCCGATGCGAACCATCTAAAGCCAAGGTAGAGATCTCAGGGATCACCTCAGAAATTGGCTTGCATGCGCGGATAAGTAGGACTTTTATTCGGTCTCTGAGAACGGCGGGTGTTTTTGTGGGATTTTGCGGGGCAATAAATGTCCGCCGGGGCCTTTGGTATATTCAGTGCGAATATGCAGTGGTGAATAGCAGAAATAACAATTGCGAGAGGCTTTGCCAGATTTGCCAGAGTTGATTGTAATTCTGAATCTTGCCATGAATCCACCTTCGAATGCGATGGTGAGGAAACGCGGCAGCGGGTTTTCTAGATGATAATCCCGAGATCTGTTTTTCTGCTTAGGAAATTGGCTGCTTAGGAAATTGGGATATATTGGATCAATGAGACGGATGCGGAAATATGCGAGGGAACCGTAGGACTTGAGGTAGGGAGTCAGAGCAGCTCTCTGTCCTGCATCAGACATACCAATATCGCACATTCATGAAGCGTGAAGAGTACAGGTACCCACGGTCAGCAATCTCCGGAGGCAAATGAGCTGTCTTCAACGGATACGACAATCTGGTACTCTCCAGAACCTGATCTTTAAGGCTCTATTTATCTTTATCCGACTACAACTCGACCAAAGTTCTTCGCTCCTTCAACCAATAGATCTTTCGATCCAGAAAATGTAATTGCAACAGACTCTGCCACATTCGTGTAGATAGTTCTTGGTTCGATTAACGCGCGACACGTCGACCGCTGACACGGGTTGTCATGGTCGGCAGCGGTACTCTGATCTTTGAGCCATCTCTATCTTGTCTGCTTGTCCTCGGAAATATTGCTCCAAACAAGACCAAAAGTCAACTCTTACTCTCTCTCAACGCTTGTCTCCTTTATTTCTCAATTGCCAACCACAACAATGACAACTCAAGGAACACTTTCCGCTCAATTTCAAGCAATCAATTCACCTATCATCGCTCTCAAATGGCTTTTTTTTTCGTCAAAAATAGGCTAGGCCCAAAATAATATTACTAATACAATCTATTTTAAATTACTAATACGCGCGAGAACCCTAACCTTTTTGCCAATCAAAACAGACTGGATTAAGCCAAATCAACAAGAAGTCGGTAATAGTTTAGTGGCTAGAATTTCCGCCTGTCACGCGGGGGACCGGGGTTCAATTCCCCGTTACCGAGATAATAAAGATGTCTCGCGACTTTCTAATTTTTTTATTTTTTTGATTATTTTTTTTTTGATGAAGAAATATTTAAATGTTTATGAGATTTACATGGCTTGTTTTGTATAGAGGTATAGGGGAGGGGCAACATGAAGGAGAAGGCTAAGTATGCAGAAAATTGATCAATGAAAACTCATAAACAAATCACATCATGAAAAAAAAAAAGAGCACTACAACAAAACTAGAATAATAAAAAAAAACACAGACTCTTTTCTGTAATTCTCGCGTAGTCTAGTATAAATCACTTTATAACAAATCGTGGAGCGAAGGCAAATAAATATCCACGCAAATCAATAAGTTCCTGCTTTTGAAATTACTAGAAAAACAAATGAAGAAATCTTTAACAGAAGATAAAAAAAATGCCGATACGAGAATAACGAGATAGGAATACAAAGATACAGAAAATAGTCCTTCAAGGGGCATTGAATGCACTCGTGTGATTTAAAATCCAAAAGGATTCTCGGCAGCTGAAACAAGATGTTAGTATAGATGTGCAAGAATCTTGCAATAGGAAGAACTTACTGGCAGCGGCCAAATTGGCCTGTCTCTTTCCAGTCGGCGTAGGCTGCAAAGGCTTAATTCCAAAACTAACCTTAGGAGGGGGTCCAGTCTTTGTAGGCACCAACGGCGTCATGATATCGCGACCACCAGGAGGCCCATTACCGAATCCCCAACCAGTTGGTTGAGACTGCAACATTTGCGGTTGCTGCTGGAATTGCTGAGGTTGCTGAGGTTGGAAAGCGGTTGGTTGCGGCTGGATTGCGCCTCCGAAGCCGGTCTGCATCGCAGCGATGCCAAACTGCGATTGTGGAACAAAAGCGCGCGTAGGCTGCGCTTGTAAAGGCTGGGCAATAACAGTCTGGAAAGGCGACTGCTGCGGGTATCCCGTTTGCTGGATGTAAACGACGCCGCCGTTTTGCTGCGGTTGCTGCTGCTGTTGCTGCTGCACAAACTGCGTAGGCTGCTGCTGCATCGGGGGCGGCGGAGCTGGACGATGAATTCCGAAAAACATCGGCTGCTGCTGCTGCTGCTGCTGCAGTTGTATCTGCGGCGGCGGAGACTGAACAAATACCGTGTTCATGGGTATCTGCTGGGGCGCAGCGATCACTGCTGTATACATAGGCTGCTGCTGCGGCTGTGAGGCAATGATCATTCCAGTAGGGGCAACAATTTGCTGCTGGGGTTGCTGGAAAATGACCTTGGGCTGCATAGCTACATACTGCTCGTTGGGCTGCGCTTGCTGGCCGGTGATGGCTGATACAATCGGCACTGGGGTTTGCTGAGTTGGCTGCGGAATCTGCATAGGTGCTGCAGTTGGCTGGGGCTGCTGCACGGGCGCTGGCGCTGGGACCAGCGGCGTCATAAGATCTTTCAGAGCACCAGTAGGTTCTGGGTACTGCACAGGAGCAGGGGTAGGCTCTGGAGCCGGTGTTGCACGCGGCGAAGAAAGTAAGTCGGCACCGAGCTGCGCAGTCGGTTCAGGGCGCTTCGGCTGTGGAGGTGCTTGTTCACTCGAGAGCAACGTTCCATCAACTGAAGTTGATGTCGTGACAGCAGGCGCAGGTCTACCCTTTCTAGTGTTATTCTTGAGGGTACCGCCAGGGCCAGTGAAAAGAGTATTTTCATTGTCTTCGTCAGCATCATGGGACGTTTCAGTCGGCGCAGCTTTTTTGCGATATCGCTCATCGATCACCTTTGACACACGAAGGATATCTCCTTCTTTAAGGCCGAGCATGCGCATAACAGACTGTGTGATATCCGGAAGCACAGCTTCGTCCATTTGGTCACGCTCAAAGTTGACGGTATAACGCTGGCAACTGTTGTAGTCCACACCGCAAGACAGGAAGAAATCAAACCAATCAAACGAGCTCTTCTTAGCCCCGTTCGGAGGAGCACCATTTTCTCTAGCACGCTGAGCACTGCTCTGACTTGGCTCGGGGGTAGGCACGACTGCCATAGACGACGGTCTGCGTCCGGATCCAGATCCAGAATCAGGTCTCAGAGAATCACCAGTGAGACGTTCAACGTAGTCCAAATCTTCGATCGACATTTTATTTGCCGCCACAGCAATCTTGACGCCATTCAGCTTGTGAAGCTGAATCTTTCCGTCCTGGAGACCGACGAAGGCTGCCTCTACTTTAAAGGAGCCAGTTCTGTCAGTCCAGGTGCGGATCTTGGACGGATCAGGCTCTGTAAATTATTAGCACTACAGTAAAAAACAAGCTGTAAGAAAGATATACATACTGGGCTTTGATGGGGCTTTTGGGGGAGGTGAAGATTGAGAATCTCTCTTAGATGGGCGTGATTCTCTCTTTGTAGTTGCTGCTCTTCTTGGTTTCCGAGGCGATTCATCTTCGTCGACGGAAGGCTTTCGGGAAGGTTTCTTGATGATTTCGATATAGCTTCGAGGAACGACACCTTCGCGTCCCGAGACTGCATGCTTGACGACAAGCCACTCGTCGCTCATGCTGTCGTCAAGGATAAAGACGTCGTCCCCTTCGCGAACAGTTACTTCGTCGGTACCCTCTGCGTCAAAATCATAGAGCGCGCGGCCGTAACGTTGACCGGTTGGGACAGAGGCGTGGATAACTTCGCGCAAGCCAGTGGCACGCTTAGAGCCGACGAGGTCGCCTATGGCAGAGATGATTTCTGCGGCGGTGTCCTTTGAGCCTGCGTGCAGATCGAGCGAGATGGATGGGTGTTCAAACTCGAGGAAGACGTGCTTCTTTTCAGAGTTGTAGTGCATTAGGTTTGTAATTGACCATTGCTGGGACGAGGAGTTTGATTTGTCGCTCTCGGGAGAGAACATGATTGAGCCATTGCCGATTGCCAAAGTAGCCTTGTATTTTTTCTTGCCGTCGACTTCCTGGACATTCCACTTCAGGAAGCCAGTGTTGCGTTTGGAAGGCGACGAAGCTTTGGGAGAGACAATTGACTCATTGGATTGAGCAGAGTAGGTGCGCGGGCGCGATGGCAGCCGGGGCGCGTCTTCCTCTTCCTCCTCATCGTACTCGGGCTCGGGCTCACGGTAGTGCGAATAGCTGTCTGAGCGTCGTGACGAGTAAGATTGCTGTTGCTCGGGCTGGGGACGGGTTGGTTGCTGGGGAGACGCTTCCTCGTACTGCTGTTCGTATTGCTGCTGTTCATACTGCTGCGGTTCATACTGCTGCGGTTCATACTGCTGGACGGGCTGCTGCTGGACGGGCTGCTGCTGGACGGGCTGCTGCTGGACGGGCTGCTGCTGCTGCTGGACGACCGGCATCTGGACAGGCATCTGCACCGGAGCAGTCGCGACAGGCTGCGGGTTCGCGATGCGGGCTGCGTGCGCCTGCGCATCTGCTTCGGAGAGGAACTCGAGGTAGTTGGAGGGCGCGAAGCCGTACTCGTCGCGGACGCCGACGAGGACCCAGTCCGGATCCGAGGTGTCGTAGACGTCGAGCAGCTCGTCTTCTTTGATGTTTAGCTCCTCGTCTGTTTGACGGTCGTAGTCGTACATTGCGCGGGCTTTGCCGGTGACGGGCAGCTATAGAAAAAGTATTATCAGCATTCTGACAGATAGGAGATCACTGGTGAGCATACACTCTCGACATAGTTGTTTGGCACCAAACCAACGGGCTCGTCCTCCTCTGCGCCAATCATGCGCTTCTTCGCCTTCCACCACTCATCCTCCGTGTTCTTGTCAAGGATGTATAGCACATCGCCCTCCGCGAGCGAGAGCTCCTGCGGTGACTGGGCGACGTAGGGGTATATCGCCACGCAGAGCGCAAGAAACAGCGACGGCATTCTGTTTGTGTCTAGGCAGGCTTATCTGCGGTATATCTGGCCCTGCAATTGCCTGCTCCTGAGCACTGCTTCCTCACAGTCTCTTCCAGGCTGGGTGGGTGGTTGTTGCCGTAGCCAGCCGCGTCGTTGGCAACGTGGTCCGGTGCTGTCTGGAGGGCGGGTGCTACGAGACCCGGGGCTGCTTACACGAAAATCTTTGGCTTCACCGCTACGCCAGAGTGCGCTGGATAACTGCACTTCACGGGATTCTTTGGCCACTGCGACTGTTACTGATGGCTGTTGCGTGGAGAAGCTTGTTTAGTGCGTCGCAGCGACGAGCGCTGAGCCAGACCGGCGCAGCTTTTGCGCGGTTCGCCTCCTCGTCTGCTCCCTCACCGCCAGCGGTCTCTCTTCCCGGTCCTCTCGCCTCTTCGTTCGCTGCCATCAACACCACAATCGCAAAGCCGACGGCTGAGCAGCTCGCGGCCGCGTTCAAGTCCAGCGAACACACAAACCACGCCTTGCAGACGCCGCTGTACGCGACTATCCGGATACACACGCACCAATTCCTCGTCTCTGTCGGCGACTCTGTTACCTTGCCGTTCAAGATGAAGGACGTCGATGTGGGCGATGTCATTCGGATCACACAGGTCGAGACCCTCGGATCCCGCAAGTTCACCTGGAAAGGAGCCCCGTTCATTGACGACGAGCGGTGTGTTGTGCGTGCTCGTGTGGTCGAGCAGACTAAGGAGCCCATGAGAATCAAGATCAGAAAGAAACAGCGTACGAGACGGACAAAACATATCAGAAGCAAGCATGCGTACACGGTTATTACTATTTCGGAGGTTGGATACAACGCGTAATCATTTGCAGTGATATGCTGGGTTTTTTTGTAAATATAATGTAGCTTTTATTAATATAGTATACAAAGAAAAAATAAAACTCCAAAAGCAAGCGTAGAACACAGACAATGAGCAGTGCACGTAAACAGAAAATCATAATGCCATATAAAATTATATCAAAACAAAACGAGCAGCTGATTTTCAAAATTCTCTTAATATACAATCTATAATACACCCAAATAATCCTCCTTGATACTTCCACTGAGCGTACACTTGTTAGCATAGATACACGCAAGAGCGATGTAATACGTACATGGCAAACATCTCGCCGACATCTACTCTCGTTCCCACGATTTTTAAACGCACATGACTTCCTCTTTCAATTGTTTGGTCTTCAGAGACGTATGCTGGTGGTGAGCTGTTGGGGTCAAATCGCATGTCGGACGGAATCAACTGTTGACGGTTAGAGCTGCTGATATCTCACAAGAAAGAGACCCTACTTTTGTTGAAACAAATACACTCAGCGGTCCAACGTCCGCAAAGAATCCAATCTGTTCATGGTCAGCACACTCTCATCGAAAAGGCTCATAAAACTCACGTTGTTGACGCTGGTCACGACGGCATCCACAACCTCACCCTGCACAATAGTTTAGCGACCACAATCCCGTCCAACGCCTCAAAAGACACCCACTTTGAACGGCTTCCAGACAATAGCTCTGTATTTGACCTCGAACTCCGCGCCTCCGTTTCCGGGAATCACGCGGCCACGGTCGACGTCGATGCGCATGCCGTCCATCACGTAAATGATATATCCATATTCTCCCGAACAAGTGCCTTCCACGTCCTGCAGCAGTTTCGAGCGCAGATACGTGTGCATCGATGGCCCGAAATAGGACGGGTGCAGTGTTATGCTCAGCGACAGGTCCTTCTGTTTTTGTCAGACTGATCAGCTTTCAGTTCTTCCTAAAGGCAGTGTGCTTTGTTCAGAGCGAACTGCACACTGTATTCAAGACCAAAACAAACAACAACATACAAGGAAAAACATAGATATACGACTTGACGAGATAGCAGCGGATCGAAAGGATGGAACGAACGGACCGGATCCTCTGGTGGACTCGAGCTGGCGTGGATTGAGTGAACGAGTTGTGGTGAGTGTCTGCACAACCGTCGTGGTGTTTGGGCTTTGATATGTCCAGAGATGGCAAGTACAGCTATATCAGCTCACTGAGCAGAGTGCTGAGTATCAGTAGAGAGCATTATGAGCTGTGTAGGAATTATACCACATCTAGAGATCAGGATTACTGTTTAGACTATGGAATACAGCTGAATACAGCTGAATGTCTGTCAGCTGCGATATTGCAGCACGCATCGAAGATCCGCAGAGATATTCACGGATATTCAACCTCTTCAGCTAGCACATTCACCACCACTGCTCGGCAATACTCGTTATATCTATAGTTTCAATGATCAAGCATTTGGCTGCCAATGACTTCTCACACTTGAGTAAAACGCAGTACTCAGTATCAGCGATATCTTATCTGATCTTGAATGCCGAGGTCGTCAGCGTCAACTCCAAGCACAGCCAACACCCAGCCTTCCTCACTCCAGTCTCTTCCTCCTCGTCTACTGTCCTCTATTACATCTCCTTACTATAATCCTCAATAAACAATAACAAATAGACATACGCAGTAACCAAATACAGCGCCTGCCCAGTTTGGGCATAAAACAACAAACACCTCCGGATATGTGCGACGACGTAACCGCTCGGCCTCGGCCTTCCTCCTGGTCACTTAAATTGGTGGGCTGCCCACTCCTGCTCGCCATCCACCACTTCTCCACAGCCTGTCTGCGCTTCTTGCAATACAGCCTGTTCTGTAGTCGTGAAGAGATAGCAAAATGGCCTCTCCAAGACCGGTTCGCCTCGTGTCGATAGGGCAGCAGAGCAGCGGCAACGCGCCAGCCAGCACACCGCCAGTCAACTCTACGCCGGTGGGCGATTCGTACATCTCTCTGGCAGCTTCGCCGGCAATGATGCGTCGGCCGTCGATGTTTGATTTTATCGTCGAAGAAGGCGGGTCGACTGCGCTTTCGCCGGACTTGATTTCGTTTGCGATGGCGCCGCCGTCAAAGTTGCAGCGAATGGACTCGATTTCACGATTGACGAACCTGCTTGAGCTGCGGTCGCAGAACTTGATTGGAAACAGTAAAGCGCTGATAAACTGGACTGAGAAACGCGTTGATATCAACAAGATCAAGAACCGGAAACTGCGCAAGTTCTACGAAGCGCAGGTGAGTCCACCCTCGTCTTCTCAGAGAGACGTTTGCTAACAAGTATAGAACGAACTCATAGACAGATACATTGAAATCGACCGGCTGCTCGACTCAAAAATCCCCGCAAACGTGCTTCAAGTCTACGGCGACGAATCCAACGCGCATCGTCATCTCGAAGTGCCCGGCAACATCGAAGAGGAAGGTCTTCCCTTTCTCGGCTACGATCCAGATCAAGACCGCAGTATCCGGATGGCAATTCTAGTCAATTTTGTGTTGAATGTGTTTCTGCTGGCTGGAAAGATCGCGGTTGCGGTTCTCTCGAACTCGTTGTCGCTGATTGCGTCGTTGGTTGACTCTGCGCTCGATTTCTTGTCGACTGCGATTATCTGGATGAGCACCGCATTTATTCAGTCTGAGAGTACGAAACTGCGAGCGGCGTTTCCCGTCGGGCGATCACGACTTGAACCAATCGGTGTCCTTGTGTTTTCGGTGATTATGATTGTCTCGTTTATCCAGGTCCTTATCGAAGCGCTTCAGAGATTATATGCCGGGCAAGAGCAAGTTTCGCTAGGAATCTCGACCCTTGTCATCATGATCCTCACCTGCGTCACAAAACTAGGTGCGTGGTTATGGTGTCGTAGTGTGGACTCTACAGCGGTTCGAGCTCTTGCGCAGGATGCCGTCACCGACGTCGTTTTCAATACATTTTCAATCTTGTTCCCGCTCTTTGCATCACTTTTTGGAGCGCCCTGGCTTGATTCCATCGGTGCTATGCTCCTCTCCGCGTACGTTATCTTCACGTGGACTCAAACCGCGCTTGATCATGTCACCCATCTTACTGGCGCAGCAGCAGACCCGCTCGACCGCCAAGTGATTCTCTACCTCTGCATGCGTTTCGCCGATTGCATTCAGCAGATCACGGCTTTGAACTGCTACTACTCTGGCGACAGACTAAACGTCGAAGTCGACGTCCTTGTGCGCGAAAAAATGAGTCTCAGAGATAGCCATGATATCGCCGAGTCTCTGCAGTACGCGCTCGAGACTTTGCCGATAGTTGAGCGCGCATTTGTGCATGTTGACTATCGAGCTGATAATTTCGCGGGGCATTTGCCGAGATAGTTTTTTTTTCTTTTTTTCTTGCTGTGCTTTTTTTTTTGGGTTGGGTGTTTTGGGATAGATGGCAATAGAGGAGATGGTTGGGTATTGGATGATTTGTTTATATCAATTATAATCCAAATATAAGTATAGAAATATATATCACTTTTAAGATTGAAAGAAAATTTTTGGTAAAACACAAACAAATGCAAAACAAAACACCAATGAGTACACGAATAACAAACAATTTTATAACCATACCCAATCCCTTTTTTATCCATTTACTCCATTTACTCCATTTAATCCATTTAACAGCCCATTTTAAATACAATCGTAAAATCAATACAAGGGAAGTTAACCAGCCGCAACAGCTCTCGAATCAATCAACATATCCTCAATCGGTAGTGCGCTTTCCCTGACGCTCTCCTCCGCCGTATAGCTATTATGTCGTAATGGCGGCAGCGACGAGAGAGATCTGGAAGAAAGATCATGGCAGAGTTGTGCTGCGCTGTTGGGTAGTTCGTCGATACTTGCTAAGGCTGCCAAGTGTCTTGCGCGACGGTTTTCTGCGCGGTGTATGTCGTACATCGTTGGTTCGGGGAGGAGTAGAGATTGCTGCTGGGTTTGCGGCCATCTAGCGACGGCGTTCATGACATCGTCGTCTTCTTCGTCTTCGTCGTCAGAGGAGGCGTTGGAGGAAGTGTGAGAATAGGAAGCGCTGCCACGACGATCACGCGATGAGGGATGGACCTCAAGGAGTTCAGAGTTAAGCACCGCGTCCGCGACCTCAGGAGTCGTGACCTCGACGGGGATTTTCAGACTGAGCGAGCCGTACCCGGACGAAAAACGGACTGTTAGTTCTGCTTCGTATTGGCGGCCAACGAAACAGGACCAGAAGTTTGGCACGAGCGCGCGGTGTTTGGGATGTCGGAGTGGGATCGTGGAGTGGAATGTATAGTGGCCCGGTGTCTCTTTTGTCCATTCTGCGTCTGACAAGGTGTCCGGGAAAGTAGTGGAGTTGAGCATGTATGATTCGTAGTAGATGCCGAGATGGGGGTCGGTTAAGCGTGAGTCTGGGACCGGGAGGTAGTCCATCGAGACTGTGCTCGAGTAAGTGTATACCTTGAGCTTGACGCTGGCTGATTCGACTCGGGGTAGATCCAGCTTGCGTTTGTCTGCGCCGGGAGAGAATGAGACGGTGAACATCAGCGGAGCGGGAGAGTCTTGTTGGAGATAAAAGAACGGCTGGAGAACGCTTGCTTCAAGAGTCAATTTGCCGGTTGCAGAACGATGCAAGAGACCTTTAGTCAACTCCTTCGAGGTCCGGTAAAACCGCGTGAATCCCCCGCCAGATGGAGAATAACTGACTTCTTGGTGCTCGTACTGGTGGTGCGGAATAATTGAGATATCAGGCTCGCAAGCAGCGACAACGGTAATTGTGTTTGAGTGCTGCATATGAGCTGTGCGTTTCTGCGTGACTGGGTTGATATAGAGCAGTTTTGAGTGGACTTGGTAGATGATCCTGGCCATATCAGGAGCGCAGTCGTCGTGCGGAAACTCCGAACCTTTGCCGAGGGATGAGGGAAGCCGTCGGTGGCAGTCGATATGCTGGCACTCCGTTTCGAGGAGGTGTTCGGGCAGGACGAAGGAGAAGTAGAAGGAGTAAGTAATGTTTGCCCGGAGGATGCGAGGCAATGGGTAATCTTCTTCGTCAATCGGGCAGGACATCTTGAGGAACTGAATATCAAATGAGTTTTAGCAGTGAATAAGAGAGTGCATGAACGAGGACGTACAGTGTTGCGGACATTGACGCGGTTTCCGACTCCACCGCGGTCATTCCAAGTATGCGCAGTTCCTTCTAAGGTGACGATAAGTGTGGTAAAGGCAGTATCTCGTTTGGGCGAGATGATGATGTTGCCGGAGAGACCGTCGCCCGGTTTGTAGTAGTCTTTCTTGTTCTCGATAACGACCTGGATGGGGTTTGATGCCGGAGCGGTCGCAGCCTGCGCCAGACGCGTGATGGGCAACGCGGAGAGGCGTTTTCTGGCAATGGCAGCAATTGAGGATGCTGATACGAGCGTGGACGAGCCTGCAGAGGATCCAGAAGAGGAAGCCGAGGAGACGGAGACGGCGGAGGAAGGCGGCAGGGACGGCATCGCGAGGTGCAGCTGTGGGCAGACGCAAGACGAAGACGCTGAGTCATGAACAATTGACGGGAAGAGGGAGTTGGCTGCGGAGAGACGAGGAGGCAGCCATGGCCATGGCGAGGAGGTGAATAAATAGAGAGGATGGATAAGAACGGGAAGCAATGAGTCAAGACGCGACAAACTCAAAAGGACGCGAGTGCATGGTCTGAGTGTATTATTCGTGAGTATTAGTATTACTGGAGTGTTATTTGACTATTAACTTAGCATTAGAACTGTATTGCGAGTTTATTGAGGATTATTATCCGGGATTGTGGCTACGTGTGCAGTGCTGATAGAGCGCTGCAGCTGAAATCCATAACCGCTGCAGCTGAAATCCAGCCACGGATGTTATGGATTTCAGCTGCAGCGCTCTGTTTACACAAAAGCACTTGAATACAGCGATAATGCAATAGAATACAATTACAATCCAGCAGCGCAAAGAACATCTGTCAAATACGTTAATCAGAAACATGACTGCAACTTGTAAAGAGGGCAATGCGCGTCAAGGTCCCAATTTGGGAATAATTGAACTTTTGTATACTCTCCGCTTGACTCTCCACAGTCTGCTTCTTGAGATGATTATTATAATGGATATAGTACAATGCACTGTTAGACTATTGTATTCAACTGACAACTAATTACTGAGCAATGCCGTGAAATCTCCAGTATTCTTGTTTACAATTACTAAATCAGGCAATTATTTGCTGAAAACCCGCGGGCTTTCCTCTGCTCTTCTCTCTCCTTCGTTTCCTTCTTCTCCGCGGACTTTGCCTGCGTCCTGCCTTTTCTGCTCGCTACAAAACCCCCGCCGGCAGTGCACAGCTGCGCGCTATGCCGAATGCAGTACTTTGTGTACCTGGCAACGCGTGCGAAATGAAACTCTCCTTCACGACGACTCTCGTCTGACTCATATTCCCGCTGGGGTTTGTAGCCTATACGCTTTCTACACCTGTCTTTTGCTGGGCGCTGAATGACGTAGTGTGTTCTCAGGGCAACTGTATTTCACCTAATCGGTCTTCACCGCTGTGTAAATCTTGCTCACAAACCAATACGACCCCAAAAACCCTACTGTGCCCGTACACAGTCCATACACAACACACGCAATCAGCGAGTAGCTGAAAAACATCAAGCCAGACACAAAGCCAGACATATTCAACCGCGTAATGTAATACCACACCGAATACATGAAAATCCAGAACGCAGAGCCCGTGCCGACGAAAAAGGACCGCCACCACCAGTTGTAGTCCTCTGCGCTCAGTTGGATGTACGTCGTCACAATCGAAATCTCCACCACCGTAACCATCTCAATCACGTAGGTCAGTCCTAGAAATCCATACAAATAATAGTATCCGGTCTTGTCCTGCCACACCGATTTCAAAATAAACAGCAGCTCAATCAGAATCACCGCAAACGCGACAAACCCGCCGAACGCAACCGAAAACCATTGACTCATATACCACGGTCGTCCCGGGATCTGTCGCGCAATTTGCTTCACCCGCACCGGCGGCTCTATTGCCGGCCGTTTGAAGCCCATCCAGCTACCGACAACCACAAGCGGCACGAGAATCAGAAGCCACATCGTTAGTAACAGGACTAGGGTCCCGAACGGGATCGCCGACGACGACGATTGCGCCCAGGAAAAGAAGTTGAGGATGAACACAAATCCAAACAAAACTCCTGGTACCAAGCTTGCGGTCTATTACTCATTAGTATCTCTGCTCCACTGTTCTAGTAATTGCACTACCTACTCGTAAAGCATTCTTGAGCCACTTGACTCCTTTGAATGATTTGTACAGTCTCGAACTGAAATATCCAGAAAACACTCTGCTCAAAAATTAGTCCAATTCTTAGCAAAGAAGCAGTGACACACTCACCCAGCAAAAACAAACAGCACAAGCGCAATAGTCAAAAATCCTCCACGATATCCCGGACTCAAGAATCCCAAAGTCGCAACACCCAAGACCGCAAGCGCCATCACAAACATCTGTACGCCGGCGCCAACCAACGACGACAGTACTCCTTTATGCACCGGAGATCTAAAAACATCTCCATGCACAAGTTTCCATCCACTCACGTCGTCGGGAATGTCCTTATCGTCTTCGCCGTGCGGTTCTTGATTATAAGTCTGGATATCCCGTGAGAGCGTACGCACAAGGATGATTGCGACGACGGCGGTCAAGAGCGAGAGAATGACAAGCGAGTTGATGATGGCAAGCCAGTGGATGTTATCTGATTCTGTGCTGTTGAGGAAGTAGAGATCCCAGCGGTTGGCGTAGGAAATGTCGAGATCTTCTTTGAAGTAGACTGAGTAGGAGTATTCGACGACTGTTGTCTCTTTGGATTCGTCGAGCGCTAGTCTTTTGGAGTCTGATTTGATTTTTCGTCGGCACCCAGAGGATTCGCCAGAAATCCTACATTAGTTAGCATGACTCCTGATAGTAATGAGTAGAGGCGTACGATTTAGGATAGACTTCGAAAGCGACAATCTGTTTTTTTGACGGATCCCGCTCGTCAGGCCGATACCGCACAATCATCGTGACATGATTATTTAGATATGCGACCTACTCAGTCAGTAAACTCATCTCGAATATAGGGTAAAGAGTACGCACGTCGTTTTCGTAGGAGCCGAGTTTGAAGCCTGCTGCATAGTACTTGTGTGTTTTGTCTACGGAGACGTAGGAAGTGGCTCCAGGAAGGTTATCCATTATCCTGTCATCTCAATTAGCAACAATAACACATGTTAACTGAACAATACTGACCACTCGACGACATAAGAATTCCTGATCAGGGAAATAGCTCGGCTGATGCCATGCGAATCAATAGCGGCATTGCACAGCGCAGCACACTCGACATCCTCGCCCATCGTGACGACGTAATCAGAGCCAGCTATTCTGTCTCCGCGCAGGATCTCTCCCAGGTTCAGACTTGCGCGGGAAACGGAGCTGGTGGGTGGGCAGACGAAGGGCAGGTCGTAGTAGGCGTAGGGAAGTTGCGTTGAGTCTGATGTGACTTTGTTAACCAGCAGCGGGATGCGTTCCCCATCTGCATACGACTTCACTGACGACCAGGCTGTTTTATGAGAATGTTAGATATTTGATCTGTCTTTAAGCAGGCATTGAATAGGTGACGAACATGGCAATTCGAGTGCGCTGGCGAGTCCAAGCAGCGCTGCGATTGCGCCCACAGCGGTCTTCATGCTGTGCTGTTTGTTGCAGTCTTCTCAGAGCGCTTTGTCGGTGAATATTTCTCTTCACAAGAGTATGCAGATCAAACAGAGATCCAAAGTTGTGACAAGAGCAACACAGAGCAGTGTTGAATCGGGCGACGTAATTGAACTATTGGTGCTGCGGCTGAGCGCTCTTCACCAGAACACTTGGAGCACCAGCACCAGCAACAGCAACAGCACAGCAGCGAGTGGTTTATTATAGACAATTGAACATAATGAACAGGGGAAACGTGCTTGCAAGCATCATAAACATAGGCTCGCAGCGGTCTTCGCAGCAGCCAACGCAGCAGCTCACCGCCGTCGACGAGCTCGTGAGTGCTACTTTGAGCACTCTTGATCCCCAGCTAATGAATATCAGCCTAGAATGCAGAAAGGAGTGTCTTCTGGAAACGTAGCGACTCTCACAATGCGCACACCGACGGATCAGAAAGGTAGCTGGACATGATTTGCGTTGAATGGTGCTGATAGGATAGTCATCTACATCACTCCGGATCGCGAGTTCAACGTTGGGCGCAAGGCTTCTTGGTATTATATCCTCTTACGTTCGGTGGACTGGACTGACAGCTGTAGTGACGAGGTTATCGTGAACTCAGCGGTAAGTACAGTTCATTTTACAATCTACACCGTCAAATTCGACGATCGAAGCACGCCCTTGATCTACTGCTGGGACCGCAGTAGCAACGGGACATTCCACAATCGTCGCATTATTGGTCGTGATTGTCGGGTTCTGTTGAATGATGGTGATGAATTAGAAGTTCGTCATGCCGGTTCTTTTATCTTTCAGCAGCGCGGGGACGAGTTTACCTCAGATATGGTACTCGTTGATGCTGAGCTGGACAAAGATCGTCCAGAAATGGCGCATCGGTACGAGATCTCGAATCGAACATTAGGACATGGCACTTTTGGACGCGTGTTACTTGCTTGCGAGAATTCTTCTGGAGGACGGCAAGTCGCGTGCAAGATCATTGATACCAAAGGAAACGCGAATAAAATGGAGAAGGCCAAGACTGAAATTGCCATTCTGCAGCGACTGCGTCATGTGTGTACACCAAAAAGAGATTCCAAACATAGCTGACTATTTAGCCCAACATTGTATCTGTTCACGACGCATTTGTTATTCGAAACAGAATGTATGGTAGCTTGCTGTTTACTCTAGAGACATGCTGACAGTATAGATATATCTTTGAAGACTTGTTGGACCCATCGGCTTTTCTTTTATGATCAGAGCTGATATGAGTATAGGATTACCGGTGGTGATCTTTTCAGTTATCTTTCCGATGGCGAACACATGCAACCTGTTCCCGAAGCGGAAGCTCTTCTAATCACATTTCAAATCCTGAAGGCTCTTGAGTATCTCCACAGCAACAACATCATCCACCGCGATCTCAAGCTCGACAATATCCTTCGCGTGTCTCATCACCATGGCTCACGCATCGTTTTGATTGATTTTGGTATTTCAAAGTATCTTCGTGGCGAATCGAGACGGATGACGACGATTGTTGGAACACCTGAGTATGCTGCGCCAGAGATCGGGTTTGCTGCTACGACGGGGTTTGGCGCTATGAGGAGAAAAGGGTATGACATGAAATGTGATATGTGGAGTATAGGAGTTGTTTTGCATATTCTTTTATCAGGTTTGTTTTTTTGCGTTATTAGAGGGAGACAGAGCTAAAGAAGTAGGCATCTCGCCGTTTTATGACGCGTCGCAGAACAGTAGAAAGATGGCATTGAAGGCGCGTTCTTGTGCTCTTGATTTTACGTCCAAAACATGGGATCCAGTCAGCCCCCAAGGTTTTCCCTGTGGATTTGTTATTTTGGATATAGCTGACATATAAACTCCAGCGAAGAGTCTTGTTCGCAGGTTACTAGTGGTCGACCCAACACTGCGATTCAGCGTGCAAGATTGTCTCAACCATCTGTGGATCAGCTCGGAGAGGGGCGTTCTCGAATCAATTTATGCATCGAAGATTGTCAGCTCTTGGTCACCGCCGGCTGAACAGCGCCAGATTCTCAGCGCAAGTCAGTGTGCGAGTGTCTTTGCGGACTCTGAAAGTCAGGTTCAGCATTGAGTGCGAGTGGGTGCGGCTTATTGATGACTTACTAATCGATGAGAACACTGAACGTGAACAATGAGTTCTGCGATGAGCTTGTGTTTGAAATTGCTCTGATTCTGGCGATTTCTGATCTTGCATCCGACTTGTGCTGAATCCTGATACACTGTACCCTGAATCATTTGCTACTTTTGTACCTTTCTTTGCTTTTACTCTGCTTCGCTTTGCTTATTGCTCATTAATATTACTATTGCATCCAGCTTCAACAGAGAGAAAGACGTTTCGGCCTTGTTCGAATCCTTTTAGCCCTTTTCCAGGTTTGTGAAAAGGTGAACTTTGGATTTTGAGCAGCTGTTCTGAGTCGATGACAGAAACCATCGAAGTTTTCAGCCACAGTATTTTTATTCTGCAGTCAAGCTAGTTGGGATATTTGGCTAACAATGCTTATCTCTTATCAAACATGTATTTACAAAATTTGTTTTTCAAAATTCGCTAAAACCACACACTTTGCTCTTGTCTTTTCTCCGTACAGGCATCTCCAATATAATACATAATCATACAACACGTGACTATCTGCGGCTCAAAAAGGGAATAATTTTTGCAGAAAGAATTTGAATAAGTTTGAATATTGTTAAGAGCAGATACAGACGGGTCATTGAAGAGACATTGGATAGAAAGGAAAAGAGAGAGAGAGAGAGTAGTTGGATATAGGAAGGAATATAAGTAACAGGAAGAAAAACTCGACAGAGAGTGTGTGAGCTGAAAACGAGCAAGAAGCAGAATCTGGATATATATTTATATATATATACGATAGATATAGAAAGAAAGAGATGGAGCCGAATAGCAGTATATGGGGACGACGGACAAAGTGAGTATTACTTGTATTGTTGCGTGAAGATATAACTAACTGGGTGAATAGTGGTACTATCTTATTGTCAACATTACAGATCTTGTATCAAGACTGACAGCAGTAACAGGAGCGAGTTCGATGCAGGCACAGTTGCAGCCAACAATGTCGTTTGGACTGACGACGCCGACATCGTTGTTGTCGCATGAGAGTAGTCCAATTGGTACGCCGGGGGGTTCACATCCGCGGTCGCCTGGGTCGCGGACGTTGGCTGGAAGTGGGATATTGGCCGATGATAATGAGAAGGTGTGTATTGTTGCAGATAGAAGAGAATTTGTGCTGACTGGACAGGACGACTCGGAGGAAATACTGAGCTCGATAAATCTGCAACTAGAGCAGGCATTGTCGTCGTCGATAGAAGATCAAGAGGAGAAGAAGCATCCGCTGAAGTACAACTGGACATTATGGTTTTTGCACAGAGCGCCGGGCGTGAAGATTGCGGATTATGAAAAAGCGACAAAGAAGATTGCCTCGTTTTCTACGGTATGCCAACACTTTGAGAAAGAGTGAATGGGATGCTAACTGATGCAGGTGGAGGGCTTTTGGCGATTATACTCATACATCAGACGACCGTCAGCTTTACCATACACGTCTGAGTATCACATCTTTAAGACCGGAGTCCGCCCAGTCTGGGAAGACCCAATAAACGTCCACGGCGGCAAATGGATTCTGAAGCTCCGCAAAGGCTCGGCTGCCGTTCCCTGGGAATCTCTCCTGCTAGCGATCATTGGCGGCGATTTTGGCGAAAACTTGGGCGACGAGATCGTTGGCGCGGTCGTGAGTATCCGCCGCGAGGCAGATATCATCTCGCTCTGGAACAGACAGGGCTCCAATCGCGCCGTGAACCTCCAGATCAGAGATATCTTGCGCAGCGTGCTGGGGATGGCAAACGTCTCCGTCGAGTACAAAGTGCACTACGATAGTCTGAAAGAGGACGCGGAGAAGATGCAGGCAGCGGCAGCGGCCGCCGCTGCCGCCGCCGCTGGTTCTGCGTCGGGGGAGAAACCACATCGTCCGCGAGGAGGCGGATACCGACGGGGACGGGTCTACAGCCACGACCCGTCCGAGAGCAGGAGCAGCGGGCGGGTGTAGTCCATGTACGATAGCTACAATACAGAGAAAGTCTACAAGCTGTGCTTGAAACGCGTAAATAGAGCAGCAAAAGCAACATTCGCAGTAAACAAACAAATAAACAAAAGACGCGACTGGAATTTGTTGTCGCGTCGCTTGTTCTCCGGCAAATAGAGTTCTCTCCAAAACTCTAAAGTCCCCCCTTGCTGGACGAGCCTTTTCTGTTTCTGAGCATTCTCGGGAAGATATTTGAGTGTTTTGGAATTTGAAGAGCAATTCTCCTTTTTTGTTGTTGTTGATAAGATGAACTTCTTCTCGAGTCGGCAGCAGCAACAGCAACAGCAGCAGCAGCAGCAGCAGCAGATGCAGTATCAGGCGTATCTGCAACAGCAACAGCAACAGCAGCAACAGCAGCAGCAACAGCTTCACTATCAACAGCTCCAGCAACAACAGCAACAACAACAACAACAACAACAACAACAACAACAACAATCATTCACTCAATTCCCCCCTCCGCGTTCAACTTCAGCAAACACAAACACAACCACAACCACGATCTCCGTCGGGCTCACAAACGGCAGTGGCGCAGGGTCCAACAGCAACCTCAGCAACACAAACTCATCCTCAGACTACGTGATGTTTGAACGGAATACAGAGGCCTTTCCGAAGATTACTCTGGAGCGGGCGGCCGCTGCAAAGATGAAGCTGGAGAACTTTTATCAGCTGAACGTGGGACATGCTGTCGAGCGGAATCAGAGGTAAGAAGAACACTACGCGTCTGGTGCTGATGGATGCTAATCAACCTGCAGACGAGTGGAATTAGAATCCAGGCTTGCGAATGAACGTGGATCAGATGAGCGCAAGAACAGACAACTGCAGAATCTAGGCAAGAAAGAGTCTAGCTTTCTGCGTCTTCGCCGGACGCGTCTCGCGCTCGACGATTTCCACACCGTCAAGGTGATTGGAAAAGGCGCCTTCGGCGAGGTCAGACTTGTGCAGAAGAAAGACACTGGCAAGATCTACGCCATGAAGACCCTTCTCAAGTCTGAAATGTTCAAAAAAGACCAGCTTGCGCATGTCAAAGCCGAGCGTGATGTGCTCGCCGGCAGCGACTCGCCGTGGGTCGTCTCCCTCTACTACTCCTTCCAGGACGCGCATTATCTCTATCTTATCATGGAGTTTCTGCCCGGTGGGGACTTGATGACCATGCTCATCAAGTACGACACGTTTTCGGAAGATATCACGCGATTCTATATGGCTGAGTGCGTACTTGCAATCGAGGCAATCCACAAACTAGGCTTCATCCACCGCGATATCAAACCCGACAACATCTTAATCGGCAAAGACGGCCACATTAAACTCTCTGATTTTGGTCTATCGACAGGTTTCCACAAGACCCATGACAGCAACTACTACAGGACTCTGCTTGAGAAAAACCCATCCTCCGAGCCGCCGCGTAATTCCGTCATGGTCGATGCGATCCATCTCACGATCTCAAACCGATCACAGATCCAAACCTGGCGCAAGTCGCGGCGTCTCATGGCCTACTCGACCGTCGGCACACCAGACTACATCGCGCCGGAGATCTTTGTGCATCAGGGATATGGCCAGGAGTGTGATTGGTGGTCTTTGGGGGCGATTATGTTTGAGTGTCTTATCGGATGGCCGCCATTCTGCTCTGAAACGCCTACCGACACGTATCGCAAGATCCTTGCGTGGCCTGAAACCTTGTTTTTCCCTGAAGAAATCCACCTCTCTCACGAAGCAGAGGATCTCATCCGTCGTCTTCTCACGAGCGCCGAAACCCGACTCGGTCGCGGCGGCGCCGACGAGCTTAAAGCGCACCCGTTCTTCGACGGTGTTGACTGGGATTCAATCCGCGACTTCAACGCGCCCTTCATCCCGAAACTGAGCTCGATTACGGATACAAGCTATTTCCCGACTGAGGATTTGGAAAGTATACCTGATGCGCCCGAGATTAGTGCTGCGAACGAGGCTGTTGCGGCGGCCAATACCGAGGGAGAGGAGCCTGAGCTATCGAAGGAGAGCATGCCGTTTATTGGATATACTTATTCCAGATGTACGTTTTTTTTTTCGTTTACCACGCTTTTTGTTATGAAGCTAACGAGTTTTTTTTTATAGTCGATTACTTGACGCGGAAAAATGTGTTGTAGTCATGTCTACGAACAACTCTTTTCTCCTCGCAGCAATATAATTGAATACTATCATTATTACCAATATACAAACCGCTCAACAAATCACCAAAAAAAAATATAAGGCCATATAACGTCAAACTAAGCAAAACCTTCAATATAAGCAAAACTAAAAAAAAAATATATCAAATCTCATATATATATAGAGACAACAACCGTGCTGCGCCGTGAATTGTACTTTGCGTAAAGAGATCTTGTCATCCCTGCTCAGTTCATTCATCCATTATACAAACACAATAGATAATAAATAGCAAATAGCAAACAAATCTTGAAAAAAAAACAAACATATTAAAAAGACATACCCTGTACTGTAAAACTAAAAGACAGACTTCAACGCAAAGACTCATGCATAACCTATTTATACCATCTCCCTAACCAAGCAATACCCCCATCTCGTACTGTAAGTGCAAATGAACCCCAACTCCTAAAAATCATATGAGTATACACCAGAAATACATCAGCCAATGTAAGCTTTATTCATAGCCGCGATTTCGCGACACAAAGCCGGCCATTCCATGTCGCGTTTGTGAACGCGGCCTTGACGGTGAGCTTCTTCTTCTTCCCATTTCATGAGTTCGTACATGAAGCGCAGGTTTGGCTGGATGATGACGTTGAGTCTGCGGGCGCGGACGTAGAGGTATGCACGCGGGAGCGAGACTTGTTGACGGCGCATTACCTCTGCGATGCAGATTGTGGCAGAACGCGAAACGCCGACGCGGCAGTGTACGAGGGTAGGTTCGCCGGCGCGGAACCCGTCGTCGAGGAAAGCGAGGCAGGCGTCGATAGATTTGGAAAGCGAGTCGATGCCGTCGTCTTGGATTTGGTCGAGGTACATGACTTTGGTGAAGCCTGCGACGGGGACTTGGTCTCCGGAGGCGATGGCAGAGTCGTCGAGAGAGGATTCGTGAATGAGGTCTGCAGAGCGGTTCGACGAGTCGAGGGTGGACTCTTGCATTGCTCCGGGGGCGGACTTCCTGCGGAGCGGAGGGCGGAATTCAGATGAGTCCTCGTCGGTGTCGGAGTCAGACTCGCTATCGCAGGCAACGCACCAGTCAATGATCTCGCCTACTGAGAGCACGCGCTTGATGCCAAGTTCACGGAGCAGACCGTGGTTGTTTGCGTGCGCCAAGTTGCCGAGGTACATATGCGGGAAGATCTTTGACGGCAGGGAACCATCGAGCGAGACGAACCAAGGCGGCAGATCAGGGACACGGCCTGCGATTGCGACGGGATTTGGCACGGGAGAGCGCAGAAGAAGTCTGGTTTGGAGGTGGTTGAGAAGCACGAGGTCGGTGGGGAAAGTGAAGAAAGCGCGCGAGCAGGGCGGTTTGTGAAGGGCGATGTAGGCTTCTGGAGCGGTGCGCCCTGAGGCAAAGATGAGGTACGCAAGCGCGAGAAGAGAGGTCTCGGTGTAGCCGTCGACACAGTAGAGAAGGATACGCTTGCCGGAGGAGGCGTGGTTGTAGAGCCATTCGCAAAAGTCGACGATTGCGTCGATGTCTCTGTCGAGGAGGTTTCCGAGGGCGAGGGAGCCTGAGGCGGGGAATTCGACGTGCGCTACGGCTGCAGACGAGGAGGAAGAAGAGGTAGAGGAGAAGGAGGACGGGGCCAGTTCAAAGTGGTCGTGGTCAATGGCCTTAAGCAAGGTCAGTGACGGAAGTCGTGCAGCGGCGATGCACTCGACGTAGATATCCCATTTTCCCGCCGTCGCGTCGCTCATCTCGTCATCATCCGTAAACGCATTGTCGTCGTCATCGTCATCGTCGCACTCGAGCTGCGCGTCGTGCGCGTTGCCAAGGAAGATATTGTTTGCGATTTCGGACGCGGCGGACATGCGGTTCATTTCCTGGCGCTCGAGGGCAAGAAAGTCGCGGGCGCCATCGAGCCGTCTGCCGGCCGCGGAGACGGCGACGATGTGCGGGAACTGCTGCTCAAACACTGAAAACGGGTCTGAGACGACAAAAGTCCTGCAGATGGGCGCCGCCGGGACGCGAGCGCGATGGTTGATCTGGGCGCGCGCGAGACGGCGGGCAAGAGCTAGGAGCCCGTCGGTCGGCAGTCCGCGCTTGGAGTAGACGACGATGTCAGCCTGGGTGGCTGTCTTTGCGACCTGGATGTGGAAGTTGCGCAGGCCGACGCCGTGGGGAGGGTCGAGGCAGAGGAAGTCACTGCTTGAGCCGGCGTCAGCGACGATCTCCGAGGCTGCGACGGTGTTGACGAGACGCGCTGCGCCGAGGGTGCCGAGCTTGACGAGGACGATGGAGCGCAGCTGAGAGGGAGCATACGGGTGGATGTGAGCGCCCGAAGGGTCGAGGAAGGCGAGCTGGTAGGCGTTTGCCGGGTTGAGGCCGTGGAGCCAGGGAAAGACGTCTCCTGCTGGCGGGAGGGGCGTGTGTGCGAGCTGGTCGAGAGCAGCAGCAAGAGCAGCGGCAGACACCGCAAAAACAGGCGGGTCGACAGAGACAAGAGGCAGCGCTGTGGTGTCGAAGAGCGATAAGGCTGGCGATGAGACTGGCGACAGGGCCTGAGCAGCGTCGAAGCGGAGGAGGTCGCTGCGCAGTGGCGGCGACGGCTGCGAGCGCGGTTTCTCGGCCGCGCTGGGCTGCTGCGACTGTGGTTCAGCAGAAAGCTCCGCTGCGCGGTCGTTCTGCGCGGAAACGTCCAGCGCCAGAGCCATTGTGGGCTTGAGTCGCTCCGGGGAAGTTGTGATTGCGGAGGCTTTGGGCAGCGCTGGAGTTGGCTCCGGCGCAGCTTCGTGGTGATGATCTGGGGAGGCTGAAGTATGTTAGTAATGTGTTAGTCATCATCACGTGCACTTCACTTGTGGGCGAAGACCGGCGGAGAGCATCGCGGGTTGCTCAGCACAGCAAGCAGGAAGATGGCAGACGACACGCGCAAGTACATCTCCAGTCTGCACAACTACTCGCAGTGGCTCGCCAGGCGGACGACGCAGCTGCACTCGCTGCACGAGATTCCGCAGCCGGCGCCGCCGTCGGTGCAGATTCCGCAGGAGCAGCTGCCAAACGCGCGACTGCAGCTGCTTCCTGATTTCCTGGAGGATCCGCCGGAAGGAGGCATGACGGCGGAGCAGAAGGAGCGGTATTTCCAGAGAGTCGTGATGCTGCAGCATTCGGTGCTGGAGCAGCAGAACGACAGAATGCAGCAGCAGCAGGAGATGCTCGAGAGAATGCGGAACAGGCCTCCTGTTGCTCAATCGCAGACTCAGCAGACTCAGAATGCTCAATTGCAGACGCAGGAAAAGGAAATCACGTTCATCAACTTTGACGAAAGCTCAATGAGACCAAAGTCAAAGGCGGAAAAAAACAGGCTCAGTAAACTCGAGAAACTAGAGCAGCAGCAAGAACAACACCACATTGACAAGCAAACAATTGACGTCCTCGACTCCCTCGACCCGCTTGACGCCCTCGCATCCCTCGACGCAGTCGACATCGACAGCGCGTTCTCCTTCCCGGACTACATCGACTCGCTCGACTCGCTCGAGCCGTTCCCGCCCCGGCCGTCGTTTCTGGATGCGCAGGGTGCGGTGCCGTTGTTTGCGGCTGATGAGCTCAGAGCGCTGGAGCAGCAGACAGTTCCTCACGTAGCTCCTGCTGCTGCTTCGGAAGTGCAGTACGCGTACTCTGATGACTACAGTGCAGGCACGAGTATTAGCAGCACGAATACACACCCGGAGTTGCCCAGCAGAAAGCGAGCACGATCACTCGTCTCTGTCTCTGATTCCCCTTTCATCGCACACACCTTCCACCCGTCGCCTGCTAAACCGCGACGATCCAACACCCATGAGCAACTTCAGCCTCGACCTCAATCGCCGCCCCAGCCAGGAATAGAATCAGTAGCAAATCAATATGAAAGCCAAGGCAGCACACCAAGCGACTACGACGAATACACATCCGACGAATACGACTCTGAATCCTTCTCCGGCTCCGACATTGAAGAAGACTACGACCCGCGCTGCGCAAAACGGATCCGCAGTTCGCTGGACCAAGACACTACAGCAGACGAGCCTGCTTTCAAAAAGATTAAAACCGCGGCAATGGCTGCTGTTGCTGCGGTTGGAACAGTCGCAGTCGGTGTTGGTATGAATTGGTTTCTCAACCAGTAGCTGTGTTACATACGGTGGGCGTTGTGCTTTGAATTCAGAGCTGGTTTTTTGAATTTTTTTGTGCTATTTATCTGGAGATATCTGTTATGTATTTGGGAATGGTTGGATGGAGTTTATTAGTGTTTTTATTAGAAATATATTGATGAGAATTTAAGCTGTTGAGCCGTAAGGGAACGTGGATGAAAACTCCGCATTTGGCTGCTTTTAAATATTCCAGAAATAATAAAAAATAGTGATTATTTACTATGATATTTTCTCTTTATATTATCCAGCTCCGTTGCGCTATTTTGTTCTTATATTCTGTATTCTCATGATGCACTGCACTCAGAACTCAGGGGTCAGCTTATGTCGTCATTGCCACGTCTCACTCTTGTTCACCGCTTCCTCACTTATCCTCAACATAATAGCATGCCAGTGCTCTTCTAATGCACGACTAGAGTGTTTGAGAACGATGAAGATTGCCTTCATCCACCCGGATCTCGGGATAGGTGAGTCTTTAGCAAGTGCATTCAGGCAGATCTAACAGCTTTTAGGCGGCGCTGAGAGACTCGTTGTGGACGCGGCAGTCGGATTGCAGGCCCTGGGCCATCAAGTTACGATTTACACATCGCGATGCGATCGTGCGCATTGCTTTGATGAAGTGAAAGATGGGACGTTGAGTGTTGAGGTTCGTGGAGACAGGTTTATCCCGCGAGCGCTCTTTGGACGATTCGCCATTCTCTGTGCGATTTTACGACAGCTTGTGTTGTGTGGATACTTATTGCTGTACAAAAACTGTGAATTTGACGCGGTGTTTGTGGACCAACTGAGCTTTTGCGTGCCGCTACTCAAATGGGGACTTGATCATCAAAAGTCCTCGCAGCGACCACGATCCGCTACGCAAAAGAGGAGAGCACAGATCTTGTTTTACTGTCATTTTCCTGATAAATTACTGGCGCAGCGCACATCTCTTTTGAAGAAAGCGTACCGGATTCCCTTTGATGCCGCTGAATCCCTCTCGACCTCGGCTGCTGATATCATCGCCGTCAACTCACGGTTCACACAAGGCGTGTTTAGAGAAGAGTTTCCGTCAATCGAACGGGTGCCAAAGGTCATTTATCCATGTATTCCTGACGTCGAAGCTAGCGATCGTGCTGTCAACGCGCAGGTTCTGACTATTGTCGAGAAATCGAAAAGACAGGCTGCGATCTCTGTCAACAGATTTGAGCGCAAGAAAGCGATCGAGCTGGCGATAAAAGCGTATGCGGCCACGACTGCGATTTCGGGTAGTGATCGGAAAAAGTCAGTCTTATTCGTTGCCGGTGGATATGACGTTGCTGTGCGTGAGAATATCGACTATCTCGAGGAACTGAAGAGGTTGTGTACATACCTGACACTCGCGCACACCACAATCTTTGATCTTGACTCGAATATCGCACAACTCACAGAGATCCTCTCATCCGACAACGACAAACACGTCATTTTCCTCCCGTCAATCTCGACGCCAGCGCGTACTGCTCTTGTTCGCGCGTCAAAAGTGCTCCTGTACACGCCTGAAAACGAGCACTTTGGCATAGTACCACTCGAAGCAATGCTGCAACGCACTCCAGTCCTCGCAACCGCATCTGGCGGACCTCTTGAAACCGTGCATGACGGCAAAACAGGCTGGCTACGACCCGCTGACGTGCGCGAATGGAGCATAGTTTTAAGTCGCGTACTCTTCGACACAGCAGATGAAAAGCTCAGGATCATGGGCGAGGTGGCTAGAGCCGGTGTGAACGAAAAATTCTCACGAGCCAAGATGTCGCAAGACCTCGAGTCCAGCTTCATTGCCGCCATTGCGGCGTCCTCATCCTCTGCAAGTGGACACGCAGGCCCCGCGTTGACGCGCGCACCACTTAAAAAGGACGCGGCGTGGCTGGCGTTTCTTGGATGGGCGGTGTATTATTGTAAATATGGGTTTACGCTGGCGATGCCTAGTGCTAGCGAGAGCATTCTTGCCGCAGCAGCAGTTTTTGTTGTTTATTATGCTTTGTTCTAAATTATTGTGTGTTTTTAGCAAAAAACCCATTAGTTAATATAAACGACAAGAATAACATAGAGAGAGAGAGTACAGGAGAGTAATTTACAAAGAGGCCGAGGAATCGTCACCTTCGGTCTCATCGTCAGTCAAGAATTTCATATACTCATCATACACTTCCCCAGCCTCGGTTACCGCTTTTCCAAAATCTATATTGCGAGAGCGGGATGCTGCCTCGACTCCTATTCGGAAGAAATACCGTTTAAGCGTCTTCACGCCCCGGAGGTATCCCATATCCGGCATTTCAGGAAACCGAGGTGGACAGCTTGCATTTTCGAGCGCTGTATCGCCCGCGGCCACGCACTGCGCAAAGTCAATGATCCGCAAGTTTATCTTTCCAGAGCTGTCATCGGCGTCATACATCAGCAGGAGCGAGGAGCCGTAGAGGCGGTATCCTACGAGCCGGCTGATGATGGCTTCAATGTCGGAGAGTTTGCGAAGGATGCGCGGGATGTGGCGTAATACTGCTGCGTCGTCGTCGTCGGCGACGGCGGAGGCGGCGGCGCGACCGTGAGTGCTGCCACCGGTCAGGAATTCGTAAAGACAGTCGCGGACTTCCACGCCAGCTTTTAGTTTCCTGCCATCGTATTTATCTCTGTAGACGTAGTCTTGTATAGCGGCATCCCACACCTGCATACCACAGACACGAACCCCAAGAGCGCGCGAGGTCGTCTCTGAACATTTCTTTGACTGCGACGCTTGTTTGGCAGGCGTCGCGTCAATTCCGTACTGTCTTGTCCCCATTTTCAGATCGAGCACGCACGGCCGTGACATCCCAGCCGTCAGATCTTCAAGAAGGAGGAATCGTTCGATCCACGTTCGTTTCTTCTTCACCGCTTTCTTTTTCAGTTTTCGCGGTGGTTGTGGCGTCGGTGCTGCCTTTGTATGCATGGCAGCCAACACAGGCGACGACAAAAACACCGGATCTGGCTCAGGCATCTCGATAATATCATCAATCGGGAACAACGCATCAGATTCACGCACGGGTCCCGTCCGCGGCGACGTCTCGGCGCTAATCTCGCCATCGCTGACGGCAGCCGAAGACATTGGAGGCGAACGAACGGGCGAGCTCGCGAGACTTGGATGCATGTTGTCGGTGGGGATCAAGTTGAGGCTTGTGGAGGAGTGGTTTCGACGGCGATGCATGCGGTGGGATTGCTGCTGCTGACGTTGGTATGGCGATGAGAAGCTGAGGACTTCGGAGAGTACTTGCTCTTGTAGTTTGCGGTTGATCACTGTTGAGCCTGTAGCAGCTACTTCAGATGTCATAGATGGTGTCGTAGGCGAGTTCGTCGTCGTAGCAGCATTAGCGGTCTTTGCTCGCGCGTGCGACAAAGAATTTCTCGGCGAGGACAAAAATTCGCCCGAATCCTCCGGGGCCGAGGACGAGTATTTCCGGTAAATCGAGTCAGGAATGATATGTCTATTATCATCCAACACGACTTCAGGCAGATTTCGTCGTCGACTGTCTGTGATTGCAAGCGGACTCGACGCGGTGCCACTTCCAAACGAATTTCGTTTGCCGTGGACTTTTGCCACCGGTGTGGCAGACTTTTGTTCGTGTTCTGATAACTCGTCAGATTCAGACTCCGACGAGTCGACGGTATGTCGCACGTTCAGCACGCCGATGTACTTGGGCATAAACTTGAGCAGAGCCGAGTGATTCTCCTCGACAGCCTCGTACCACAGATTTTCTCGTCGCGCCATGGCTTTACACACTGCCTTGTGTGAGAACCGAAAGAGTGCAGTATGCCCGCCGACCTGAACCCATTAGCTATAACTCAAAGAAGAAGAAGAATACATACCTGATGGCTATATGGTACAAGTTCGATCGACCGCGGCACCTGATACAGCTCTTCATCCTCCTCAATCAACTCGCCATCGCTATCTTCCTGGCGCGGTTGCTGATGGACGATGTACGTCGCGGAAGTGACGTCTGCGCTGCCGGTCGTGGTTATAGTGCTGTTGCTGGTGCTGGATTCAGTGTTTTTGAAGGATGCTGCGGGGGTTGTGTTGTTGACTTTGATGTTGATAACGTCGGGTTTTGATTTAGGGCTGAACTCGTCGGCGATGTCTGCTGTGTCTTTCTCCGGCTCTTGCTCAGTTTGCTGTTGCTGCGAATCGTCTTCAGGAGCAGTACTTTGTTCGTCAGCTTTTTGTTTGAATAGACCGAGCAGCTTTGACGCTTTTCGACTGCGCGCCTGGCTAGCAGCAGCGGCATCCGCGGCCGCTTGCGCATACAGTGACCGTGGCAAACTCGTACTCTCGTCAAAGGTATCTCTTTTCTGCGCCTCTCCGTCATCTATGTGAAGTTCAGAGATACTTGCATCGTCGAGCAGCGGTGTTGCAGGCAGCTCGACGGGTGATATAAACGGCACCTGCGCAGCATCGTCAGCGCGCACGAGCGAAAACGCACCCATCGGCTGCTGCTGATGCAGGAACCGATGTCCTTTGAGCAGGGACGCGGCCGACGATGAGGTGGTCGTTGAGGCGGCGAGCGCGGTGGACTTCTCCATTATGCGCGCTTCTCGACAAGTTCTCCAGTTTGATGCTGTGTTTAACTGTTTCCTAGTCGCTATTTCTGCACTGCAAAGGACGCAGTTTCTTTTGTTGCTGCTGCTGTTGCTGGTGCCGCTGGATCTGGCGGTGTTAAATGGGTCGCTGGTGTTTGATCTGGTTGAACGACGACAGAAGCAGTCTGATTAAACGCAAACACCTTCCTGCTCCTTCTCTTCTTCTTCTTCTTCTGCTCCTGCGTCTTCCTATTCACTCTCAGTATCCTATCCCGCCCTCTTCTTTTCTGCACCTATGCAATACAATACCGTATGCGATAGTATTCCAAGAGAACGACAAACAATCCCTGAGCCCGCGGCCTGTGGCTTGTACAAACGCCGTGGCTTGACTCTCCTGTGGCGCGCCAATCCGAGCCGCGCTTTAACGCACACTCCGCTTTCAGGCTGCTTTGTGGCTTCTACACAATAACACACTAACAATTACAATACTGAACAATATGTATTTTTAGGAGATTAGAATACAATCATTTATTGGAAGGTCATAAAGGTCATTAATATCTCAAAACACAAATAGCAAGCAAAAACCCATAGCGTAAAAGCAGTATAGACACAGCTTGCTATTATTCATAGCAATCCGCGCATTAAGCCCACGTAATAATACAAATATATATAAAGAATCCACACCGGTATCACAAACAATCTAAATAAGAGTCGTAAAACCGAAAATAAAAAAAAAGACATCCTAAACATTCAAAGAAACCATTTAATTGTAAAGAACAAAGTTGGCGACTCCGTTGGTAACAGCGACAGTGCATCCGCTGCTGCCACCAGAGAAAACACCATCAACGTAAGAGCAGTCTCCGTTGACAGTGGCGCCATCGGAAGCAACAATCTTGACATTGAAGTTGGCGCTCGAACCAGAGTTCGGGTTGGGAATCAACGACAAGTAAGAGACACCATCGAGGTATCCGGCACCAAAGTTAAGAGGAGCGAAGTTTCCAACACCAGAGCCAGAGGTACCCCAGATACAGCCATCAGCACCAGAAACACCGGCGTTGTTGACGTAGTACTGAGCAGAGGTCATCTTGCCCTCCCACGTGTAGTAAGAAGACTCGTCAACAACAGTCAATGGCTGGGTGGCGCCGCCCTCAACAATAGTAGGGATGTCCATGTTCTCGGTACCAGGGTAGTCGGTGCGGCAGATGGCTACAACATCACTGAGCTCAGAAACAACTTGCGCAGAGTCAATACCCCATTCGCAAAGGTAGTCGGTGTCGGTGTTGGTACGGTACAGGTATCCGTTAGTGCAAGTCAAACCACCACGCGACTCGCCGTCCGCGGGCTGGGAAGAGGGCCACTGGGTCTTGGACATACCGGGCTGGCAAGCGTACGAGCAGAGATTGCCATCACCGCAGGACTCGGCAGTGCCAGAGTTTTCCGCATCAGAGACCTGGATACCAGTCCAGCCACCGAGACCCATCCAGTCGACGGCGATGACACCCTGGCCAGAGGGGAAGGTGCTGCAAGGAACGACACCGTCGACGAAGGCAACGGAGGGGCCACTGTAGGCGTCGAGAAGGTCGGTCGAGGTCTCGTAGGTGCCAGTAGCAGACGCAGCCGACGAGGTCGACGAGGAGGAGGAGGAGGACGAGGAGGAGGTCACGGTCACAAGGGTGGTAGCCGAGGACGAGGAGGAGGACGAGGTGGTGGGAGCCACGTAGACGGAGGTAGACGAGGTTGTGGGAGCCACGTAGACGGAGGTCGACGAGGTGGTTGGCGCAGCCTCGGTAGAGGAGGTGGTCGGAGCGACGTAGACGGAGGAAGTGGGTGCCTCAGTGGTCGGGGCAGAGTCGTCTGCGGTGTCAGAGATGACGTTTCCGTTCGCGTCGACGATGACGGTAACATAGGAGTAGACGTAGTCGATGGCGCGCTTCTCGACCTCAGCGCGACGCTCAGCCTTTGCCTGGCGGGCGTGGTGACGGTGGTGCATGTGCTGGTCGGGAAGGGCGACGGCTGCGGTGGTAGCGGCCGCGAGGAGGAGGACGGTAGAGAACTTCATGATTTATCTTGAGCTGAGTAAGGAGAGTAGTAGTTGTTGTTGTTGTTTATAGTAGTCGTTGATCGTTGATAGCAGAGGAATAAGGAATGAACGGGCCCGGTCTAAAGAGTGGAGACGCGAGAGCACCAAAGAGCTGAAAAAGAGCAGGTAGCTTGAGGAAGTTGGAGTTGGTGAAGAAGGAAGGAAGGAGGAGAGGAGAAAGCGGAAAGAGTGGAATGCTCGCTGTTTATTTAATCGCGCCAGAGCTGAGTTTTCAAACTCGCGCAGTGAGTGGTAGCAAAACCTAATTAAAATTTGCCCCTTCGACGCTAGCCGCATTTGGCAGCTCTACGCAACCCAACCGGCGTTCGAACCGCACGCTGATTCATTGAAACCGGTTGCAACCGAAAATTAAGCTGTTACTCGTCGGATCTGGAAGACCTGGTCTTAGACAGTACACACCTAGGAGAATGGGCACAGTCATTGTAGAAGATATGATTGAATATTCAGTGTGATGGTGTAGTAGTAGTACGGTATACGAGCACAGGATAATAGCTGAGCAGGTCCGCCCGGCTCGTGCGTGCTTTGTTTACACTTGCCTGCTTACGGCCAGAACTCGATTTACCCAGCCTCGCCACCAGATTTGTCTTTTTGGTTTCCTGTCAGTCAGTCGTCTATTAACGTGCGGTTGATCTTCGGTAGCTGTCTCCGGAACAATTTTAGTCAAGTACTGCAAAGAGAAAAAAAGAACGAGCTGGCTGGGCGACTGCTGAATCCGACAGGCCGTCGTCAGTCAGAACAGCATCCCGGGAGCACTCATTCGTTCATTGTGCTCTTCCGCGCAATTACAATACAATACAATGCCACACACCCTGTATGCAACATCAACATCTTGCTCATCCACGCTCACTCGCTCCACACAGCGCAATTGCATCGCCACCTTCCTCTTCTCGTCCGCGCTCTATCTCTTCCTCCGAGACCTCCTCCTCCTCTCGTTTTCTCTCAACTCGTCCTCCTCCGAGACCCTTCCTCCTCCGAAACCCTCCTCTCATACGCGCCCTTCTCGTCTCTAAAACCACGCTCTCGCGAAGGTTCAGCCACCCAATTTGCCTCTGTTCGCCGTTACCCGGTCCCTTTCTGCCGCTGCGAGCGTCTCAAACGCTAATGAGCCCGCCCGCAGCAGTTTTCTAATTACACTTCCTATTCGGGAAAGAGCCTCTGTTTACTTTTTCTTCTTCGCCGACGCGCTCCACGCGCACTCCCTCGCTTCTCCCTTCTTCTTGCCGCTGCCCATCTGCTTCCGACAGCTTCTTGTTCGCCTCAGCGTACTCTCTGGTAATTCGTAATCATTTGCCACTGTTTTGGCGTAAACGAGGCAGTCAGCTGCATCTCGCCGTTAGCCCTTGTCCAGCTCAGCTGCTCATTAGCCAAAGCTAATCAGCGCCGCCAAGGGTCCGCTGCCTTTGTACTCCGAGGCGTCTGCAGCTCACAGCCATCCCACCGGTCGAGAGCGTCCCTGCAGATTACAATCTCTTTAGCAAACACTGCAGGAGAAGCTCTATTGCTGATTGCGCTTATTTACATTCATTACCGCTCTCTTTCATCGCTCCAAATCATAGACACCCTCATTTACGTTCCCCACTCAATCCCGCCAAACCCATCTCCCAGTCCACCCTCGTCCATGAACACATTCCCATGCTTCATACATCCCGGACAATTACACTCGTCGTTACACATACACGTTCCCCCTGGAACAGCACACGCAGACGTCAGGTACACTGAAAACAAATTGTCAAGCGCGTCGTCGTCGACGCCTGCACCTGAAGACAGCGCAGTCCCGGGACTGGTCTCTGTCGGGCCATCTTGCTGCTGCGGCTCTTGGGCCTGCTGTAGCGCTGTCAGATGGTCGGCCAGTGCCCTTTGCGATCTCTGTACTTGCATCCCCTCTGGAACATAGATTCCTGGGCTAGCCGCATTGCTGTTCATGTTTGCGGTGCTCATAGCTTGACTGAGCACTCCTGTCGGTGAACCGTATTTAGTTGTCGTATCCACCTCTTGCACAGTAAGCGCCAGCGGCTGGGGCACAATCCCGGCTGCCTGGCGCAGCAGCTGCTCATGAGAACGCACACCCTGTGTTTGCTGCGGCTGCTGTTGTTGTTGCAGAAACGCTTCAAGGGAGTACAGTGCCTCGTCATATACCAACGTCGGACTCGGATTTGAATACACATGACTATCGTATTTCTCTGAAGTCTCATACTCCTGCTGCTGCTGCTGCTGCTGCTGCTGCTGCTGCTGCTGCAATGTAGCTGCACTTCGATGGTGCACTCTCGGCGGTAAATACCCCACATGGCGCAGCGCACCCACGTTCATCGCAGATGTCGTCTGTTCGACAGCTTCATCCAGCGACTTCACAATCGCCGCGCTATCAAAATCAGATTTGTAGACCACCGATCGCAGTTTCAGTGGTCTCTGTCGCTGTTCTTCGGGGCTTGTGCTCCCACCGCAGCTGCCGCAACATGAGCTGCTTGACTGTGTAGCTTGTTCGTCGTATAACGGGGCGACTCCTGGTGACGCGCAACAACTGTCATCTGGCTCAATTTTAGTTATTATACCGGATTCTTCTGACGACCCTGACAATGAACGTGACGCGTGACGATTCATATTCATGCTCGCTTTAATCGCTGTATTGCCAGCAAACGTGGCACCCGCTGGGATCTCCTGTATCTCGACATTTGAAGTATCGTAAATCACACGCTGATTACTGCTCATCGTCTTCGCCATCGTCTCTTTGCTCATTTTCGTGTTGCTGCCGCAGCAAGACCCGCCAGCCATTTTCATCATGAAAATCTGCGGTTTTTGGTCGTTATTGCTGTGGTCGTGGTCGTGGGCATGGTCGTGCGTGTCCACGGTTTCTATGGTATCTTGAATTTTCCGTTTATGGCCGTCGACTTCTTGAAACACGGGAACTGATTGTCCAACGCGCGCTATCAATAAATTTAGCACTTATTCACCCATATCTCGTTCATGAAAAGCGTAGCAAAGACATACTCTTTGGCAAGATAATAGCTGCCACACCACATTCGCACGACCCATCCGGCAAGACCGCAAGTCGATGACTGCACTCCGCAACCGGTCTCCCTCTTTTTCGCACTTGCACAAGAGGTCGTTGACGATGCTTGCAGGTCGATGATCGATGACCTCGGATACACCGTATACTGTTTCAAACCGAGATATTAGCATCGTTAAACACGGTGGGCGTGTATAAGAGAAGATGAAACGTACCAGGCGTACTTTTCGCCGTCGACTAGCAACATGATGTTGTGATATAGATATATGTAGCTCCTTCAAAAGCTCCTTCAAATAGCTTGTCTGAGTAGTCGTGAGCTGTTGTATTGTTCGCTGGTGCCAATGTTCACTCTACTGACATGACTCCTTCCTCGTAGCTTTCTTCGTGCCCCTGTCTTGAAAACTCTGCTCAGACAATCTTCTTCTAATAAACACACGCAGAGAACGCCCGCCTTCAACAGAATGAACAACTGCTAGAGTGACAGCACTGCCAATGGCATTCACAGCTATGCTCTATCTCTCTGATTTGTTCGTCGCCGTTTCTCCTCTGAACAAGCAGATACTAAACAATCTGCGCAGAATAACAACCAAACCTGTCTTCCTTCTATACCAGACTCTACTCCAACAACTCTTTTTCACAGGTCCAACAAGAACAAAAGCAACCCAGCAGACTCGAATATGAACACTGACGATATTATCCTTTGGCGAGGAACTGTATCCAGGCTGTCCAGCGCTGCGTATCTTTTGCGTGTTTTGCACGTTTAAGCCATAACTCAAAGTAACCTTTAAAGATATTCTGCGCCGCACATAATTTGCTCGTGCGGCCGCTTCCAGTTTAGAGCAGAAAGGGTGAACTTTGACGAGAACATTGCATAGTTAACAAGGCAATGCGATTCTATTTACGGCTTATGTACACTATATACACTATATACACTCAGGACAGGTCCAGATCCTGCAGAGAAAACGGTCTATCTACCGGCTGTTTCTCTTTCTTGCTTCTCTTCTCGCTCCGTTCCTTCTCCTTCGACGCGATATGCTCGGCAAACTCCTTCGGCATTTGCTCTGGATCAGGCGGGTAATGGCGTCTGCGATACTCGCCAGTATCGTCTTCAAATGGCACTTTTCCACGTTCAAAGTCGTGTTCTTCGTTGTATTTCGTAGTCTCGCGTTCCATGTTGTCGAGTATCATGTTGGCTTGGAGCTCGTCGTCGAATAATCTGCTTTCAATTCGTAAACTCGGAATCTGGGGAAGATAAGCGCGATTGTAAGTGGCTACCCAATTCCAGTACGTTCTTTGTGTGCGGTAATGCGCAAACTGCTCTGCTGATGTATACCTCTGCTCTTTCTCTTTGTCTGACAAAGCGAGAAAGGTCTCGTGGGCAGATTGCGAGACGTATCCATAATCGGCAATCACCGACTGCACAGCTGCGTACGCCATATCCCGCGCTTCCTGCTCATTCACAAACAGCTTGCTTTCCTGTTGCTGCTTTCGATTCTGAGAGTCTGGAAGGCGCTCGCAAAAATAGAAAAGTCCGTCAATATCGCGGTAAAAATCACTGCCTCTCTTGACAAGAAAGGACTCCCTCTCACTCGACACTCCAAGACTCTCTTCAGCCAGATCCCGTTCCATTTTCACGTAATCGTATTGTCGGTGATCTTCAAGCAAAAACGCGAGATGCTCGTTCTCGTCCGTGAGTTCGAACGTGCATATATCGTTCCACCACGCAGTTTCTCGCGTGATGCCTTGCGCTTTACACAGTGCTTCAAAGATATACCTGCGCATATACTTGCGAATATTCGTGCGGTAGACGGCGCCATGGCCTGTCTTGGCACGTGGGTCAAGGTTGACTACGACAGCAGGTTTGGATTTCACGAAACCGGTGGCGGCGTGGCCGGGGGGAAAGTACTTGAACAGGAGTTTTGTTTTGAATTGTGACGGCTGCTGCATCTCGTCGATGCCGTCGTCATCGTCGTCCCGTGGAAACTGCTGTTGCTCTTTCTCTTGCTGAATTTTTGCATCCAGGTGATTTTTCTGTCGTTGAGCGTATAAATAACTCCAGGTTCTCGGTGACGGAGCAGTCCACGCCATCCGTCTTGAGACCGTAAACGCAGCGTCGGTACCATGGATCGCGTCCGGGGCCGACATATTTTTCTTCCACGGAGTGTAAAACCACCTTTGTATCCGATCACGTCCAGTTTCGCACACGCCGCCCAACGTCTGCTGTCTCACGTACATCTTCCTCTGGAATGGAAGTGTAAGTGCTTCAGGAACTTGGATTGTCTGCGACAGTGCCAGCGATGGCGGCCGTATCCGCACTTTGTACTTCTGACCAAGGATAGTATCTAACAACTCTGCATCCGAGATTCCATACTCTCGATTCGTGCCATGCCACGCCTCATCAGTCCTGCTTCGCGGAGTAACACGTCTCTTGACCTGTGGTTCTGACTCTGACCAAGGCGGAGTGAGCCCGCGCGTCAGATGACTACTGACCCAGTCTTTTTTGAAGCAGGCAAAACTTGCCGGCGGGCGCTGGCTCATTGCAATAGCTCCAAGTGTATTTACATGCGAGCCTTCTGACCAGTCCCAGGTTCACGGATGTGCTGGGTGTTGATTGCTGTTTGTATAATTCTGGCCTAGTTCTCCCAGTATTTTGAAACTCTCCGCTGCTTACACTCACAAGGGTTTAGTATGTGCTTTGTTCTTTAAGGGTATTGTAATCTGAGCACAATGCAGGTGAGGGTCTTGTGTGTTGGGAGTTCCGGGGACAACGCAGCGAGAACGCAAAAGGAGACAAACTCCCAACTGGATCACAGCCTTCCCAGGCCACGTTCTCCCCGCAGAGGAGTATCGCATAGTATCACACATATCACACATAGCTCGCTCGGGTGAAGGTACATAAAGGGCGCGAACAGTTGTCTGTTGTCTTTTTGTCTGTGCGGTTTGAGTTATACACTTGCTTGATACACCTGCTTGCTTGAATGATGCCATCGGATGAGAATGAGGCGGGCTCCTCGCAGCACTCCTTGAGCATGGCTGAGATGGTGCAGTCCTTGACTGCGATGTCCTTTGTCGATGTTTCTGTTCAGGATAGTTCTGATGATTATTTGGATGAAGAAGAGACTACGAGCGAGTTCAGTGGTGCTAGCTGGTCTTCTGCTAGTGAGGATGACGACGATGAGGACGACGACGACGACGACGACGACGAAGCAAGCGATGCAGAGACTATTGATTCAGCTACTGCCAGCAATCTGACCTACTCTCCCAAGGCTCTATCCAGAATGTTTGCCTCTACAGGCATCCACGACCAGGTAGCTCACAAGAAAGCCTTCGCCGTCAAACTCGCACCTCGTGAGGCAGCGATCCTCTACGCATTTGCGGCCTTCTTCTGTCTCAACGGCCCCATTGGCTTTCAGACGCAAGTTCATTTGAATTTCCAAGCAAAGAAGCCCCATGAAATCAAAATCAACCAGAAAATGTCAATTAGAGATGTCTTTGGCACGCAGCTCACCCACTTGATGTTCGCCGAATATGTGGCTGCCATCAAGCGTCGCTTGCCAAAAGATATTTCTTGCCCGATGACGATGAATTACGGCGAGTACTTTCCCTGCGCATCGTTCATGCGCGCACATAAGGGTTCTAAACGCGTAAAAGCGTTTAAGGAATTGCACAAATGACTAAATTGCTCTTAAATTCTTGTTTATTTTTCTTAGTTGCTTTGGAGTTTTGGCTTAACGGATATACGGCTGGTGGATTATAATGGGTAATATTGTTTTTGCTGTTTGTGACCTTACAATTGCTATTGTCCCTTGATAATCTTTGAGATCTCCTCCGGATCTTTCGTAATCTTTGTAAAGTTCTCATATCCATCGGGAGTAACCAGCACATCATCTTCAATCCGTACTCCCCCCACATCCCAATATTTCTCAAGCACGCTCTCGTTCACGAATTTCCAACAGTCCTTTTCTTTCCACTCTGCGATCTGGAATGGCGAGAAGTAACATCCAGGCTCGACGGTGACCATCATTCCAGCCTCAAGTTTGCGTCTGATTCGTAGATATCGAAACATTGGATCCGGATCGCTATAGTTCGCACGACCACCAGTGTCGTGGGTGTCCATTCCTAGAGTATGACCTAGCCCGTGAGGCAAGAATGCGGCGGAGATACGGGATTCAAGAATCTGGTCGGTTGTAAATTCTTTGCGGAAGATTCCCAGATCGAGGAATCCTTCAATGAGGATTTTATGCGCAAGCATGTGTAAATCATCCCATTCAACTCCAGGAGCAACACGCACACAGCATTCGTCCTGCATTTTCGCAACAAGGTCGTAGATCTGTCGCGCTTCGGTAGTCCAAACGCCATCGACAGGAAACGTCCTAGTGACATCCGACGCATAGTTCTTCCACTCGGCTCCCGCATCAAGTAAGATCAACTGTCGTCCTTCAAGACTCTCGTCATTCTTCACGTAATGAAGTGTCGAGCAAGAACGTCCAGAGCAGCAGATCGGGTCATACGACTGGTTTTTCGAGCCAGCGCGTATAGAGTGGTACACAAACTCCGCGTGAAGATGGGTTTCGTTGGATGCAAATGAAAGGGTTGACATTACTTTATAATGTGCATTATCAGAAATCGCTGAGGCCTGGCGCATTAAATCGAGCTCAAAGCTGTCTTTAATCAACCGTGCTTCCTCTAGAGCCTCAAGAAAACTGGCATCAGCAGAGCGCAGTATCTTGTCGCCCGCCAGACTCGCGGCAACTGCTCCATGCTCAATTGACAGATCCTCAACCGCAAACACTGGTTTCGACACGCCAGCCAAATCAGACTGTAACCGAGGCGCGTATAGGACCTCATCGACATCAAATGTCGCCATTGCCTCGTCTAGCGATATCGGCATGCCACTCCATAACACGTCATCTTTATCCACCTCTGGCAAATACAGCGTCAGTTTCTCAGTAGCAGTGTCGTAGGACACGTAGCAGTCCGGCAAATCGCATCCAGAAAGATAGTAGAAATTTCGATTCTGTCGAAACGGCTGAGCCTGGTCGCAGAACGGCCATAACTTTGAGCGCGGCGAGGCGAGTAGGAAGAGCGCGCCTGCTGATGTGGCAAAGACGTCAGGTTGCAGTCTAGCTAGATGCTTGGTGACTGATTTTGCGTGGGCTTTTGCAGGATATTTAGCTGCACCCATCGTGTCCGTATCAAGGTCGTGAAGGAAAGATCTGACAGTAAAGTATCGAAGTGCTCGTGATTGCTGATAAGTGGAGCGCCGCAGGCTCTTACTGCGCTTCGCGCTTTTCAGAGCTGTCTTTGCTGTTGTTTACTGAAGCTGTGGTTTAGAATACGTTTGTGCGTCTGTTCAAGTATTAGCAATTCCAAATATTATTTAAAACAGATTCTGCGTCCGCAGTGTGCTATTGCGGGCCTGGTCGCGTGTCTCATTCTGTTCCTGTCTGTTTACGTATCCGTCCGTCTTAGTCCGAATCACAATTGTATCTTTCACGCGCGCTCTTCACCGTCTACCTCACTTTTTTTTCCAACTATCTACACGAGTGCACACCGAGAATACTGCATCATGCCTACTTTTGTCACTGCTTCTTCCCGGTCTTCTTCGACTGTCAAATCAGTCGATCCGCGTGTGTTTGAATATTTTGACGACGGCTCAGATATCCTGCGCGTCAACAAACAGGATTCTCATCGTGGACAGGAGAGTACAAGGGACGTGTTAAATAGTGTGGGTAGCGTCAAGGATAGCCGACGACGTCAATCACCGCTGGAGAAAGAGGCGCGGGGGAGTGAGAGTGTCTCCTTTAATGAAAAGCCTGCTCCTGCTCTTAGTCCTACTGATACCCCTTCAGCAATAACAGCAGCAGCAGGCATAAAAGGAAGATATGCAACCTGTGGCTGCGGTTCTCCCGTAATCCCTTTTTCAGCAAAAACGGCTTCCGGAGCAGCTCGCTCTCCTCTTCGTTCACTCCCGCGAATCAGCAGTACTGTGATGGATGAAGTCGCGTTATGGTTTGCTGATCGGTCTCATGACGATGAGGATGGTGATTTACTGGGATTGCGGGAAAGGAATGGAATACCCTCTGTTAAATCTGCTGTTACCATTGGAGCTGTGAATGATGATGTGAAGAATATGGTGGGTGATGATACTGTCCTTCTTCATCCGGTGGTTGGCGCTGCCACTGGCGCGTTTTCTGACCTTCAGCCAGACATTTTTTCATCTGATCTTAATACTTTGCATGCACCAGAGAACGATGCAGCAGCGGCGAGAGTGAAGCCGGCGACTATTGGCCTCCGCATCAAGAAATTCTTTACAAGCAAACGCGCACACGGTCTACATCTCACCGACAACCACGCCGCTCAAACTGGCAGCCATGAAGCCTCAACCAGAGTCAATAGCAACCTTGATAACGGGTCTGCCGCTGAGCGATTCAGAAGTTGGCGGATGCGAGTGCGACAGCGGCAAGTGCAAGTTCTAGCCGATATTGAAATTAAGATGAGAGCCGCGGCGAGGATGATTTCGTCATAGGCTAGGCTCTTGTTATTAATTTTATATGAACTGTGAGGAGAAGAATAATTGAAATGGCAATAATAAATTCGTGTTATTTACTTTAAAGGCTTGTCAAAGTCTACAGGCTCGCAGGAAGTTCTTTCCAAGTAACACCACACCAGTCACATATGCGCATAGATAACTCTCTCACACTTCTTAATTCCTCAACTGTTGCTCCATTATTCAAACCCCCCTTTAAGTGTCCCTTTAGCTGCGGGTTTACGTCGAGTGGGATTAAACATGCAATAACGACAAACGACGTCTCTTTAGGCGACAACACACCAGTATATGATAGCAGCGGCGCATACACATGCTGCAATGCGTATTGTGCTAAATCCGGATACGCTGTATCCATTTGCGAAAGTACCCGTTTGCTCACTTTTCCATAAACCTGATCCCAGAACGCTTTTCCCCGTGCGAGTTCTTCCACTTCGTTAACCATCTCGGCAGGTTCGCGGAGCGGCTTATCTTCGCGAAACTGGTGCGGAGTAGCGTTTCGGAGCTGGATTAGAGAGTTGATTGTTTTCGGAAGACCGGCAAGAGCGGCACCTTTGAGTAAAGCTTCGCGCATTTGTCGCGAGATCAGATGGACGCGGGCGGGATCGCATGAAGAGGTATCTGCCAGCATCGACTCATCTTCTGAGCCATAGCTGCGAGGCGACATCGGCGGGCTTGCGATCTCCTCGTCTAGGTCTGCTAAGCCTGAAAAAGAGGTAGAAGGCAGACGAGCGTCATGCTTGATCGCGTAGCGGTACACGACAGGAATCGCTTCTGGTCTATTGCACACGCTCAACGTCGCTGCTGCAACGTAATGCCACGACGCCCCCAGCAGCGGTGTACTTCTCAACGACGCCAACAGCGAATTCGATAACATCTCCTCAATCTCACGGCTGTGTCTATGTGTACTCAATTCAGCGTGTGTGTCGTCGTCGTCGTCGTGTTCCTGTGCTGCTGTTCTCTCCGTCGAGGTGGTGTGATTGAGTATATTCCTGCCCTCTTCACTATCGTGATTCATAACAGTGTCAGTTAGCACAATCTATTTTCCAAGCATCTATACCCTGTCTCTTTTTAAAATAGAAACCCAGTGGCTATTCCCCGTGTAGAAGAGCAGGATCAGTGGCCACGGCTGTGGTTGTTGAACGTCATTGACCCAAAGCCCGTGTTGGGAGTTCCTACTAACGCCGGGCTGCCTCGGCTCTATTTTGGTTGCCCAATGAAGGTTATGTAATAATCCGCATAAGAATTTGATTCTATTATATAGGTATGAGGACATAACGTGATGCAAATTACTGTACACAATGATTTATACTTTGCTGGTTTGGCAGTGTGTTGGGGATAAATACGTGCAGTACTACCGCGGCTTGTCGAGGACTGCGAATAGGGTCTTACTGATTGGTATTTATAGTTTACAATGGCCAGTATCTACAGCTCACAATTCATTATCAAGACGAAGAATCTGATATTCATACACATTGCACGGCAATAACGCGCTGCAATGGTGCACTCACTGATTATGGTTGTCCACACGGATGCATTAAGAAACTCATGTACAAAAAGAAACGTCCACTTTTAACATTTTTTATATACGCCCTAATCAAACAAAAACACTTATTTTTTCAAGACAGCCTTGGAGATCTCCTCGTCCTGCTCGACAAGGATGACCTCGACGTGGCAAGGGCACGACATGAAAGGGTTGATACGACCGTGGGCACGGTAAGTGCGGCGACGCTGGTTGGGGGCTATCGAGCTACATGTTAGCAATGCTGGATGCAAAGAGGAGTTGCTTAAGAAATGGCATACCCTGGTTGACCTGGATGTGCTTGATGATGAGCTTGGAGGTGTCGAGGCCCTTGACCTAAATTGCGGATCAGTATTTGTTTTGATAGACTCTTAATTTCCTGCGGATACTGGATTGCACAGCGAATCAATAGAACTACAGCACATAATATAGTGTGCACGTAGCATAGTGATCTGCCGTACATCACACAGAAACGCAAACAAGGAAAGCTGTTCTCAAATCTTTTGACATACGTTTGCGCTAGCCTCGGCGTTCTTCAGCAGGTCGACAATAAAGCCAACACTCTTGACGGGCCATCTGGCCTTAGTAACACCAAACTCCTTTCCCTGACCAGTCCGGCCAATGCTGCCGGCAAATCGTCGGAAGGGAATAGCCTGCTTGTGCTCCTTGACGTTGGCGAGGTAGGTGAGGGCCTTCTGGAGCTCCCATCCGTTGACGGCCTGGGCAGTCTCACGGGTGTTCTTGAACGAGACACGGAGGTACGAGCCGCGGGCGCTGGCGCTCTTGCTGGGGTTGGCGGGGGTAGCGGCGTAACGGACCATTTCTGTCGATTTTTGGTGGTGATGGTGGAGTGAACTGGGCTGCTGTTTCGCTTTCGACAGTAGGAATCGCGAGCGTAGGATGAGAGTGAGGCCAGGCGTAGTGTCCACTCGGTGCGTGACTGCTGAAAGTAAAAGAGGGTAAAAGTAGGGCACAACCCTACTTTAGTATATTAACCTAACCCAATGAACTTTCTTCACGTGATAGATTCACGTGAATGACGTCTATCGTCACGCGCATTAGAGTTCCCCAGCCGGCGCAGGACCGGCGCCAGTGGCTCCGTTGATCCGGGGTGCGGGTCGGCTCGCTAAGTTCCTGTTAACAAGCAGGCGGACGAAGGCGGGCAAGGAAGCAGCGCGTGGCTTGATTTGGCGTCTTCTTCCCCGCGCTGTGAGTTGCGTGTTTTTGCATTGTGGAAATGTACTGTGTTGTATTGTATCGCACTGTACTTAGTGCTGTTCAAGCAGCAGTATACAATACAATACAATACACTCTACCATCACACAAATCCGACGAACAGCTCCCCCGGGGGCGTCACCCAACTGTTCTTCAAACTCCCAACCACGCCATCTCTCCGCCTGTGCCTTCCACCCGCTCAATCCTCCGCGCTCTCTCCACACTTTCCGCACCCGCTCCACACGCGCTCGCTCGCCCGCGCCGGACTGGGTCATAAATCACCGCCCCTTTACTGTCTGCATTTATATCCCGTCTTCCCCGCATGTCTTCTGTTCTCACTGCTGCTTGGCTCTACTCTTCACTGTCTATAAGTTGATCTCATACCCGCACTCACCTCTTGCAGCATAAGAGCACCTGCATACAGACTAGCACCAATGCCCGCTCTTGTACCCACGCCCCAGGCTGGCATCACCTTTGCCGGCCAGGACAAGCTCGCAAAGCTGCCCATCCCGCCCCTCCAGGACACCATCGAGCGATACCTCGAGGCAGTCCGGCCACTGGAAACACCGCTTGAGTACGAAGAAACATGCACCGCCGCTCGTCAGTTTCTCGAAACCCAAGGCCCCGGGCTGCAAGAAAAGCTCCTGCAATACGCCTCCACGCGTTCGTCCTACATCGAGCAGTTCTGGTACGACTCGTATCTTAACTACGACAACCCAGTTGTCCTCAACCTCAACCCCTTCTTCCTCCTCGAAGACGACCCGACCCCTTCCCGCAACCACCAAGTCAACCGCGCTGCCTCGCTTGCCATCTCGACTCTGGCCTTTGTGCGCGCCGTGCGTCGCGAGGAGCTGCCGCCGGATATGGTCCGCAATAAGCCGCTCTGCATGTATCAGTACTCGCGTATCTTTGGCACAGCGCGCATTTCGACTGCAAATGGCTGCATCATGCAGTCAGACACATCTTCAAAGCATATCGTCGTCATGGCGCGCTCGCAGTTCTACTGGTTTGATGTCCTCGACGACAACTCAGACCTCATTATGACCGAAAAGGATCTTGCCCAGAACTTTGCTACAATCATCAGCGACGCGCAGAACACCCCCGTCACAGAAGCGGCAAAGGGCGCAGTCGGCGTCCTCACGGCTGAGAATCGTCGCATCTGGGCTTCCTTGCGTGAGCTGCTCTCTAGAGATACGGCCGACTCAGCCGACAGTGAGGATGGTTTAACGGATTCCGTAAACTCTGCTCTGCTGAGCAACAATCACGAATGCCTGCAGATCGTTGATTCCGCGCTCTTCATTGTCTGTCTTGACTACTCCGAGCCGCAGACTCCGTCAGATCTGGCCATGAACATGCTCTGTGGAACAAATGTCATTGAGAAGGGCGTCCAGGTTGGAACTTGCACAAATCGCTGGTACGATAAGTTGCAGATCATTGTCACGAAAAATGGCTCTGCCGGCATCAACTTTGAGCGTAAGTGAATTTTTTTTGAATTGTTCATGCTAAATGACTAATGTGATATAGACACCGGTGTGGACGGTCATACTGTCCTGCGCTTCGTCAGTGACATTTACACCGATACTATTCTTCGTTTCGCAAAGTCTATCAATGGCAAAGCGCCATCACTCTGGGCTAGCGAGTCTCCTGATCCGGCTCAGCGCGATCCGGCTTCGTTTGGAGACGTCACGACGACACCGCGCAAGCTTGAGTGGACTATGATTCCCGAGCTCTCGTTAGCACTTCGATTTGCTGAGACACGACTTGCGGACCTTATTCATCAGAACGAGTTTGAGGTACTTGAATTTTCTACATATGGCATGAACTATATCAAGTCTGCCGGTTTTTCACCTGACGCGTTTGTGCAAATGGCTTTCCAAGCAGCATACTATGCGCTCTATGGCAAATCAGAGTGCACTTACGAGCCGGCGATGACAAAGTATTTCCTGCATGGCCGTACTGAGGCAATCCGTACTGTCTCTGATGAATCCCTCGCGTTCGTGCGCAAGTTTTGCGAGGATGCGCCGGCAAAGACGAAGCTCGAGTACCTCCGTCTCGCGTGTGACAAACACACGCAAACTACCCGTATGTGTTCGCAGGGATTAGGCCAGGACCGCCATCTCTACGCACTTTACTGCATGCACCAGCGTTATGTCGAGGATGAGCTATCGACTCCTAGTGACGATAGTGCGTCTTCCACATCATCGACGCCTACCACGCACTCGTCAAACTCAGCGACAAAGTTATCTGGAGCCATGCCAGCACTGTTTGCCGACGCCGGCTGGGAGAAACTCAACACGACTATCATCAGTACCAGTAACTGCGGTAACCCTTCACTGCGATTATTTGGCTTTGGTCCGACATCTCAGGATGGTTTTGGCATCGGCTACATCATCAAGAACGATGCGATCTCAATCTGTGCGTCGTCAAAACACCGACAAACCCGCAGATTCCTCGATACGCTTCAAAACTATCTTCTCGAAGTGCGCAGTCTTCTCCGCGCGACCGAGCAACGCCGCAGTACTGGCACGCGTGCTCGCACGCCCGTGCCTTCGCGTCGTGAATCAACTAGTGGGACTGCGCCAGTGATCAAGCGTAGCGGACGCGAAGTCGATGGAGCGCGTCGCACGAGCGAGACTTCTGCGGTGGACGACGAAGGCGCTGGCGATATGCTTGGTGGCTACGGATATTTCGATGTGGGAGAAATAGAGCTTTTGCTTCGCGAACACGAGACTGGCAAGACTCGCAGCGAACTTGCGCTCTCAACGCCAGGTACCCCAGCCAGTGAGACTTTGCCTAGTGTGAGCGCCGAGGTGCTTGCGAAGCCACCAGCTAGACGCCGTGAGGTCGGTAGGAAGTTGAGATTAGCTGATATTTAAAATATTCAAATGTAATATATACTAGTTTATGATTTTGTTTTTGTTCTGTTGATTTGGTTGGCACTGGAGTAATCATGTTTTTATGCTGTGCTTGGAGATTCAGGGAGCGCATTTTTTGATTTTCGTTAGAGCAATGAGTACAAGGAGTATATGGCATTTGAATACACGAGATTTTTGATCATTTTTTACACCAATTTTTCCCGGAATATTTTCTGATGTCATTCATAATAGGTAAATGTCAACTGCATATAAATGCACGAGCCCTCATCTCATCTCCATATGCGAGTCACTTAACGGAGGCGCGAGCTTAGACCTCCCAACGTTATGCGATTTCAACGACGAAGGCGAGTGTGCAACTACGTAGGGTGCTCATGTTATCGGCAGGTATGATATTCAGAATGAGATTGATATGAAGTATCATTACATCTGATTTATGCGATGTGGTGAGATTCAGCCGAATGACCAATATTATAAATCGACGATACGTTTCTGAGACCCGAGCTTATCCAGTGTGAAGGCATGCCAGGAACGGCAATTCTGAGCGCTGTTCTGTTTTACTTTGGATAACTTATGTTTAAGATTTACATGGAATAAAAATTCGGTCGTGCTGTAGACGTGAGACTGATTCATGGCTTAGGTCTTTGGCTGGGAGATCAGATCAGAGTGGCCGTTTCCAAAAAATCATATTATGGCATTCATAATTTTTCATTTCTGTAAAAAAAGGCCTATAGCGAGTCATAGCTGGATTTGAAATTCATTGTCGATTTAACCTCGATCCAGTGCAATCGTATTTTTTTTATATCAAGCCTGGAACAACCCGTGGATTTCGAAAATCTAGCAATTATTATCAACCAAAAGTCTGCAAATCTCTACAACCACCCTCAACTACAGCCATGTTAGATACGTCAAACTAAAAATATTTGAAAAATAAGAAAAACTCTATAGATTACATTTTACTATTATATATGTAAATAAATTTAATACTTCGTGCAATATTTCAAAAAATGTGTTGGCAGCCGGGTAACTCAACTTTGTAGGGTTTATGATTGACAAAGCGAACTATAAAGTTGTAGAAGGCTCTAGTGGCGCAGAGGTTAGCGCATCGGTTAGTAAACCCCTTCTATTTGAAAAACGAGTCCAAAATAGTGGCTAACTGCTTAGCAGTGCTTATAGTTGTATATTGACATCTATACTGGTGTCACGGTCACTTCCTGTAGAGGAACGCGACGGTCGTGGGTTCAATCCCCACCTAGAGCACTATATTTTTTTCTTTTGCAATTTTTTATAGTATTATTATAAAATTTAGTACTAATTCGACAATATAAAATATTAACTAAAATGCAAACAGCAAGCAAACAGTATGCAAAACTATGAGCAGGAGTGGCTATATTTAGGACTCCGAACCTCATGAAACAGCTGGCGCAGTAGTGCACAATGTTTTCCTTTTTTTGAGCGTGCAAACGGTACGATGACCAGACTTGTTCTATAGTTAGTATTTTACGGTCTTTAGTTATTTCTGGTGAGAGATCGATCGGCGCTGGTCTTTAATTTTGCTGGCGAATTAAACTCTGCTCGCCGTTCTCGCTCTTCTCGTCACTCAATCGCTCATCAATCTGCAATATAAATTACATCTAATATAGAACTCTTCGAATCAGTAGTCCAAACCAATGCAAACACAGGCTCAAACAAGCGATCAAATTATCTGAATCGAGTTCTCAATTTGTCTGATTTGCGCGGGGTCGTCCGTGCGGCTGCCTTCACGTGAATTTCGTCAGCCTTGTTGAACGGGCGCGAGACAGAGATGAGCTTCGCCAGTCGAGCTCGTGTTCTTCATGCTGAATATGCCACGCGATGACGTAGCACATCTGCTCTCTTGTTAGCGGGGCCTTTGCTGCTAGTTCTGCTATGCTCCTTCTGATCCTGCTATTTCTGTCTGTTGTCTGTCCTCTGTCCTCTGTCCGTTCGCTGCTCCTCTGCTCCATAATCTACAGGACTGCCCTTTTCTACTCTGCTGCTACGATCATGTCATTTCTCCGCCGAATGTCTTTTTTATCGTCAACCGCGGAAGATGCCGAAGTAAACTGTGTTCATGAAAAGCCTGCGGCGAAGGTGCTGCACTCACAGCCGTCTTGTTCAAAGGATGTCGAATCTCTTCGCGGCGGGCGCATGCATCGTTTTCGACAAATGTCACTGCGACAATCTTTTATATTTTCTGCTATTGTCGTTACTTCGCTTTTTCAGGTTATTTTCATGTGCTATGTTTTCAATATCTCGCCTGCTGGATTCCATCTCAGGTCTCTCAATCCGGATGACGATGGCCAAATATCCACCCGCCGTCAACCGCTGATCAGACCTTCTGGCCCGCTCAGACATTATCCCTCGACTGATAGTGTTCAGTGGTATGATAGCCTTTTAGACTATGATGAGTTTGTTCTAACAATGCTAGGGACGACAACGCTTTGTATGTTCGTAACCAACGAACGTTCATACTCAGCGGTGAATTCCATTACTGGCGTATGCCATCACAACACATGTACCTAGACGTCTTCCAGAAGATGCGGGCAATGGGGCTGAATACAGTATCTTTGAGCTTTAACTGGGCATACCACCATATCAAAGAAGACCAGCTTGTCTTTCAAGGAGTTGGGCGTGATATTCAGGCCTTGCTTGACTCTGCTAAGCAAGCTGGTCTGTATGTCATTGTAAGACCTGGGTATGTGCCTTTTAGTCTGATTAATGTGCTTGTACTAACACTTTATAGTCCTTACATTGATGCTCAAGCGTCTGCTGGCGGTGTCCCCGCATGGCTGATCCACACTAAAGACGTCGAACTGCGATCGACGGAAGCCACCTACACAGCTGCCTGGAAACGATATTTCTCTGAGCTAATGCCGATTATTGCACTTAATCAGGTCAGTAAAAGTGGAAATGTTATTGCGCTCCAGGTTGAGAATGAAATGCGTTCGACGAGTGCTTACCCTGGCGCCGAGCGATATGTTGAGCTTTTGGTTTCTGTGGCTAGAGAGCATGGAATTACAGTACCTGTCGTAAGTATATATCATCTTGTGTCTCGAGCAATGCTAACATCTATAGTTTCATAATGACATTAGTCGTTCTAGATCGTTTACGCCTTCAGAACATAAAGGCACGATAGATCTCTACGGTCTCAATCTCTATCCCCTTGGACAAAAATGTGGGCTTATGTCAGATGACTTTTCACTGCCTGCGGATTATCGTCAATACCTCAATAATGTATCAGACACCCCTAATTTCGTGTCTGAATTTCAAAGTGGAGCATACGACTCTTGGGGCGGCGAAGGTTACGAGACATGTGCTGAGAAAACGAGTCACCAGTATGTAAACGTGTTTTACAAGGATATCGTGGCTCAGAAGGTTACCATGATTTCGCAGTATATGGCTGCAGGAGGTACAAACTGGGGTGCCATTGGCTCGCCTGAGGTTTATACGTCGTATGATTTCGGAGCTGCGATCTCTGAAAATCGAGAGTTGCGCGAGAAAGCACTTGAGCAGAAATTGCTATGGACGTTCATGCGATCATCGCCTACTTTAGTTACAGCCGAGTTTGTCGCTGATAGTAGTGATGTTCCATATACCGACAATCCTGACGTATTCGTCACCGAGCTGCGTGATCACAAGACACATGCAGGGTACTATATTATCCGCCATACTGACCCTGATTCAAACGTAGGCCAAGAATATCGGATGATGGTTAATAGTGTTAATGGAATACGCACGATTCCGGGTAAAGGTCTACTTTCCCTTCTTCCGCGCGAATCCAAGATCATAGTAGCTGATTATCCAATCGGCCCCAAGTTCTCTCTCGCGTTTTCTACGCTTGAGGTGTTCACCTGGACCTATTTCAACAAGAAGCCATTGGTAGTTTTGTACGGAAACTTGGGAGATCTTAATCAACTTGCGATCAGAAACGTGGGGCACCTTGATTACCAGTTTTATGCTATTCGAGGCACTCGGACTGTTGATAACATACAGTTTTACTCGTCGACAACACAGGCTAATGACCTTCAATTTTCGTTTACTTTGGACGGCGAGCGCCGTGCGATTATCAATAGCACAGAGTATATGATTCTTATAGTCAACCATCCTGATGTGTATACCGCGTGGGCGCCATCGTTAGGAGTTCATGTGGATCCGACAGTACCACCTGCAAACCAATTAATCATTTTAGGGCCACACTTGGTCCGTAATATCAGTGAAACTTCTGATCTTGGATTGAAGATTACGGGTGATATGGACCTTGATTCTAGCGATGACGGGTATGTCGAGCTGTTTGCGGAAATGGATTATCAGAAATTCATTTGGAACGGGGCTGAGATCACGCGCTTTGAACGTACCTCTTATGGATCCTTCATGTTTAGGGTGATTAGACCCAACAGCAATCTGGCACAAGTGGCTATCCAGCCGCTAGATTCTGCTAACTGGGGGGTGACTGATTCACTACCAGAGAAGGTTAACGCATATGATGATTCTAAATGGGTGCTTGCCGATAAACAAGAATCTACCAATAGATTTTTCCCACCGCAGACTCTTCCAGTTTTGTATCCTGCTGAGTATGGGTTTTTTTCTGGTGTTGTCCTTTATCGTGGGCGGTTTACAGGGTCTGCGGCGAAGGGTGTCGTGCTTGATATTTGGGGCGGTAAAGCATTTGCATTTTCAATGTGGATTAATGGAATTTTTGTCGCGTCATATCCCGGAGAAGGTCATGCGCATCACATCAGAAGCGAGTTTCAATTTCCGGAGAACGTGCTAGCTGACGAGCCTTTGGAGAATATATTACTCATTGTCGCTGACCAAATGGGTTACGACAGCTATAATGACGCAAAGGGGGATGACGATGCTGAGTTTGACGCGATTCATCATCCGCGCGGGATCCGTTTTATCGAGCTCATTCCTATTACTCTCGATGATGCCAAGCCTGTGTTCACGAGCTGGCGTATCCAAGGTAATGCGAATGGCAAAAACTACGACGATTTACTTCGTGCGCCATTCAACGAAGGCGGTCTTTATTGCCAGCGGATTGGCGGACATATGCCGGCTAAGGAGTTTGAAGGTTGGTTAGCGGGCACGCCTTTGATTACCAAACTTGCTGGAGAAATACGGAATACGGCGCCACAGGCTGGCGCCGGGGTGCGATTCTATCGTGCGGAAGTCAGCGTTCGTGTTCCTGAGATGATGGATATCCCACTTGGAATCCGGATGAAAGGTGTTGGCGTGCGAGCAGAGTTATTTGTTAATGGATGGCAGTTTGGGAAGTACGTTAGTGATATCGGGCCGCAAGAAGAATTTCCGATTCCTCCTGGTATTTTAAATACGAGAGGTATGAATGTTATTGGGGTGCAGATATGGTCGATGAACGACAGTGTACCTGCTGGCTTACAAGAGTTGGAGTGGGTGCGCTATGGAAATTATGTCTCTGGATATGGAGTTGTGCCTCATGAGGAATATCATGGGTGGTGGGTAGATCGGAGTCATCAGCTTGCGACATATGTGTTTAAGTGAAGCTGAATTTCTGTAATTTTATATCTGATTTAGATCAAGGGTAGGAGTATTTTATTATTTGTCATGTATGCAAGCATATTCATGTAATTTTACGTTCTTTTTGAAAATCAAACTTGTACATAGCTCATTAACATTTTGAGATTTACGACCCGCAACTTTTACTCGCGTGTGCACGTCTCTAAATTTAGTACTTGATGTAAGGCAAGAACTTTCCACGGAGGGTGATCTTGACCCAGGTTCCGTCGGCGTCGACCTCCTTCTCGATCTTGGAGGTGAAGCAGATAGCGGACATGATACCGTCACCGAACTTCTCGGCAATGATGCTCTTGAAAGCGTATCCGTAGACAAGGACGATTTCGTAGAGTCTGTAGATGGTAGGATCGCGAGGAGGCATCTCCATCTTTGAAGCGCGATCGGGCTGGAAGTTGACGGCGGGAGAGATGGACTCGAGTGCGGCGGGGTCGATCTCGAGGACCTTGACGAGGCCGGCGACGTCCTCCTCGGAGAGGGGCATGTTTCCGTAGAAAGCGGCGGCAACCCAGGTCTCTGAGCGGCCGATCTTCTCGGCGACGTCGGAGAAGCTAGAGGAGATATGGTGTTAGTTCATGTCTCGAATGATGGTAATATCGCTGAAGCACCGCAGCGATAACGGCAGGCAGCGCCCTGTCACAGCCAGTGTCCGGAAAGAGTACTTACGTCATCTTCTTAGCGATCTTCGCATGGAAGAGAAGCTGGTTAGCAGCCGGGAGGGTAGAGATGTAAGAAAGCTGGATTGAAAGAGTGGTGTTAGTATGAAGTTCTTTTTGTAAAGTAACGGGTGCGATTGTCCACGCTCAGGCGACTTTCTCGATCGCACAGCCCGGAAGGCGTAGCGTGCCGTAGTGGTCAACCAAAAGACGCAATTGCTCTAAATAAACAACAAGACAGCAAGTTAGGACATACATCAGACATTGTGAATGTGCTTTGCGGAGTACGAGGTCGGTGAACGGGTGAACTGGCGGAGTGGATGTGGTGTAGGGTGGGAAGAGTAGATATATAGTTGAGAGCAGCGACCGGGAGAGTTTTGAGGGTTCTGTTCTTGGTGGGCAATTGACCACCACCACCACTGAGAAGCAGCGGCGGGGCCAATTCGAGTTTCTGTTTCAGGCTGCGGGTGTGTTTATCTACAGAATCTAGAAAATATTAAAACGAGGACGGATCGCGAGGAGTGAGCGGTTCGTCTCTTCAGAAGCTCACGAGCATAACAGCTGCTGCTGTGTCTTTTGTATATGCTCAGACTCGTCATTATCTTGAGCTCTTCTCAGTGAGTCAAGGGTTTAATGTTAGACGAAATTGTGCCCATGTCACAGCGAGCGCTTCTCCACCAAGGAAGCCGGTGGAGAATTCGAGCTCTTAGAGGCAATTGACGATTGGGTATTCTCTGAAGGTCATTCAACTGCAGCAATTGGTTAGTATAGTGCTCTGTGTAGCAATCAAGATGTGGTTCTCTTGAAGCACTATGCAAGTCACCGAGCATTGAACAGCGATATCACGATGCACTCAATCCCGACTACCACATCACGACTCTCTTCTTCTTCCTTAGACTACAAACCCTCAGATGGCAAAACCCGAGTCATTGCCATCCCTCGCCGCCGGCCAGCTAATCTTCTCTCTATTTTACTTCTGTCGCTAACCTGCTCCCGTTCTCTTCTTCCTCCCCAAAAACCTTGAGCTTGATAACGATGCCATCTCAAGCGATCTCAGCGGGCGAAAAAAAGCAATGTTTAAATTTTAATGATAAGATCACGTGATTCTTATCAGCTGCAGATTTGATAAAACTCAGAAGATGGTTTGTTTGTTTGATGGTTTAATAAGAATTGTGTTTGATACTGTGCACTACGAAATATTTGTAGTCTCCTAAAGAATCAATTGGAGCTATGGATGATATCCTTCAAAGTTGTTAGGGAAAAGCTCATCAACGCCTCGGCGCCGGGCTGCTATCTGAGAGCCGTCGATGATGAGCTCTGAATTCACGGAAAGCATTGTCCGGTGCTCTTTTGACCGACAATCGCAATGAAGCTATATCGTCGATAACCTCTTATGAAAGGCGCTATTGTAATGATAAATTCTATTTCAATTGTAGAATAGGAAGCATTAGTTCAGTCGTTCAGACAAATCAATAAACAGGAGAACCGCATGTCAAACGACATCAACCATAAAAATGGCAAACACAAAAGCAACAAATTATTAAAAAAAAATGAAAGACGACAAATTTATCCAACCCGACCGTAACAACAGCATAAAAGAAAAACAACGCATCCAACAAACCAACAACACACACTCAACAGATTAAAGCTCACTGCCCGTAAGATGACAGTACCCACTAGAAATACATCCTTCACTATGTTCTTTTTCACCAACCAAAAATCAACATAACGTAGCGTTAGAAAATGCAAATGACAAAAGGCGTTATATATATACAAAAAGAGATCAAACTTCAAATCAGAGCACTCATAAAAAGCACATAATCAAAAACATAGCAAAAAGCATCAAAGACACGGGATGTCCGTGCATGAAATCAGTCGCAATCGACTTCAAAATAGCAAACGAAAACGTATCATCGCCTAACGACTTTCTCAGACTCCGAGAGACAACTCTTATGCTCTCCATATTCGTCGAAAGCTGTTTAGCGAAATCAGATGCGAGACCAGTGGCTGGACTGAATATACTGTGCGAGAGTACAGAGTCAAAAGCATCATTCAGAAGATAAACGTAACCGCTCAGTTTAACAAGGATTATCGAGTCGCGGTCAATTATAACTGTCGAGTCGTCAAATTCGTAGAATGCCGTGCCTGAGGCTTCATCAGCATTTGCTCGTGGAGAAACTGCGACTCCGCCAGATGGGTACTCGAGGGATTGTTTATCCATCGTCTGTGTTGTAAGCTTGTTGGCAGCTTCGGCTTTGGGAAGAATTCTATACAAAATCGGTTAATACAATTGCACATCTAAATATGAGTATAAATCACAAAAATACATACTCCTCTTCAGCTACCGGAGCCCTTACGATCGCGGCAGTTGGTCGCGGTCCTTTGTGCTGCCGCATATCTCTGCTCGCGCGTCCGCCAACGATTGCGCGTGCACTCGTACCATCTCCTGCGGCAATCACTTTGCGCTCTATCAGGTTTTCTGACTCTGATAAGTCTTTACGAGCATTCAGTATCTCTTTCTCTGCTGTATCAATCGCTGTTTGGACCGGCACTCGGTACATCACGACATCTACTTCCTCATCCGCATGATCGCGGTCGTAAAAGCCAGTCCGGCTGGGTAGTATAAGTTTCGGCTCACTTTCAATATCATATGATGTGCTGTTGCCATTGATCAGCGGTATCCGGAATCCATTGCCATGCACTCCAAACGATGCGCGTCGAGGCGCAAATTCAGATTCCAGGCCATCATGCTGAAAAAAGTCATTATTTGAAGACGGATTTGAAGGAGAAAACACAAGCTGTGCAGCAGCCGCTTGCTTTTCACGGTTTTGACTGCCAAAGAGGACAAAGCCGCCGATGGGTGAAAAGGATCCTCCTGCGTACGCTGGGCCAGCTAGGAGCGCTGCAGCTGAAACTGAGAGAGCCATCCCGGCGGTTGCTGATTTTATCCTCATTTTTGCTGTTTGTAACAGGATGTCACAGATCTAAGAAATAAGGAATGCTTGAGGTTGCTAGAATGAAAACAAGGAGTCTCGATTGCTGTACAGAGCACTGCGCGCTGAACGAGGTACAAAGCTTTGAGTTAGCTGGTTGAACCTTCTGTCAACTGACGTAATGGCGGAATGCAAATCTGAAGGCAATAGAGAACCCCAACAGTTGCCGATAAACAATTACAGAGTCGAGAGTCTGCAGAATTGCATGTACCGCAGCAGAAGCAGGGGAAAAACACGGCTGGAGATGGTGATGTTTGCGCGAAATGTAGGTGACGCGTAAGAGACCGACAAAGAACGGTAGCAAAATGTTGCCGTTGCAAAACAAGTGCGCGGCGCCGATGCTTTACGCACAGATAACAAGCTCTGAAGAAGCAACAGCCGCGAAAAGAAAGGGAAATTGCAGCACAGGAGAAAAGAGGATTGAGTGAGAGTGGTGGAGGGGAAACGCAGCAAAAAAAATCCTACGTGAGAAGAACAAAGGAAGGCTGAAATCGAGGTAGAAATGCCCGGGCTGATAACATCGACGCCCGCGATGGCACTAGCGAGGCGCATATCGCTGAAAACTGCCCTTACCCATTTGTATTTAAGTCCCCAGAACAGTGGTTGCGGGCGAGCTAGGCTCAATGAGGCACAGCGCCGGAATGTCCGAAGAGAGCACAGAGCTCGTTTGGAGCCAGTCGAGGAGCGGGCAAATCGATAACCAGATGTTTATCATTGGCTCAGCAGGGAGAGGGCCCGGACAGTGATGGCATGCACAGTCCACGTTAACCACAGGAAAGCGCCCGCAGAGCACTCACGAGGCGGCGGACGGGGCGCAAGGTTAATTGTGCTGGGCCGGCGTCGAGGCAGCGTCTTCGTGAAGGAGTCGGGCTGGTTTATCGCCGTGGAGTATCACAGCAGGCAACTCGCGGCGCCTTTTGGATAGCACATGATTAAAACGTGACTGATGATGCAGCCGTAGATTTTAATCTAAGACGATCGCTGAAAGAGCGTAGATCAGGGACCGTCTCAGAGCCAAAGCAGCCTGAATTCTAGGGCGACTTTAGGCATAGCTGGACCACAACGATGTCAGTTTATAATACCAGCAATTAGACTATGGTCGACCAATATTTTGCCATGAATGAACAGCTCTGAATATGTAAGAGATCGCAGAATCCATTATCCATAACTGAACTTTGCTGGCACATAAGCTGATTGCGTCACCTCCGCTGTCAAACACATTCGTCAAGACACCGCTGCACATCTCAGAGACAAGTGAGATATCAAAAAACTTCATCGACATCTTTCATGTCTGCTTCCTTTTGTTTCATGATGCGCAAAAATTTTTTGCGCTCGTGGCAAGATATTTGACGCAGGCATTTCTGCTGATCAATAAAGAAGATCGTCCTATAGCACTGCTGTGTTGTTAACACCGTATAGTTGCATCATAGGTTTTATAATATAATCCCACAGTCATATATTATCAGTCAGAATATGGCCTTAAAATAGGAAGATATGGTCAGCACAGATGATTATGGATATTCGACTCTCTTCGAAGGCTGTGATACTTACAGCACGCTTAATAGAAGAGTCCTGCATGAGCAGGCATACAAGAGAGCATATTCATCCGTAATAAACAACTTCAACTTAGCTGTAGCAAAATATTTTCAATTCGTAATAAAATCACATCCTTGTGCTTGCCCTGAGACACCCCAGATGCAACTTCTGTTAAATATCCTAGAGATTTAATACCACGATTCGGGACCAAGACGCGCCTCTCGTCACATGATTTCGCGTAGACTGTAAACAAATCCGCGTTTAGTTAGCTCACGTTAATTCGCCTACTCTTCCTAAACTGGCACCGGCGCAGGGAGTAATATTGTTGTTAATCTCTGCATCTTTCGTATGTATTCGGTTCTTGAAGTTTAAGGGCTCATTGCGAGAAGATATTTACTGAGGTGTCTGCTGAGTACGCGATTGGAAAATTTAAACAACTTTTTAAGGCCAACTCTGCGATGCATTTTCAAGCAAAGTAAGCCTTTATTTTCAACAAATAGTGCCAAAGCGAAAAAACAGTCAAAGTGTTTTAAAACAGCTGGGCAGCGGTGCTAGTAGCGCAATACTTTTTGCTGCATCGACAGGCGATTTACTTCTAGCCGTTCTCGAGGCTTACATTTTACAAGCTCAACTTACACTCCCCTGCTTCTTAACAAACAACTATCACAGTGAGATATTATAGTCAAAGGATTTAATTGTTATTTTTGTCATGGGCAGAGTACGAAAATCTATCTCCAGAGCAAAGGCGGAGGATATGCTTGCACCTAGTTTGCCTACCCATATTCCGTTACCTCGTTCGCTCAGCGCAGATGATAATACAGAATATAGAGAGGAGCTGCAAGGTCAGCTCTGCTCATCACAACTGAATGAAATTCGATGCTGCGAGCATGATTCGACGGATATGAGCAGTAGTGCTGTCGCGTGCGAAGTAACATCCAGCAACCATGTTACTCAGTCTCATAGGCAATCATCAGAGATTGCGCCGGAAATTAATCTAACATATCCGCCATTTTTGATAAATTCGTCAGCAGCAGATACAATGCTTATAGTGTCAAGTCAGTCTGAAGAGCTTCCGGTTTTGTCTTCAGTTTTTGAAAAGTCAAATTGTGAGATATTTGATGAAAATTGTTGGCGCTTGTCTCTGTCTGGCTCACAGCAATCAATATCAAAGAACCACGCAGCTGAAGTATCTGAGGTTCAGGAAAACGAATCTTATTTAAGCTCGGCATTTCTTGGATTGTCTTCTATGCCAGACTTTGAGCTTGAATTAGAAACGGTTCAAAAGGAGCGCCCGGGGTTGAGTACGGCAGATCTCGATGGCCCTGTTGTACCTACTAATGATGCAAAAAGTGAAGCAGCGAACAAGAATCGAGATGGAATTGATGCTCGCCGTAATTTTCAATTACTACCTTCTGGCAAAGAGAACGAGAGTGTGGAAAGAGGAATTGAGAAGCCCGTTCTCGTGGAGTCAGATAATCTGCGAAATGTGATGGCATTAGGTTCACCTACATATGCTATAGCTTATCCAAGTACTTTAAAAGCGCAAAAGCCTAATGATCTGCCATCAAGAAATCTACGACGAAAGCGTGTTAGAGATGCTAGATCTCTTGAACGAGAAAGCGAGCCGTCGATCGCTGCGCTCTTGAAAGGACCGGTGTATAGAGTGGGATTATCCAAGCGAGCGCGTGTTGATTCGCTCCATTCATACTTAAAGCGATGAATTGAAAAGTTTGATATCAATTGATTTTGGGCAGTACTCCTAATAATAAAGAAGTAGTGAATTGTCATCATATTTGTGCGTTGTGTCTATTGTACATTGAGTATGCTATGATCGTCGGATTTCCCATTTAATATCGGTAATCATAACTTCCTCTCCGGCCTTATCGTCATAATCAAACCACTCGCCCTCCTGTAAATCAATTTCTTCGAACTTTGTCTTTTCGTTTTCAGAACTTTTGCAACTCCACGCTCCTTCGACCTTGAACTCTAGAAACTCAAGACCTCTAACCTCCATCTCGACAATATTCTTCAATTTTCCCGAATCCTCCAAGTTATATGACTTGGGTTTCGACTTGAATGATGCGGAAGATTCTCGTCTGCATGACTTGCATTTCCACACAAAATTGGCTTCTCCACGACTCCCGCTTAGCTCATAAGATTCCCAAGCAGACAACTCCACGAAATTGGGATGGACTTCACGGCAAGATGTGCATTGGACTTTGAAAGAGTAAAGGTAAGGCGCGTCTTCGGTGTCGATTGGGTGGAGATCAGTTACGCCAGTGAGTTCTGCGGAAAGTGCCAATGCGAGGCCCATTTTTGTGATATTTGAGATGTCGGTCTGAGGTGTGGTTGTCGTGATCCACTGAGGAATTGCTTATAAAAGGTTGAATATGAATTGAACACTTGCAATAATCAAAAATACTAAACAACTGTATATATCACTATTGTGTTTTGTACCAAGTATTTCAGCCAGTTGCTAATCCTCAGAAAGAACAATTATCTGGTGGTCCTGTTCTGATATTTCCGAACTTCAATCCAAGGTAAGGGTTAATTAAATTTCAATGCTGCAAAGAAGCGATCATGTGAGGTGACCATGTTCAATTTGTGAGTGCCATTCTGAATCAACAAGGATCCGGTTTAAATGAGTTTACGGTAGAAAATACTGGCGATATTTTATTTGGTTTTCGGGGATTAGCTGGAATTGTCACATTAGCCGGCATCGGAGTTACAGTTTGGGAAAGAGGTTCACTGTGTTCTCCGGGCTAGCGACTGAGTCCAGCTTTTTCTTTTTCTGCTGTTGTTGGCTACATGGTAGCGGTGTATATTTGACCTGTATGTTCAGGGAGATAGGTAGTTTATTCACACAGGCGGTCGTGTTCCGGCTGCGGGGGAGTGCTACTCGCGCAGCCGGGATGCGAGGTCTGAATAGACGGATACGGAGGTTACATACCAGCGCGAAACACTCAGCTGCGCCTTCTTCTTCTGTGGCAGCGGCAGCAGCGGCAGCAACTGCAGCAGCGGTCGCGTTCACAGTACCTGATCTGAGTGCGAAAGTTTCACAAAGAGTGGTCGCGACTCCGTTAGTCAAACATGTCGAGCAAACCGCAATTAAAGCGATGACAAAGGCAAAAGCGGTCAAGAAGGTCGAGGAAACAGCTGTACAGGCAATAGCCAGGTCAACAGCTTTGAAAGTGAGGAGTATTGAGTCCAAGCTTGCGAGTGCGCTTCAGAACTTGTCACTACAGTTTGATATTTTATATAAATCTAGTAAGGTGGAAGACGCGATCAGAGCTACAGCAGAGAGAAAGATATGGACTGAACAACAACGAACTGCAATGGTCAAAACGAGACAACAGATATTGCGAGAAAAATCTGCATTCGAGAATTTAGCGCTACGAACACTCAAGCGACGATCGAAATTATTTTCGAGTATCAACAGACTAAAGAGGAGAGCGCTAGAGCGAGGGTTGGAAACGCAGCCAGAATTACGAGTCAAACTTGAAGAGCAGCTTAGGATTGCGCGTGAACGAGCTGAGATGCGCTGGAATCGCATGACGGCAAAATCTGTGATGCCGAAGGCTGAGTACGCAATATACAAGCAATTGCATAAAATGGGAATACCACTGCGTATGCTCAAAATCCAGGAGATTGACCGCCGCAATGGCAAATTTATGAGATTTATGCTCATGAATATGAGACAAAAGCGTGATCTAAAGACGGCACTCAAACACAGACCAACACTACATGACTACAACTCAGCGAAGTTGAACAAGGCAGTGATGAAGGCGGCGAATTCAGCAAGTGGTCCGATTGTTTTGAATCGGATTGGAAATGTACTGTCACAGACAAAGCACACGCCAAATCGCGACACTTTTATGATTATCATTCGACGTTTGGTGATTATACAGAATCTTAGTCTGGCGGCCTTGATAGCTTTTGAGACAATGCTTCAGGCGGGATTTGAGGTATCTCCAGATATCGTGATTGATATGATGAAAGCAGCAGTTGATACAAACAATGCGTGGATAATCGAGCTTGCATTCAGTGTGGTTCTTAAACAATCAAGGATAGACGCTATCAGCAATGACGTCATGAGTGAAGTGTTTCTGAATACAAAGCTGATAAATGTGCTAATGGCTGCGAGTATCAAGTTGAAAGCACCTCGATTATATGCTCAGTTTCGAGAAGAGTTCATGAGACGAAAATATCAACCTACCTTAGAAATTCTTACGATGGAGCTTCGATATGCGTTCTTGATTCGGGATAGAGAATTAGCTTTAAATGTCTGGGAAACTTTGCAGTTCATGGATTCGCGAGATATGGTGAAGGTAGACGCCGAAGCATGTTTCTGGATTATGAAGACAGCTGAGAGACGCGCGGATATCCATCTGATGAGCGTTATCGTTGATCTCGCAGAGAAGAGAAATTGTTTACCCAGATTACTAGAGAAGGTACAAGCCATAGATGTTTAAGAATCTTCAGATTGATATGCTAATTCATATATGTATAGGCTAAGAGCGATCCAGTGTATATATTATAGGCCAAGAGCGATCCATTATTGCATATATAACACATTCATTCTGTTGCGATTGCAACTCGGATATTTGGAAATTTAGGCGTTTTATTTGTTTTTTTTTTGGTCATTTGTGAAAGCATTGATATGACGTTGTTAAATATAATATCTAAATTCCCTTTAAATAGATGAATAAACAAAAGACTAAACCTTGGCAATAAAAAGATGATGTAGACACTGTAGATACGTATGCTAATGTTTTTGTTGCAACGAAAAAAAATGCGGATCAAATCAAATCCAAAAAAAACACGATATGAATCATGAGTATTCCAAAATGCATGCAGCAACAATTAGTTTACAAAATAGGCTTAAGATTGACCTATCTCTGTCAATCAATACCCTTGTTGTCAAGTCATGAGTTCTAAACAGAAGATCTAACTTTATAGATTGAAATAGTAGAACATTATGGCGCAGCCTTCGACGCCAATCCATCCAATCCCAGAGTAGACAACAAGTTTGGTGATTACTTCGACGTCGTATTGAACTCTTGGAGGCTTTATTTGTAAGAATAGCTCATACTCGTCTAGCTCTTCTAGCTCTTCTATAAAATGGTCGTGGTCAGAGATGTGCGGGGTATGGTTTCAGAGAATTCGCTTACCTTTTGATGGCGGGCTATGAGCAGAGTCTCCGCCTTCCAAAGAACGTCGTCGTTGTCTCTCATCGCGATAGGCCATGGTTTCGTACATATCAGCCGTGCTTTGCGGTCCAACGGAGTCCGATCTTCCTCTGGTGATATTTCCAATTAGCGAAGGAATCTCGCGAGCATTAACAAGTGTAGTATCAGGGATCGAGCTAGGGACTTTATTGTATTCAGATGCACGCAGGAAAAAAACTCGCGGCATTGAAAGTCCGATTCGTTCGATGAATCGGAAGAGCGGGGGTAAGAGCTGATGTAACGATTTTTTCATCACCGCACGCCAAACAAAGATACAGGTGACTCCTAAAACGATACGCGCAAAAGATCTAAAGATACCAGAGTGCGCAAAGCTGTAAGGAATGTATCCTGGGTACGGCGAAGTGGCGGTCCATGGCTGGCTCCATGAGTGCCAAAGAGCTAGATCAACTCCAAGGACAACACCTGAGAACGCAACACTATCTTCAAAACACGGGCAAGGATCAACCGGTTCAGGATGGACTCTGACCAAAATTAAGATGATGGGTGTAATTATTAAAGGGACGAGCGGGCCGGGAGTGATCATGAATGAGTCGATCTGCTCCTTCAAAACCCATCTAACCCAGAATACCACTAGTCCTACTATTGATCCAATTATGACGTCCAAAAATCCGTGCATACCACAGTACAGTCTTCCAGCCAGAATACTGACGATGTAAATCCACATGAGCACGCGAATGATTAATAAAGATGAAGCCGCCATTTCATCTTTATGGTCTAATGCATAGTATAATATAGCCAACGCAGCTCCGATTGCGTTAGCAGAGTGAGTACTCGGACAACCGTACTCCAAAGCTGAAGATCCTGACATTGTGATTCGGTGCAAAGGAGGCGATAGTGGACGTGGAAGACATAAGTAGTCCTTGAGCATACCGCTGAAGATGACGCCAGCGGCGAGGACGTAGACTAAAGTCCGCGCCAATTGAGCATAGCCAAACCAGAACGGCATTGGCAGCATGATGACAAAAAAAGTGTGAGCTCCAAGGTTTGCAGAGAAAGCAAAATATTCGTCCCAAAATTTCGTTCTGTATTTGTGTTGAAATTTACCTAGATGAGCGGTTTCCCATCGGACCATAGGCAGCAGAGCCTGGCGGAGTCTGAATCGCCGAGGACTCATGCTTGTTTTGTAGTGGTCTCTGCTTCTGTTTCCGGCATCTTTGAAGTTGACTGAAGCGTATCCTTCGACATTGTCCGCTAGTTTCGCCTTGACATCTTCGAGGAGACTTCGAGACATGATGTCACTTGTGAATGTATCTGCCGGTGTAGCTGGGAGGTATTGCGCAAGATCAGGAGTAAGAGAGTTGGTGATGATAAATAAGACTATACAAAAACCAGCATTCGCCCGCAAGTGGTGTCTAAACTTATTGATTAATAGTCTCGCGTGCAAGCAGCAATTGTTTGCTGATACTGCTATGCTGCGGTCAGTGTTAACTCAGATCCGCGAACGACGCAATTTGCATGCAGAACGACGAACAAAGCGCAGCAAAGTAGCGTTCTAAATTAATTCACCAAGTGTTCACCCAATACTCCGACAGATATGCAATACAGTGCTAGTTTGGCGATGCTGACTGACCAAGATGTGCGCTATCAGGAGTGTTTGTGTGCGTTCCTTGTTTTCGCCGCGCGAGGCTTCTTCGGTCAAAGTTGCTGGGCAAGGGCTAATTTGGCTACTGTTGAGCTGAGTTTATAGAGTCTTTGTTTGCAAGAGAGTAGAAGTGGTGGAGGGGAGTAGAATGGATGAAAGAGGGTGAGATATAAGGAAGAGTATATGGTGAAGGAGTCGTGGGTGTTGAGGGTGATGGTAGCGGTAATTGAGCGGAGGGACTGATTAGACTGAGATGGCTGCGGTGACCGCTGCTGTTAGTAATTATGAGCGTGTTATTCAGACAATACTCGCAATCAATTATTGCTCAACTGCGAGTTCAATTGAGTGCAATTGCTATCGCTGCGAACTCAGCTGCTGTGCTCGTCAGAAACCGGCTTCCTTATCTAATAGCTAATCTGGGATTGCAATCCACACACAATTCACCACACTCACTCACTCACTCACTCTGCTCGCAAACACACAACAGTAATCTCCAGAACGCACACTATCCTTTGCTGAGTAGCCCTTCTTCAGCCATTCTACTCCCCTCCATCACTTCCACTCTCCTTCTGCCCAGTCCTCCCCTTCACATGAGAAATCCTTCCTCGGCGCCCTCATCGGCCCCTCTCCTGGGCATCAAACCACGGAACCTTAAGCTACCTTGTTGGGCGTTGCGGGTTAGGATCTCGGACCCAGAATTACTCGGACTCGCGGAGAGACCCCACCACTGCTCCAGCCTCGTTTTCCCCCCGGCTGCCTGTCGTCAGTGAACGCGTCGCAGCTTCTTCACAAGACTCTGTTTGGCTGTACTGGCTCCTTATAGTCCTGCGCTCGGCTGGTGATAGTGTCCCCTTTTTTCTTGCACGGGCAATTTATCTGGTCTGCATGCTCCATCGCGTGAGCAGCTTATAGTCAGCCTAAGTCAGCCTTCGGCACCGTGGCGACCACCATGCCTTCCTCCCCGCGAAGGATCCCCTACCCGGGCTCCATTCGTATCAACGTCGAGGGGGCTTTCATCGTCGACGACGAACCCTCCTCGACGCCCTCTTCTCATGCTATTCCTCTGCCTGGCTCTGCTGCTGTAATCAGCGGTGCAGGCAGCAAAACTCACAACCGAGACATTGTTCTGCCTTATCATACCGCTGATGTCTCCCATATCGCTGTCGACGTGAGCAGTACCCTGATATTTTCTTATCAATCTTGTATGCTGTACATTTTGCTAACAAGACTTCTTTTTGTACAGATTGGCGGTTCACTCGCCAAACTTGTCTATTTCACACGCGATGAAGACAGCATCGGCGGCCGGATCAACTTCGCCATGTTTGAAACCGAAAACATCAGCGACCTCATTAGCTTCATGTCTAAATTGATATCCGTCAAACGACAATCAATATCAGGTTCTTCCTCAAGAAGTTCCTCTACAACTGGCGAAGTCGATGAGAATGCCTCTGCAAATGAGAAAAAACAAGTATACATCATGGCCACCGGCGGAGGTGCCTATAAATTTTACGACAGACTGCGCAAAGAGTTGCAAGTAGAAATCTGGCAAGAGGACGAAATGGAATGCCTTATAGTCGGTATGTGTTTGTGCATCCATTGCATCTGTATAGCTCTAACTCAGTGCTGCCAGGGCTCGATTTTTTTATCACAGAAATTCCTTTCGAGGTCTTCACATACAGCGAACAAAACCCAATGTCGTTCGTACAAGCTGATAGCAATATATATCCCTATTTGGTATGCAACCCTCTTTCTTCGACTTATATTCCAATTCTGACTTTATAGCTCGTGAATATTGGCTCTGGCGTCAGTATGATTATGGTCTCTGGACCTCGGCAATTCAAACGCATAGGCGGTTCATCGGTATTTCTCTTTACTACTTCAATGTTTTCTGCACCGCTAACACTAATTCAGCTGGGAGGTGGAACTCTCTGGGGTCTCTTATCCTTACTAACCGGCGCAAAGTCTTTCGACGATATGCTACTAATGGCCTCCAAAGGTGACAATACAAACGTCGACATGCTAGTTGGTGATATCTACGGCACAGATTACGGACGAATCGGACTAAAATCCTCGACTATTGCCAGTAGTTTTGGAAAAGTTTTCAAGAAACGTTTAGAATCGTCGGATGGTGTAGAGATTAGTGATGATACAGGCGCGACCATCGGTATCTCAACAGAACAAGCGGGTCAGGTAGAAGATGGGGAAGAGGTGCACGAGAATGTGGCGCAATTCAAGGCTGAGGATATAAGCAGGAGCTTGCTATATGCTGTTAGGTACGCTACGAAGTGTATTCATATTTTTGGTTTTTCAAGCTAACGTGTGGCAGTAACAACATTGGTCAAATTGCATATTTGCAAGCGCAGCGATATAACCTCGAACATATCTACTTCGGAGGTTCATTCATAAGAGGCCACCCACAAACAATGAACACGCTTTCATATGCCATCAAATTTTGGTCCAACGGCGAGAAAAAGGCTTACTTCTTACGACACGAAGGATACCTTGGGGCTGTCGGTGCTTTTCTAAAGTATGTATATGGCTTTTTGTGTTTTTGGCGTGAATGGCTACTAACGAACTGCAGACGGCAACCAACAATATGGGGTCGACGAAGTTCGACAGAAGATATAAGAAAGTCAGCAGATGTATGAATATATAATATAGAGTTGCATTTAGATTTGTTTTCAATCGCATTTTTTACGCCTATTTTTTTTACGTTTTGATTCTGTTAGAATACGCCGAGTTCATTGTATATATTCTTACGCTCCGGATATTACCTTTCAGTTAATCTACAATGATTTCCAATCATTTCTCATCCAAAATATTCCTGAGCTTCTCCATAAATACTCGGACGCTGTTGGCTTTCACGGCCTGATCAACAGCGGTCTTGATATTCACCGGCGCTGACGTAGAAATCTATAAACAGCGTTAGAAATCACTTTGTGCACCACATATCAGCAGACATACCGTGGCATTGTAAAATCTTCTCTTTGTGAACATTAAAGTCACTTTAAACTCGCGCTGCTTTGTGTCTTTACCAACAACCAAGACTTGCTCGGCAGACTTGTCGATTTGAATATCGTCAATATGTAGTAGAGTCCGAAGAATCTCATACACTTCGTTATACCAACGTGCTTGGTTCTCCTTTTCGACAATTTTACCTTCCTTGAGTTCTGCTTCGCGCACTTTCACTGCAAGATCGGCTGCTTCACTCAGCTGTCTCTGTAACTCTGAAAGTTCTACCAGCTCTTGCGTCAACCTCTCCAGCTGCAGTGTCTTCTCCGGAATAGCTACATTTTTCAGGCTATCAATATCTCCATCTAGCTCAAGCTCTTGAAGTTTAAGGCCAGCATAAAGTTCATGAGTTTCCTTGAGTGAGAGAGTCTCATGAAGTTCCCTCGGTTCTTCATCGGTTTTCTCGAGTTCGGTAAGCTCGTTCTTCATTTCTTCTAGCTCTTGTAGCAACTGCTCTGATTCGGCAACCTCTGCCTTTAACGTCTCATATCCTGCAAAAATTAGTACTCTGGTCTCTTAAATATTACAAGGATACACACGTTTGCAAACACTCTCGACTAGCTGTGTAATCTCATCAGAGGTGTCTTGCAGCTTCTTCTTCTTCTCCACCAATACAGCTTTTAATTCTGCGTTGCGCTGTGTAACTTCATCAATTTCTTTCTGCCCTGTCTTCCACAGTTTCAACTCCTTATTATCAGCATCTTCGTCGTCATTGTCTTCGAGGATAACTCTAAGAAACGCCTCCTTGGTCTCTTGCTCAAGGTACGTGACCTTCAGTTTAGAGAACAGCTCTTTGTAATCCTTCAGTTCAAATTCAATAGCTGCAAAATTAGATCTATCTAATATTCCAGTATTTGTATTTGTGTGCTGAGTGCTGCCAGGGCTGCCGAGTGTGATAGATTGACGTCGTGATGACCATTCTTTGAACTCGAGCTCTTGCTTCTGGAAATTGAAAGTAGTCGAGCTGAAGGAGGATAGTAAAGCACGATTACCAGCAATAAAATCAGCTGGCATATCTGAAATTTCAGATACAGCGGCGGCCATGATCTGTGAGTGTCTTTAATGTCGTGGTTAAAGTGGAGACGAACACTTGGGAGATGTCGCGTCGTGCATGTTTACTGGTTTGTTTACTTCTGTTAGGGATAGGGTTTTGTTTGCCTAGATTCAACATTTCGCTCATGGTTTCAATATAGTACAGTTTTATTAAATAAAAATACAAAAATTTATAATATATGATACAAATTAATCATTGTAATCGTCATAACCAAAAATGCCCTTCAAATGTGGCGGCGATTGAGTCTGTGTTCCGGGTCGATGGGATATGGCGTGTTCCAAGTCCTCAGACGCGTTAGATTTCGCGCCGTCGCGAGATCTTTTGTGTCTGTATTCATTAGTCTCAGATTCGTGTGTTCGTGAAGATACATGATGCTTGTCGTGTCGGATGTGACGCGTAGATTCGCTTTTCACTTTTGAAGTATGTAGATCGTCGTGGGTATCTTTTTTGCGCTCTATGCTCTTTTCGCGATGTTTTGAAGAATACTCTGTATCGTCATCGCTGTCATGTCTATTTGTTCTAGAGCGGTCCGAGCTTTCATCGCCGTCCTCGTCGCTTGAATCATGGTGTCGGTGAAGGTGTCGATGGCGATGGTGATTGCTGTAATGTTTGCGCCCTGTGGTAGACTCAAAATTTTTCTCATGCGCCTCTAGATTTCTTCTCGTTTCACGACTATATGTTATTAGAAAATGATATGGATGCTAAGGGTACATGACAGAACATACTCTCTATCAGGAGAATCATGAGATCGATGACTTGATCTGGAATGTCTAGACTTATGACGATGCTCGCTCATAGATCTATCATCATGATCTTCTTCTCTCCGTCTTTTTCGCTCTTTGAAGTCGATGTCGGAGCTAGAAGGAGATGCGGATTGTGAACGTGGTTGAACATCTGCCCGGCGTCGAGGCTCGTCAGGCTGGCTACGAGGAGTACTCCAAGCCTTAGTCTGTAATGATTTATGATCCGATTTTCCCGGCTCTTTCTGAGAACCCGCTATTGGGTTTGCTTTATTGAAATCTCTGAATCGAGCAACTGCATCAAGAGCTTCTCTTTGGAGTAGTGCTTGGTTGTGTGTGTTTGTGCTCTGCACGACTCTGGTAAGAAAAGAGGTGTTTGGTCTAAGCCCATTTGTATTCCTCCTGCAAAAGTCAGTATTAATCCACGATCTGAAAGCACAGCAGACTTACGCTGGTTTGCTGATGAACGCGTCAATAGCAGAAGCTCTTGACTTCACTGGCGCGGGTTCCTTCTGCGACTGCTGCTCTTTGAGAAGCATTCTCACAAAGTAGTCATCTTCGTCGTCTTCGTCTTCTTCGACTCTTCTTGTCTTTGCCCGTCTTGCTGAGCTTCCGCCTACCATTTTTCTTGGGCTGCCAGCTATCCTTGATCCTGTTCCATCTATCTGCCTGCACCTCTTCTTTCCTCCCAGTCGCTTACCTCATTCATTACTAATTCTGCCGTCACCCGACCCTAAACAACAGACTGACCACCAACCCGTACCCGACTTCGTCCCCTTTCCCTCTTCCTCGCCAGCAAGCGCTACCCTTCACCCATCACCTAAACCACACTGTAAACAATCCCATCGCGTCTCGAGCCCGGTGCAGATTGTCGTTCGAACCTGCTGCAGATGCCTCCTGCCCGTCCGTCCAACGCCTACGCCAGCCAAGGCATGCAGTCCGCGCATGCGCTGTCCAGCCAGGACCTTGCCAACGCCTTCGTCGATCAGATTCCCCAGGAGCTTGTCGCGGCAGCGGCAGCTGGTACGTGTCTCTAATGATCTTTGTCGCGTTCACTCGCGCGTGGGTTTGGCTCAGATATGCCTTGTGTGCTTGTGGTACATAGGGATGTCTTTGTTGCCTGGGTGTTGTGATGGTGGCAAACAAGCCTGTGTGACGACTTCCATACTGACTGTTATCTCGCTCTAGCGGTCCAGCCGAATAATCGCAAGCGCAAGGTCAGTATCAAAGAGCAGCAGCTCGCTCTGCAACAGCAGCAAGGACGAATGCAGCAACATATGCAGCAGCAGATGCAGCACGGCCAGGCGCAGGCTATGCCTCACCAGCAGGCGAATCAGCAGATGATCATCCACCAGGAGCAGCCACAGAACCCGATAATGGTCCCTCCTCCGTCTCAGAAGCGCAAAACTCGCACGAAGTGGACTGACAGTGAGACTAATGACTTGCTGAGAGGCTGCAATAGTGTAAGTTGATTTTAGCTATTTGTATGAGGGTATGCTGATCGTTGTAATAGTATGGCGTCGGAAACTGGAAGAAGATCCTTCAAGATCCTCAGTATGTCGACCCTCTATATTAATAGTTTAGGTTGATTTGAATTAACAATCTTAGATTTGAATTCAACAATCGGTCAGCCGTGGACCTTAAGGATAGGTAAGCATGTCGAGCATCATTTACTTCATGATATGTACTAACTGACTAGATTCCGCACATATTTCCCTGACGAATACCGAAGATTGTATCCGAATGCTACCACCCATGGCGGCAGACGCCAGAGAGCTCCATTGCCAAACCATCTTCCGAAAGTCAACCGTAAAGAACGTCGTAGCTTTACCCCCGAAGAAGATCAGCGTCTTCTCGCAGGCTTCCTCAAGGTACTTTGCACAGTTTCGCTTTGTCCGCATAGTTTGTTAATCTAGATTATAGCACGGTCCCTCGTGGTCCAAGATCCAAAAGGACGAGGAGTTGAATCTGTTTGAGCGACGAAGCACAGATTTGCGAGACCGGTTCCGCAATGCTTTTCCCGACAAATACGCCGCTGCAGGATTCAAGACTCGTCCCAAGTCCACCGCGGCTGCTCGCAGTCAGACGCGTACCGCGCCTGTTGATACTATTCCCGACGGCACACCTCTTGATATGGACTTGCTAGGCAACGGCGAGTGGACCAACGAAGTCGATCACAGCAACGCGCTCTTCTCCAGCGCTGACCTCGTTGATCCTTCTGGAGGAGCAGACGGGACTAACGTTAATGTGTTTTACGATCCTTCGAGCCAGCTTGTTGGACGTGACGACTCGAAAATCCCTATTGATCCTAAGGTCACCGAGGCTTCTTCGCGTCGCAAGTAGACTGATGTGCTTGCTACTATGTTTATGTAACGTATATCTTTATGCTATTTTATGATATGTTTTTTTTTGTTTTTCTTTTTTTCTTTCTTTCTTGGGCAGCGTTATCTTGACGAGGTTCGGACTTTGTCGCTGGATTCTTCGCACGCCGTTTTTGTCTTCTTTTTTTGTGTCGTTCAGCGAGTATTAAGACGAAAAGAGTAACCAGCTCTTTCCAGTCTGCCGCGTATCTGTATTCTTGGTCATGTTTATTTTATTGCTTATTATGGCTCGTGTATATTAATCGGTGTGGTATTTTACCTTTTTCGTATATTTAGTGTGTTTTCAGTTGAAATAAATGAAACTAGCGTTGTTCCTGAATAGTAGGTTAGAGAATAAGATGCGATAAAATAAAAGTTTAGAAATAACCAGGGTTATAATTCAATACTTTTCTTGCTATCTTGTGAATGAGGACAAGTGAATACAAGAGTAATATCCACAGTTGATCTGGAATGGTTTGAGCTGAGTTGCAGTTGGGACTTTCAGCAAACTCCAAGAAAAGCAATTCAAATTACTCTAACCGCGATCTCGGGCCTTCAGAGGCATTCAGATCATGATTGTATAGAAAAAAAAAAATCACTGAAAAAAAAAATCAGATTAAAAATGTCGAAGTTACCAGATCTTTTACGCGTCTTTGACGGAGCGTACCTTCCACCGATAACAACAAGAAGCTCATCGCAGACTACCGATGGGACCTCATATCTTTTAACAGTCACTGCGTCGGTTAACACTAACCCATCTTGGCTTTTACAGCATTTTGTTGGAGCAAATATCAGTGGTTCAAATCAGAATGCAGGACGAGGGAGCGTGGCGGGGAAGATACCGGTGGTGTATATTTCGTTTGTGCAGGATCTTGAGTTTTATCGGAGGAGTTTCAGGAAATCTGTGAGTGAATCCTAGTACGACTATGGATGTTCAAGAGTACTGACGGAATGTGATAGGGCGTTGATATAGGTGGTTTGATAAACCAGAAATCATTTGTGTTTATCGACGGATTTTCCAAACTATTCAACGATTTCGCATCACCTCGCGATTCACAAGCCAAACTACAGCTACGAGCGGCGACGTCAGAGCAATGGGCGAAGCAGATCGAGGCAGCTGTATTAGAATCATCCGGAGCTAGTGGGACCAGACCGATGATAGTTGTCGAAGGACTGGAGATGATGCATTCGATGGGGGTGCTATCTGTGGCCGAGTCACTAAGGCTTGTGAGAGACTTACACGAGGTATGGCAGACCCAATATTTCCTGTATACACAGCATTCTAACCTGCTTATAGTTGTCGAATATCCTTGTTGTGTCAGTCTCTAGTTCTAATACTGTCCTACGTGGCTCGACTGCACTCGTTCGCGATCAAGAATCGTTACTCTACTCCCTGATTCATCGCTCATCAGCAGTATTCAGTATCCGGCCTCTAGACTCCGGCATTGCAGAAGACGTGACAGGTGCGATAAGGATAACCAGAGGCGGTCAGCCTGTTGAAGATGGGGGTATTCACGAGCTTGAAGAGCGCGAATATCATTATTTTGTGGGGGACGGGAATCTTCCTGCTGTGCGCGTGTTTGAGAAAGGTCATTCATAACTGCTTTAGCAGTCCAAGTAATTTATAATGTATATAGAATTGTGTATTGTACTATAGCCAACAATCAACAAGAAATGTAGACAACTAATGGCGAGGCAATATCAAACTGGTCTTCAAAGTAAAGCGCGCCGCAGCTGAAAACTCACGAAATTCATCCCAAAAATTTCCGAAGCTCACCGTCGAACTGCTGCCTTCAGTTTTGCTTCACGTACTCACGACCTAGCATTTTTTTTTTCAGGGCTAAGATATTTGCGAGAGAGTCGGTGAACTATTTCTATTATTGCGAAAAAAAAATGAGTCTTGTGCGCGCGACCACAGTCTCATCAGCTTCGGTGTCCCGCTTCCGAGCCGGCGCTCAGCTAATGACTGGCGCAGGATTCACGTCAAAGATCTACGATCAGCCGTCAATTTCTGTTAATTCTAAATTAAGAGCTTGTGGAAGTGGGCTGTGGAGATATGGATCGATTAGAGGGTATGCGGATGCGAATGTGCCGTCGTCAAAGTCGTCGATTAGTTCAGCTATGCTTGGTGTTGCGTCAGGTATGTGCAGATAGTGTACGCATGTAAGATACAATTACTGATATGTGCTCGACAGACGACTATGTTCCGCCTTCGGGAACCAATAAACCGGCGCTGGTTAAATATCCCCGACTATTTCTTCGAGAGAAAGTGCGAAGAACACTTTGGTTCGGAAGAATGCTGATCAGGTAAGTCTCTAGCTGTTATACTAAAATCAATTGCTAATACGGTTGTAGAATGGGACTCCTTAGAATGAGATATAAGCGGAAGTTACATTTGAAGGAATGGAAACAAGACGCTATTTCAACATATACCGAGCTGAATGAAGCATTTGCCGCGTATGTCCATCTGTATTACAAAACTTTGACTATATTCTAACGTATACAATAGCCGTGATTTAGCGACTGTTGAGAACTTGAGTTCGGTGTTTGTTAGTGGACATTTAGAAGAGCGAATGAAAAATATGGACAGAAACTGGAAGTTAAGCTGGAACCTGGTGGAGTTTGTGGAAGAGCCAAAGTTGATGGATGTTTCGCCGTTGGATATGCAGAACGGCGAGCCAGTCACGTATTTGCAGCTGTCTTATAGACTGCATTCAATTCAGGTGAGGTTTTTATGGACTGATGCATTTGAGTTGAAGGGCTAATTGGTGGTAGAAACTCGAAATGGAGTACTTGAAGAACAAGAGGGTGCCAAAGAAAGTGGAGCAGAGAACTGTGCTCGATTATGTAGTCTTTACTCTGGATATGGATACCGGAGAGATGCGTGTTGCCGGCTCAGTATTTGAAAGTGAGGATGATAGTTGATATTCTGAGTGTGTAGTGTCTAACGATATCTTTAGCCCCGATCACGAAGCCAGTGCCAGGAATTTCGACCAACCCCGAAGTAATTACAAGATCAATGAAGACCAAGGGAGATATCTTCCGCAAGCGACCTGGTCCCGTGAAGTTTGAGTAGCTGCGAGAGAGGTCAAAGAATTGTATATAGTTAAATTACGATGCTCCATATGTATATGCTTAGATAAGTGCTCTAATGCAGGGATTGCCGCTAGGGACCCTAAAGAAACACTGCTCATTTACTATGAGTCTACAACAGCAAAACGGTGAACTAAGATCGGAACTAGGCAGCCTTGCTGTCTCAACGCGCCATCTTGCGTCTGTGGCTGCTCTAATTGCGAGAAGTACATGGCGACGTCATAATCCATCTGCGTAAAAGTATTAAATAGCAGGATGAATGGACCCTTATTGACCTAATGAGTCGTGATTTATGAGTTGTAATTCGCTAGTACTTGACTATCTATTTCCAAAACTGATGAATCTATAAACAGAATACTATTCGATAGTTGCCTTCATTATCTCACTTATCTCAACTATCGAATCCGCAATATGACGCCGAAGATCCTGACTAGGGCTCCCCAACAACAGCGGTGCCGTTGCTGTCACATCTCCCGCGCGCTCAATATAAACAAACACCTACACGAACAACAACACCATTACCAGGCCGCTTCAAGCAACATGGCTGGCAGCTGTTTGCGCATGGCTGGCTGGCTCGCCTGAAGCATCCGCGTGGCTGCGCTCACCGCCTAAAACTGGCGCTCTCCACTACGGTCTGAGCCGCACGCTCGTCTGTTTTGATGCCGATGACCAGCCCCCCTTCGGCACCGGCTCAGGGCTGTGGAGCCGAGAAGGTGTGCACGCGCTAGAGGAGAGTTCTATGCAGCTAAAGCTTCTACAGTGGCAGGGACTGTTGCCTGTTTGCGGCTTTGTCCAATAGACCCTTGACAATAAGCAGCAATCCACAATTGACTATCACTTCATTCGGCCGCTTCGAGGTCAACAGCCCGCCTTCTCGTCTAGTTAGCTCATTGCCCAAGTCCATTGCGGCTAGTACATTTTTTTGCCATGGTACTGCTTTGTGATCTTAGCATGCTGCGAAATCTCGGATTGTCCCTGTACCTAGTACCACTGGACCCTTCATTCCGCGATTCGTGATGTTGAACCAAGATCCGCTCGCCGAAAGGGACTATGACAATTGTGTACTGCCTCATTCCGGTGGCCTCATATTAAGCCCCTCTTCCTCCCCGACTTTCATCTTTCGAGCTGTTTCGCACTCCCTGTATTGTCGCCGTACTTGCGCTTTGTCTTTTGGTCTCTCGTTGCGCTTTGTCGTTCATCTATCTATCTTGCATTTTTGCAAATTCAATCCCAGTCGCGTTTGCCTTAACCGACAGTCACATTCGTTTATTATCAGAAATCCTCTTGTCGTGCAAACATGCGTTGTGGATCATCCCTGCAGCTTCAGGCTGTACGTTCGCTCCTTCTTGTATTTTCTCTGTTTGCTACCGTCCACTCTGCAGGTTCGTTTTTCTCCTCTATATTTCCTGAGCTGCACTAACAACTTCATAATCAGCGCTTCCTACAACTACCGTCTACACCACTGTCGATGCCGACCCGACTTACACTACGGTAACTTCCTGGACTACTTACACTACTGAAGTAGTCATTGGAACTGTTACTACTACCCAGGTCGTTACCGACGAGGTTCTCGTTGTTACTACTGAAGGTGTAGTGGAAGCTACTGTGACCGAAATTGCGGGTAAGTCTGGTACATTCATTATTCTTGCAGTTATACTAACTATCGCTGTAGAATCTACGTCGATTATCGTACAAGTGGTTTCTGCTACTGCTACTAATGTTGCTACCGTGACAGCAGGAGCGGAGAGCTCGTATTTGTCTACTTCTACTACTTCGTCGGACATGAGCTTGTCGACTTCTACTGACGAGGCGGTTCCTACTTCCTGGACATCCACTGACGACTTTGTTTCTACTTTCTGGACATCCGCTGACGAGGCGGTTCCTACTTCCACCACCTCGACTTCTGACGATGCCGCTTCTACTTCATCAACTTCTGCTGACGATGCTGTTTCTACTACTTTCTCGACATCCACTGATGGCTTTGTTGCTACTTCATCAATTTCTACTGATGATTCCGTTCCAACTACTTCGTCGACTACTGACGCCGGTGTTTCTACAGCCTCGTCATCTACTTCTACAGACTCCGTCCCTACTTCTTCTACTTCTTCCGACGATACCGCTTTCGCTTCCACAGCCTTGTCTACTGACGCCGATGTACCAACTTCTTCCTCGACTTTGAGTGCTTGGACCAGTTCTTCGTCTACTGATGCTGCGGTTCCGACTACTTCCTCGTCTACTGATGGTGCTGATTCGACTACGTCGTCGACTTTGAGCACTTTGACCACCTCTTCATCGTCGTCGTCTACTGACGCAACTGTGCCTACCACTTCCTCAAGCTCTTTAAGCACGTCAAGCACGTCAAGCACGTCAAGCACTTCGAGCTCATCTACATTCGCTACTTCATCTTGGACTACCTCGACTACAATCTCTTCCTCGTCGTCGTCGTCTGCTTCGCCTTCATCGTCGTCGTCTACCGTCCCGACTACAACGAGCAGCTCAATCACGAGCAGCGTCAGCCCGAGTGTAACCTCAACTCCCACATCCTCCTCCTCTTCAACCACAACCAGCAGCACCACCAGCAGTGAGGACTCGACAACAGAGTCGACGACGACATACACTGAAACTTTGACTACGACTATTACTTGGTGGTGGACGACTATTACGGAGGATTTGACGTCGTCTTCGGCGGTTGCGAGCCCGACTGTGACTGATGCTGCTGCTGCTGCTGCTGCTACTACCTCCAGCTCATCTACATCCACATCTAGCTTTTCAGCGACCAGCTCCTCAGCCGCGACTGATGCCGCTGCTGCTGCTTCGAGTGATGCCGCTGCTGCTACTTCGAGCGATGTCGCTGCTACCGCCGGCTCATCTACATCCACATCCAGCTCCTCAGCCGCGACCAGCTCCTCATCAGCCGTCTCAACAATCATCCCCTACGCCATCACCTACAGTCCCTACAATGACGACAGTTCCTGCAAAACCAGCGACGAAGTCGCCACCGATCTGGCCCTGATTCAATCTAAAGGAATCGACACGCTCCGCGTGTACGGCACTGATTGTGACTCGATTAATACGATTGAGACGCAGCTTGAGGAGTATGGTTTCCATGTGCTTCAGGGATTCTGGTTTGATAGCACCGGAATTGATAGTATCGACGACGGCGTTAGCGAGATGATATCGTGGGGTTCGACGGACAGTAACTGGGAGTTGGTCGATATGATCATTATTGGCAATGAAGCAGTGCAAGACGGCTACGTCACAGCCGACGCGCTTCTGACCAAGATCACTTCGGTGAGAACGCTGTTGAGAGATGCAGGGTACACCGGACCGATCACGACTGCTGAGTCGGCGAGCACGTTTATAAACTATCCGGCGCTTTGTCAATCTGATTCTTTAGATTTGGTCGCAATTAACTCGCATGCTTACTTTGACGAGTACGCGTCGGCCGAAACAGCTGGTTCATTCAACAATGGACAGATCCAGGTGACTCAGGCGGCGTGTAACGATAAGGAAGTTTTCATCACCGAGACAGGATATCCTAGTGCTGGTCTAACGAATTATAATAACGTGCCGTCGCCCGAGAATCAGCGGATAGCTATTGAGAAGATTTTGGAGGCGTCGAGCGGAGATCTCGTGCTATTCACAGTATACAATGATCTGTGGAAACCGTTGGGACAGTACCAGGTCGAGCAATCTTTTGGTATGCCGTTTTTTTTTCTGTTCATGAGTGCTGAGTTGGTGGCTAACTTGAGATAGGAATCATCGATTTACTAGAGTAAGAGAGCGGGAATGAATAAACGAGCACTGAGTTGCAAAGACTCGGTGTATCAGTGTACCACTAGCAGCTGAACTTTTCAGCTTTCCCTTGTATTTAATAGGGGTCTGTTTCGGATTGTTTTTGTATTGTATATTTGTGTTAATACCAGACAGAACGTCGAATAGCAGTCGAGAGTATATTTCTCTGCTACTGTTGATGGATATTAGATTTAATGTCTTTTATAGTCTCTTTTGAAAAAGAGATGAAGCGACATTGTAATATATAATTTCTTGTTTTTATCGTTATTGTTTGTCATTTGTATATTTAGCGGATTTATCTAATGTTCTATAATTCTCATACTACTATCTACATACTCGAATATTATCGTGCGCATGCAATCCAAGTTATATGCATTGCAAACACATCTCAAGAACCATCTTCCTACTCCTCATCTAATCTAGATAAAACATCCTATTCCACTGCTGCACACTTAAATCGCGTACTATTAACCACTTGTCTTACGTAATAAAATTAATCTCCACGCTGGTGGCAGGACAAAAAAACAGAGCGGCGCAAAGACACGTGGTTAGGGATTGTAAGCGAAGACGGACTTTTGGGAGTGTGTGGGTGAAAGAGAGAGCGAGAGGATCTGGTTGAACGGTATTGAGAGCGACAGATACGGTAACCGCAAACTTGACGAGATTTTGAAAAGGAAGGAACAGGTGAGATTTGTGTTTGTGGGCGGTATATTCTGAAGGGTTTGAGAAGTGGTGGGGAGAGTGGATGAGAGAGAGGAAGTGGATTTGGATGATGGAAGGTTGTTCAGGAGTTGATTATGGGCTTTCTGCATGTCTGTTCAGATAAGTGACGAAAAGATGTGTTTACAAGGTCTTTCAAGTCGGAGAATGATGGGAGATTGGGATTGGATAACATTTCAGTGAGAATCAAGAATTGCAAACTAATGTCTTGAGATAGATATCGGTGATTTCCGCGACATTATACACATCCACTCACATCTAACATTGCCTATCAATTACAAAAATGTTGATCAAAGTCAAGGTGAGTTTTTATTGCAGAGTGTGGTGTATAGAGCGATGGAAGCTAATGTGGAGTAGACACTTACTGGAAAAGAGGTATTGAAATATCTCGATTACGACGTCTAGTTACTTGCTACATGAATCTAACGACTTGCATAGATCGAGCTTGATATTGAGCCAACCGACATGGTATGTACATCTTGCACACACACACACACATCCAAGCAACGGAACAAGAGAATTTAACCGGCAAATAGGTCTCGCGTATCAAAGAACGTGTCGAGGAGAAAGAAGGTATCCCACCTTCCCAGCAACGACTAATCTACGGCGGCAAGCAAATGTGAGTTTTTTTTCCCTTTTTCTTTCTGTGTATGTGCGTGAGGAGCTAATAGGGTCTCAGGGCTGATGATAAGCCTGCTAATTTCTACAACCTCGAAGGTGGTGCGACGCTTCATCTTGTACTCGCGCTTCGTGGCGGACGAATGTAATATCATGCGGCTCGTCAAAGAGGTGCTGGAGGGTGTTTGTGACGTGTTTGATGCATAGAGAACAAGCGGCTAGAATAGGATTGAGAAGTGGATTGTCTCTGAAAGTATATACATGAATAATTGCAAAACGTCATTCCAAAATATCCAACTATGCAAACAACAAGAAATATATATATACAAAAATTATCTAGACCCCAGCAGTCTGCGAAAATCCACGTAAAGCACTCTGTAGCTTCACTCGCATCTCCTCCCACTCCTCATCGCGATTGCTTAACGCTGTAATCGCACCGCCGGCGCCAATCCGCCATTCCCGAGGAATATCAGTGCCGTAGCCGCCGATACTATACGCTGATCTGATAACGACGCTCCAGTCTCCGTAGCCGAGAACGCTCCAGTAGCCGCTTACACCAGAGTATATACCGCGACGACGGTGCGATTCGAGCGTTTGCAGGAGTTCGACAGAGCGTCGTTTCGGAGCACCGGTCATCGAGCCTGGAGGAAGACAGCCGCGGAGGACGTCTGCGCCAGAGATATCTTCGACGAGGGATGTACCACGGATGACGGATACGAGCTGGTATACTGATTTATAAGTTTCGACGCCCATTAGCTTCGTCACTTGTACATCATCGCAGAATTGACGTAGATCATGACGGATCAAATCGACAATCATCAGATTCTCAGCACGTTCTTTTGGCGTATTAAGCCGTGCGGTGGCGTCTGCGAGTGTAATATCAGACGTGTTCTTCACCGTGCCTTTGATCGGACGCAGTTCACAGACCCCGAGATTCTCGTCCCAGGAGAGGAATCGCTCGGGAGAGTTGCCGATCAGAGTTGTATTTGGCGTATAATAAAAGCAGGAATAAGGCGCCGGGTTAAGTTCGCGTAGATGTTTATAGAGAACCCAGTCGGAAAGAAGCTGTCTGTGTGCGCGTTCGTCGTCGTCGTCGTCGTGAATCGTGCGGGGCACCTCGTCCGCGGTTTCAACCTTGATGATAGTTTGGTCGGTTACGCAAAGTTCGTACGAGTCGCCGCTCGAGAGATATTCTTGCGCTATATCGATCTTGGCTCGGTACATGTCTCGATCAGGCTGTACAATCGATTTAGGAAGCTGCAGTTCAATCTTTTCATCCCAAGCGGATAACGGTGAGATCTTCTGCTCTGGGCGGGACAAAAGCTCCTCTTCCAAAAACTTTACACAATCTTCGCACTCATTAAGCCACAGTCGTCCGCCATTCACCACATCAGGATCGATCGACTCGCGCTCGGAAATCGGCTCGATGGTCTGCAGGTACACGCGGTGTCGTGCGAGATCAACCGCGATCGAACGCTCGTAAAAGGTGAGATTGATGTCGGGTACGCTGGCGCTCGATTCGTTATCAACGGTCACGCCCACGCCGTCGACGACACCGGCTTCGTAGGAAATGCAGCCAACCAGACCACCGTAAAACGAGGGAAAGGAAAATGACTCTGAGCTGGAGTCGCAAGCATTACGGTCGGCAGAGACACGGGCGATGTATTCGTGTGTAGGCTCCGCTTCTTCGGATTCTTCTGTCATCTCGATGACGCAGTCAATCTTGATATTCATTGCGCGAGCAAGGATCTCCCATACATCATCAAGGCCGTCGACTCTCCAAGTCTTCGTTGCCCGGTTCGCAGCGGCGTCGGGAGAGTTTGTTTCTACCATAAACTTGTCGGGGATATAGTACTTGAACGTTCTTGGCGGGGTAGACGATACGCCGATATAAGACCAGGAGCCGGGCGCAGCTGCCGAGTCTAGTAATGTAAAATGCCCGAATCGCTCGTGGACTGTTTCGCAGAGCATGGTGACGAACCGGGATATATCGAGCTCGGACGGCAGATCTATTCGTCTCTGACGAAGCGGACGCAGTGATGGTCTGTCGCTGTCAGTGCCGGGTGGCTCAATGGTTTTGTATTTTGAAAGAAGAGTGTGTCTGGTGTAAGACTGTTGGGCGAGGTAGGCGGCCAGCGCGTCAGAGCTGCTGAGGAGAGATTTTTGCAGAGCTGCGGTGAACGGGTTGCTTTTCGCGAGGACAGTGGCGATGAATTCTCGGCGGGATATTGAATGAGACTGGGAAAGTCGCAAAACATTCTCAAACACCTCGGCGCCGTAAAGCGAGCAGACTGATTCTGGATGGTATTGTACGGCCCAGAAAGGCAGTGATTTGTGCTTCGCGGCCATGAGGACCTTATTACCATTCTCATCTAGATCGTGAGTCCAAGCGAGAGGGACGATATCGTCGTTTGAGGCAAACTCGGGGTCATAGTCGACGTATAAAGAGTGGTACCTTACACATTCGATCACTTTGTCTTCAAGGCCGGCGTACATATCGGCTATGCCGTGAGGAGTGAGATCAAGGGTCGAGACAAGTCCATGCCGCGGTTTAGGCAGGCGCACAACGGGATGCCCACTGGACAGCAAGATCCACTGGAAACCCAAACACACGCCAAAGATCACGGGAGGCGGGAAGTGAGCGCTGCTGAGGTTTGCGGATTCGATTGCGCGCCAGAGACGTGGGATGCCGCCCATGTCGGCATCTTCGCGGACGGGAGTGCCAGGACCAGGACCGATGACTAGAGCATCGAAGTGGGCAAGAAACGGTAAAAGAAGAGACTGCGGAAGATGAGGAGCGAGCAGTTTTGCGCTTGGAATGACTGTGATCTGTGGTTTGATGGAGAGGTTCTGGAGCAGAGAGACGAGGTTGAAGGTGAAGGAGTCATACGAGTCGATGACGAGCAGGCGGTACTCTGCGAGCGACATGATCCCCGCCCGGCTGCTACTCCGATGAAAGGTTGGGGTCCGATTATACAGCCAGGACTGTTTATTCATGAAGTCGCCATGCTTGGCCAAGTTGTAGATGAGTCTACTCGGTATTTTTTTTTTCAGGGGCTAGGAAAACTAACAAATAAAGTTATTAGTAATAACTTAGTAATAATTGATAGGCTGTTTTTGCTTGTGCGAGGGTGATAATATTAGCATTGCGATGACCACGAAGTTGCAGATACTGTGTATGTATTGAGCAGCGTGTTTGGGTGGTGGTGCAAATGCGGTGTACAGACAGTGGCAGTGTAAAAGTACGTGGGAAAAAGCACTGAGTGGATGCAGAGCACCGGACGAATACAACTGGACTGGCAGCTGAGTGTAAAGATTAAGATAGTTACAGAGTTTTGAGCAAAAGGCTTTCCGAGCCGTCTCTGCCGCTTGCTGGATAACTACGTAAGCTGCAGGAGAAGATTGGAAGCCTAGGACAGGCAGGGGACCTCTGCTGTTGCGTGGGCTGACCGCGGCCCAGCGGCACAGCGCAGCAGCGCAGCGCAGCAGCAGCAGCAGCAGAAGAGTATTCAGCAATACAGAGCAGATCTTTTGCACTCAGTACTGAGCAACCAGTGCTGATACTCTGGTTAATGTAGCAGAGGCGATCAGATCTGTGGCTCAAATTGGCTTCTCGCTTGTTTGTACGGTTTCCACTAAACGATCTTACTTTTTGCTTTCTCTGGATAGTTTTCGTTGTTTATTTTGGGTTCCTGGAAATACAGCCAACACACACGCAAACACGCTTTGCTGGTGCCGGAGAGCTGCTCTGCGTCCACGCATCGCGAAGGCCAGCGGAGCGGACCAGGCCGAGCCGGCGGACTGCACAGCCCCGCAGCGCAGGCGGAGCGCAGCGCGAGCGCGAGGACGGCACAAAGTCGCGGCAGCGCGCGGTGACGCAGCTGCGGTGGCAGGGTGACGACGGGTGATGGGTGACGCACACTGCAGTGTGCTCCGGCTGACTAAGCAACGCAGCAGCGCGTGTCTGCGAAAGGCAGCAGCTGCCGTCCGCGCGAGCGAAGCACATCCGCAGGACTCAGACTCAGCACAGCAGCGCGCAGCGTGCGCAAGACAAGCCGAAACGGTTTCCAGTTAGCAAAAAGGCAAACTCTCCCTGAAAACAAACATTAACCCAAAAACTGGTGTGCAGCAGCAAGCAATTCTCCCCAACTGCTCTGCTTGCTGCTCTTTTAGCTCTTAAGATTCTGCGCTAGCCGTGCGCCATCCAGAACAGCGACACCGCTGCACACACAGCATCCTGGACACGGCTTACAGACAGCAAACACAACACATCCACACAGAACAGAAAGCTCTTCGCCGCGCGCCGGACACGGTCGCCGACCACTGATCGCCTGCGCGGGCTTTCGGCCTCGTAAGTCCGACGTGACTGGAAACGTGAGCTGTGAGCTGTGACTGCACAGCTCTGAGCACGGCCGCAGACGTGAGCACTGTTACCTGCCGCGACGATAACAGACGCGGCTGGATGCTATTGCTTCTTTGGCACTGCTTTGTGTGCGTGTGTATGTGCGTGTGTATGTATATGTGTATGTACATGTGTCCGCCACGGCTTATCCACGACGCTTCTTTTCTCGTCCGGCGAGCCTGAGAACACGACGCCTGCTCGTCGACTCCGATGTCGGCGCGCTCCTGCGTGGCCTCTGTGAGTAGCCTGCTTCGCGCAAGTGTATTTCCGCCGTGTTCTGCTGTGTCTTGTCTGACGGTATATATCTACTTGGATTTCTATTTTTCTATTTTTGTATTTACTGGATAAAACCTGCACAGAGAAGCTGTTTACTGCTGCAGCACACTACAGTACAGACAGCCACTACTGATCCGACCGAGCTCAAGTTATGCCGTCAAGAGTCGCTCCGTACTTCCAACCTCCTTCTCAACAGCACAGTTAATCAACAGAGTCAAGCCTGCCTGGCTAGCTTGCTATCCGAGCGCTAGGACCGTGTATTCCTCTCCATTGTTGATCTAACCACTGTAAACTTGATAAGTTGCTTCTCTGAATACATACGAGAACCATCCATCCTGCGTAACAGCGATAGCTATGTGTTTGTCCACAATATACCCGATTTGCCTCGAGAATATCTCCGAAACCGGGCTTGAATGTCTTCCATCACCTTTACTGCGCATCACAGGGGTGATACATATGACTCTTTGGGATATGCAGCAATTCGCTAGCCATGTCTTGTGCTATTTATACGGGATATTGCTTGCACATACGTGTTGAGGACCGTATCGACGGCATAATCCTTATAATGCCGCACTGCATTGCTACCACATTACAATCATCAATTCAAGCTATCATATCAGTACCATGCGAATTGCTCTGATTAGGCCATCTCATTCTTCAAACAAAAGACTTTTTCAACAGCGTCGTGTTGGTTCCCGCTCAATCCGCGGTAACCTTTACGGAGCTATAAGCGTAGGTGGTTACGATTTCATCTTGTCTTTAGTTTGGATTTGCTGTAACAGCTAGACTACACGCAACACCTTGCTATTGATTGTACTTCATCTGTGCAAAGCTGTTCAAGGTTTTATTTCCGGCGAGCGTAGGAAAATTTCACACACAGCTACTCGAGATCGCCACACTTACTCGCTTCTGAGCTCGCTCAGAATACCATTGAATACGCTTCTACGCCTTCCCTCACCCTGCCATTCTGCTCCCACAGACTAAGCACCCACATGCTATTTACCAGCTGAAGTAATAAACAGATCAAAGCACCGCACAGTTACTGGAAGGCGGACAGCAAGCCAGCGGAACTCTAAATACTGCACATTGCGCCCCTCAACAGCAACCTTCCAGTCGGAGTTTACGGCCATCAGACAAGTTCAGGCGCTTTCTGCGCGACCGGATAAATTTTAAACACTAACGGGCAAAATGACATATTCTTGCGGTTTAGTGGATGTATATCTGGATCAACACTGAAGAAGCGTAGAGCGAAAGATCAGCAGAATGTGGCCGTCATCGGCGTTATCGCGTATCTCGTATCAGATCAGTGTCAATACTGGCTGGATTTCTCTCGTCAAGAAGGCAGGCTAGCGCAGTTTTAAAACGAATTAGAGAAAAAAATGGGCTAAAGTGTACCGCAGTGCTATATTCCAAGAGGCTGATGGATGAGCATGGGGAGGAGAAAGTGCACGAGGAAGGGACCGCTGCGTTCCTCGGTAGATTCTAATCGCATCGCACGCAGCGACACCGCAGAGCAGCAGCACTAGCAGCATCGTCGAGGTAAGAGAAGAGGAGGTCTACATCAGATATGATAGATTAATCGCCCCCGGTGGACGTGTGTAGTGATGTGATCAGGAACACGTATGACCTTTTTTTTTTTTGCGCACACAGAAGCCTGCCGGTAGGTGCTGTAGAATTGCAGTGTCCGCATGCTGCTTGCACAGGCGCCGTTAACTACGTCGCCGCTCTCGCTGGTCGCGAACCTCATACATGTGAAGGGCAGGCAGTGCTCAGTATAGAGTGTCTGGATATATAGACTTTCAGTTATGGACGACGACCAGAATGATGCTTAACCGGGATTAGCTCAGAGGAAGATGGATAAAGTTTTATTTTCCGCGTGTGCGTACGCATCCATGTCGAGGAGAGCCGGAGCAGACGTCAAGGCTGGAGTGCGTAGATGCGAGGATGCGAGGAGTGTGAGAAGCGTGCTGGACTGCGATAGCAGCGATACCAGCAGTGAGAAGAGAGCAGCAGCGCAGACTGCCTCTGCCGCGCTCCTGCTAATAGCGAGAAATGCGTTTGTGCCTGCTACGCATGGTGCGCACGCTCAGCAAAGCTCGACAGCTGCCCAGCACCGAAATATCGGACCCCGCGAGCGGCGACAGCCAGCCCAAGCGCGTCGCGTCCGTCGAGCAAGCTCGGTCGGTGTTCGTCGCTAGCCCGTGTCAAGAGCAGCCTGAGCAGAGCAGCACGCAGCCGCCATCGTCACCTAGTCTGCTTCCGCACGCGTCGGCCTAGTTTGCGCTTAGTTTAGCGGTGTTGATAGTGCTCAAGTATAATAGATTCAACAAGCAAAACGATAGTGCACGACAGTCATCATTGAGGCAGTTTGGCTATGTGTGTGCGGAGCTAGCAGGCGCCCGCGCTTGCGTCTGACTGCCTTTGCTGCTGGATCCTGCTATTCTGTATTCATATACAGCACAACTCAATAATATAAAACAACAACATCGTAATACAATACTATAACACAATCGTACAGCAGTAACTACTGTATCGGAGCCCGTTCAAGTGCCTCCGACGGCGGGTGACGCAGCGACGCAGTGACGTCAGTCTGGGTAACAGAATGCACGGCACGAGGATTTGTCAGAGAGAGTTACTGTCTGGTACTGTGCGTGTCAGTACTCTTGTGCTGTTATGTGGTATTACACTCTCAGCATGCATTTCTACTACAAAATATAAATCACTACTGTCTACTATAGCGCTGTCTATTATTGTCCTCTTTTTTTTTCTACTTTTTCCCTGCTGCAACACAACACGCAACGCATCCTAATGGCAACTCACTACTATCACGCACCCGTACCTCTGTACCGGTGGCGGTCACTCGCTTCCAGGTTACAACCCTAAGCCTTACCACGCACACTTCAAACTATATCTCCCTCGTCCTGCTCATCGCCGCCGCCGTCCGCATCACCGCCTCGAATCCTTTCTTCTTTTCTTCTTGCTCTTCTGCTCGTCCTCTACTCTGCTTTTGCCTTCTCGTTCGCGATCCGTTCAGCTCTTATTCAGGCCTGTATTCACCGCAGAGACTTTTGCATCCTCCGCCAACGGTTCACCGCTTCGCCTCGCCTGCCTCAGTCTCTCAGCGCCTCAAAGCTCGCCCTCTTCTTCTTCACCTCCCCGAAGCCTTCTTCTCTTCTTCATACGCCTCTGCTATCAACATCGAAGCACATGCGGCTACTGTCCGCAGCGTTTTTTTTAATTTTTTGAACCCAGTCTCCGTGATCCGGATAATTCGCTTTTTTGCTTATCAGCCAGCCTCCTCTTCGTCCCAAGCCGGTCCCGTCTTGTTTTGATTTGCTCGTCCGCGCTGCTGCTTCTCCACCCTCGTCTTTCTCTTTCCACAATATCTACACCTAAAAAAGTTTGTAAGTCTATCCTTCTCTTTTCTTTGCCGCCAGTTCACTCTGCTCTTCCATTCTCCCTCTGTTGGGGGGGTGTCATGTACGCGTCGAATCAAACTTTTTTAGACTGAGTTTTGTCATCTTTGTTTACCTTTGCTAACCGACGGCGTCCTTATTCCTCCCCCACACAGGCTCATCCCAAACTCTTATATACAACATACACATTTAAATGATGTCTGCTCCGCAACTCGCCACTCCTAAACAGGATCCGGCTTCTGCTGGCGTCGTTAACGTCATCAACCCCTCCCCCGTCACTGGTCGCGCTCCCTCAACGGGCGCCACCGCGTCCCAGGGCCTCGCGGCAACCTACACCGGCTACGTCTCGACTACACATGACGCCCTTATTCTCTTCCAGGCTTGCATGCAGGGACTTCTGCATTATGTCTCGCGTCGTCCACACGACCGTGAGCGCGCAGATCTTATTCGCTCCGGCAACATCTTCATCTTCAACGAAGGCACCTCCGGCATCAAGCGCTGGACTGACGGCATCGCCTGGTCGCCGTCGCGTATTTTAGGCAACTTTCTCGTCTACCGCCAGCTCGAAAAGCCATTTGCTCCTGGCGAGAAGAAACGCGCGGCGAAACGCAACCGCCGCAAGAAACGCACCGACCCGTACCAGACCTCTGGTGCGAATGGCGACGGCACTGCCAACTTTGCGCTTGATGACCAGCAGGATGCTTCGGCGAGCGAGTCACCAAGACCGGCGAAGATGTCGATGCCGTCAGCGGTGCCGTCGGCTGTGTCGGCTGGCTACGATCCCGAGGCCGAGCGCGCGCTAGTAGGCTCGCTTGTCGACTCGTACGGGTTCAAAGAAGGCGGATTGATCAAGAAGACGATGAGTGTGCTTATCAACGGCAGCCCGCATCATCTTGTGTCGTACTATAAGCCTGATGATGTTATGCAGGGCAATTTTTCGACGCCGTCGACCAACCCGCTCCTGCGCGACCTGCCCATCTCGCCCGAGCTCACACAACGCCAGAACTTCCGGATACCACCTGATGGATCGAACGGGCTCGAGCGCACCGTGATTCCCGGTCAGGGACCAGTCAATATGTACGATCCTTATTACCAAGGACGGATGATTGGCGGTGATGGCTCAGGCGCTGGTGGGCCTCCTGACGACGGCAGCCATGGTGCGGGCGGAGATGGGCTGTACCGAGTTGCTGCGCCGCAGCCTGCTGTGCACAGCGCTAATGTCATTTATCCAAATTACAGGCCATATCCCGGAGTTGTGCACTATGCCAACATGGCGACGAACTATCCGCCGGGTGCGGGCGGTGCTGGCGCTGGGTTTGGCGTGCCGCAACAGCAGCAAGAGTACGCGCACTACTATCCGCAGCAGATGCCGCAGCAGCCCACAGCGCAGTACGCAAACCAGTGGCAGTACCCGCCTAACGCGCAGCCAGGACAGCCAGGACAACCACAAGCACAGCAGCCCGGGCAGCCGCCTCAGCCCGGGCAGCAGCAACCACAGCCGATGCACGCGCAGGGCTCGCAACCAGGCCAGCCGATGATGCAGCAGCGCGAGTATGCGCCGCCTCCGCAGCAGCAGGGCCAGATTCCGCCGCCACAGCAGCAGCAGCAGCAGGGAGTTCCTATACCACCACCGCAGCAGCACCAGCCTGGACCGCCACAAGCGCAGGGTGTTTATCGCTAGGGAGAAAAAAAAGAGAGAAGGAGGGGGGGGAAAGAGCTGATATTTGTGCATTTAGACCAAGCAAGGGACAAATCAAGTGATGTGTTACGATAGGAGTTTATATATTTGTATCTCTTTTTTTTTCTTCCATCATCCGAGATAGCTGCGATTTTGCTTTTGCGGTGAAGATGTGCGCTGATGAAGAATTTGTATTGATAGTCGATATGTGCATGCTTATTTTGTTTTTGTTTTATTTAGTTATTCGCTCGTTTATTTGCTTGTGTAGTGTTTGTGTTTGTTTTTTCTTTTTGTGGCAGTGCTGTGTAATTGTGAAATTTGATATGAAATTATTAATTTAAATACTTGATTATGATTTAGAGGAACGAACGAATGAATGTGGAGCGTGTAGATGACGGTGGATTATCGAATGTAACTGACTAGCGACTTGAATTAGCTAGCGAAGAGAGTAACTATAAACTTGGAACAGGAAGGACTGAAATTTCGGAATCTGCGGAATGAGGAAGGGAATAAATACTCCGCTGGTTGTCGAGATGTCGCGGAGTTTGTTCTATACATCGCGTTCCGGCCAACAGAGGAAGAGAGGGAGGCCATAGAAGAAGAAGGGGGGGTTGTTATTTTGCTGGGCCTTTTGATAACTCAATTGGCGATATGCAACTTACTTGAATTTCGAGGTTTAATTTATCAGCCGGGATGATTGAAGTATACGTATGGTTTAAGGTACACTTTCTGCTCTATTCCAGCGTGCGTTTTTAGTGTTAACTGTAATTATCCAAGAAAGGCTGAGCTAGTTGACTTTGATAGAGTTACAGACGAACGACGAACTTAATTAGCGGCTGAAGAGCATTCAGAAGAGTACGCTGGTGTCGAGTGCGGGCATCAGAGGCAGCTGGAGGAAGACGGATGAGATATATGTAGGTAAACCGGCAGAGGCATACGTACTTCTTAGCACTTTGCGCGTGATTATCCACAGATGAGAATACTGAACAATTATGAGACGAACTGTGAGTTTACCAGATGCATGTTTGTATCGTTAGTACTGGTGATTAGTTTCCACAGGATCTGCCAAGTTCCAAAGACAGAGTCCCTGTCTCAGCTCCGTAGAAACCGTTGCCGTCAAGCCAAAGTCGGTTTGAGACGGCTTTTGCATTTACGGCCGCGGAGAGATAAGCCAAGGTTACCGGGCTTTGCTCTTGTAACTAATTAAAGATATTCAGGTATGCAGAAAAAGAAAAAAAAGAGAGGAGAAATTGAGTTTTGGTTAGTTTTCTGCGTTGCTGTTGTGCCGTATTTGAGATTGCTGGTGACGGTGCTGAATTTAGCATACGAGACGGATTGTACAAGTAAATCACTCAGATATTTGGACTAGAACACGTCTATCCTTTTGCAAGATAAACGTTCGGTTGTTTATTGCGTATAATGTCAGATTATCGTTATCCCGCGATTCTGTATCATCAATGTCAAATAATCAGCAGACTACAGTCAATCGCACACCATCACCACTCCCTCTCTCGTTTCCTCACAAATGTACACACTAAGCATCTCTCTAAGTATAACATAAGCAATTACCTAATTGGCAAAAACCAATCACGAGCCAGCTCGTCACCATCGCGTCATCGACTGCCTCTCTTTCTCTAAACAAAGCCCTAACCCAAAATGAGAGACAAGAAGATAGAAGATTGGAGAGTCTTGTTTGGAGATTGTATTCTACCTGCACAAGTGATTAAAGATGCATATTTACTACTACGACAACGTCGAGGTGTGTATTCTTCAGTTTATTTTGTAGTAGTGCACGTGAGAAAAGGAGACTGACTGGTGTCCAGGGCGACCAGCGAGCTGACCACTACTCCGGCAACGATCTGACAGAGTCTGATATCGCCAAACTTGGTGTCTCCGCCTACTTCTTCTCCGGCGAGTCTGCGTTTTCTGATATTGATGCGTTAGCGAAAGAACGGGAGTACAAGAACAAAGACGAGATTTGCATTTCGCCAGAGTCCTTCGGCGCGGATGTATACGAGGAAAAGGTCAAGATCTTTTATAAAGAACATCTTCATGAAGACGAGGAGATCCGGTACATCGTCGACGGAGAAGGGTTTTTTGACGTCAGAGATCTCGAGGACAGATGGGTCAGAATGAAGCTGTTCAAAGGTGATCTTCTGATCCTGCCGGCGGGAATTTACCATCGGTTTACTACTACCACGACGAACTATGTCAAGGCTATGAGACTGTTCAAGGATGAGGTAGGCTATGAATTTTTTGAATGTGCATGAGAGAGCTCGTATTAACGATTTTGCTTTTAGCCGAAGTGGACTCCGTTAGCCCGTCCGTGCGATAACAACGAATACAGAGTGCAATACTTGCAATCCGTTACCGCAAATTAAACCAGCACTGTCGTCATGACATGAGTGAGAGCGAGAGCAAGCGAGGAGAGGGATGTAGGAGTTTTCTTTTTTTTTTTTCCTGACGCGGTAGAATGAAATGCGAAGAGCAATTGTGAAAGTACTTGCGCCTAGGCTATTAATCAAGTCGTCAATATGATTATTCTTATTTTATAGTAGAGCATCGATTGTTTTTATTTTCATAGTAAGCTATTGGCTTTTCTTATTCCTGTAGTAGAGTAGACTCGACAGGATTTCAGTTGCCGTTTCTTACCAGATTCTTGATTACAGCTGGAAGATAGCTGTGCCAGTCACATAGACCAAAGTCTCTCACTTTCTCACAAATATCCCAAACGATCTACATTCCAGATTTCTATAATCAAACCTCATAATTCAAATAAATCCACTAACTACAATATCATCGCTTACTAAACGCTTTACTAAGCACGTAATACCCCTCTGCCAGAACAGGGACGAAGCCCCTCGGCGGCGCATGAAAGAGTAGGCCAGCTCCGACGCATGTCCGGGGAACAACCAACCTTGTTTTTAATAGGAGCCCGTTGCACATGCGCCTGATCTTGATTTGAATTTCGTGTGAAGAGTGGATTTTATTTTTCTGCTCTGGTCTGGTAAAGAGGAGGCGGAAGTGTGGTGCTCACTGAATTGTGGGTTGAGATTTGTTTAAGCATTGGGAGGTGATTTCCACTTTCAGCCAGGATATTTGATATTCGACGTCCTAGATTGGACATTCTATACAGCAGCAGGAGCAGTTTCACAATAGATATACAGAGACAAGATGGATATATCAAGCGTGCTAGCATCCGAAGAGATGCCCTCAAAACCATCACCACCGCCAGAGATCATCAGATTAACACCGTCAATTCCACGCAGCTCGTTAATAGATGGTATCGCCATGTCGGCAAGCCTTAACGTACGAGCTGGGTCGCAGCAGACAGGAGGCATCCCGTCGTCACAGCAGCAGCAGCAGCAGCAGCAAGGGTCGTCCAGTTCGCCATCGGCAGAGCTATTCCCACTTCTTCGCGCGTACGGCGCCGGCATCAACAGCGCCAACAGCGCCAACATACTCAGCAGTACGGGCGGCGTGATCGGTGGTGGAAGCGGTGGAACGCAGAAGCGGGTGAGGACGAGTGCGACGCCGGGGTTTGGCGGCGTGGCGGGCGCGAACTGGCCTGCGGTGTGCGAACTTGCTGCAACAAACGGGCCGTCTAAGCAGCAGGTGTGGCTGGTGAGTTTTGATGTGACGTGAAAGGAGAGAGGACTGAGCTGACTTTGCAAGATATTTGGAGCTACAGGAAAGATTGGGAGTCAGATGTGCCGGTCTGTGTTGGAGCGTGGGGACGTGGTCGTCGCATGCTCGCGCAATGTACGAACGACGGTGACGGTCCCGCCGGAGTGGGCAGACCGGCTAGCAACGATAGACTGCGACATCCGGTCCCGGGCGCTGGTGAAGGACGCGGTCGACCAGACGATGCAGCGCTGGAACCGGATCGACGTCGTTGTCGACGCCGTGAGCGCGGGCGTGATTGCACCTTGCGAAGAACAAGAGGAACACGATGTTCGCGAGCAGTTCGAGACAAACCTCGTCGGGCTGTTTCATATTATCCAGACTACTCTGCCGTATTTCCGGCTGCGAAGTCGCGGAAGGTATATCGTGTTCAGTGGGATCGCCGGGATGCTGGGGGTCCCCGGCATGGGACCTTTCAGTGGGACGAAGTGGGCTGTTGAGGGGATGATTGAGACACTTGCGTACGAGATTGAGCAGTTTGGATGCAAGGCCACGTTGGTGTATCCGGGCACAGTCGAGCCAGATAAGTATGTAGTCTGAGGAGGAATCGAGCGCGGATACTAACGAGAACCCAGCGAGACGCCGAACAGGTCGCCTGCGTGGCGGCATTTCGTGATCAAGCCGATGAGCAACGAGTACCAGGGAACTCCGGCCGAGCATGCGCGAAGGATGATATTATGGCTGACTGCGCACAGAGCTACGGGGATTGCTAAGATAGGCGAGATAGTGTGGGAGGTGAGTGTGTTTACGTGAACATAGCATGCGGGCCACAAGCTGACAAGAGCAGTTGGGACAGTGCCGGAATCCGCCGCTGAGGCTGCTGCTGGGCTCGGAGACGATTGAGACGATGCGGGACAGACTCAGGCAGAATGTGGAGGAGATTGAGGACTGGAAGTTTCTGTTCACCGACGGCGACGACTAGCGTGTGTACGTATGTATAGTAGACCGGCTGCTCAGAGCAGCCGTAATGGATTAGGCATTATTTACATAATACTGCGGCGCAGGTCTGCTACTTAGTCAGGTCAGCGCGGCTTAATTTGGGTCCGACTACGTGGGTCCGCAACGGCCCAGGCAGATGGCCCGAGCGCGGCACGCTCTCTTTGCTTTTTCTTCGCAGTTTGGGCGTCGTAGGATTTGGTTTGTTCGATCGGGGTCTGCTCGCCTCGGTCTTGTCACCACATTTCTGTTTGCCGCGCTCTTCCAGCTGTGTGTTTACTGCTTATTGTTGCTGTGCACTGTTCTGTTTACCGCAGCGCAGCACTATTCGAATAGTTTGTTCTGCTTCCAGCTCCAGCGCAGCGCAGCGTCTCCAAATCACAGCCCGTGCGTGTGCAAACCTTTTCGCGCGGCCTTCCTCCTCTCTGCCTCGTCTCTTCTTCCACTTCCGCCCAGCCCTCTTCCTCGTCCTCCTCCCCTTCTGCTCCCGCCCCCCATCGCATCTTCTGCTCGGGCAGTTCTCCCTCTCCTCCTCCCTCAGCGCTCAGTCGTCTGCTGGACCTCGTCTCGTCCCGCTTCCCCCCCTGACTGCCTCTCTGCGCGCCAGACCACGCCGATCCGCCCCGCCACGCTCGCCTAGCAGCGTCCACCGCATACGCGTATCCACCTCCCCCCCCCGGTCACCCGCGGCACTTCTCCATCTCCAGCCAGCGCCCCCGCTCGCTAGCTCTTCTTTTTCGCCATGAGCTATCCGCGTTCCATAATGCCGCCCTCGCAAGCGCGCATCAACGAGCTGCTCGAGACGCTCAAGCAGGAGTTTGAGACCGTCACAAACGAGGCCAGTCTCTATCGGATGCACAAGGACGAATTCGACCATAAATGTGAGTATCCATTCTTCCTTCAGAGCCTTGTTTTTGGATTTTGTTCTTTTTTCCTGCTTGTTGTGTTTTCGTTTTCTATTCTCGATACCTCTGTTGTTGCCAAAAGTGGCCTGAGCTACCACGCACCTCAAATCCTCCATCGCTTGCTGAATGCCTGATGCATCCATCTCGCTGTTTATTTGCATTGCTGTCGCATCCGCCTCGACTTTTACTATCTCTCTATAGCGCATCACATCATCGAATTATCATATCCGTGTCGCACTCAACACCACTCACCGCGCCAATCAACCCCGCTGTCACAGCCATCCATTCAATTACTCTGCCTATTTCCGCCTCATCTCATCCTCGTCTCTTTCTCATATTCATATTCATCTACGTCTCAAATTTTCACATATCTCTCTCTCAAAGCGCGGCCTCCACTGCCATCCCAGTCCGAAAGGGGCTTGGCGCACCTCCCTCACTACACCGCACCTGCATACAACACACCTCAACACACAGTATTCCTCTACGCCGCCCGCCAGCCCAAACAGTCGATTGGATTGACCCGCTACACTGCTCTACACCGCTCTGTGCTCTCCACCAGCGCTCTGCACCCCAGCCTATCTATCTGTGTGTGCGTGCTGCGCGGTTATGCGCTGCGCTGCCGCCCGCCGCATCCGCTTCCGGCTCTGCTCCGCCATCGTCATCGTCCAACAAAGTGCGCTCGTTTGCGAACTCTCTTTTTCGCTGTCATTTCTGCCCCTGACATCCTGCAGCCGCACTCGGCCCTGACCCTACTCGCTCGGCTCTATACCATTTCTCTGTACTGCTTATTGTTCTGCTGTTGCTTATTATTTGTTGTTTTTGGTATGCTCTTATATTGCAACTATACTAACTTACCCAGACAACCAGCAAGCAGCCGAAATGCAGCAAATCCGGCAAAATGTCTACGAGCTCGAACTCAACCACCGCAAAATGAAAGAACAGTATGTCTTGCTGCTCTCTTATATCTCTATATCACTCTAACAAATTCCAGCTACGAGGAAGAAATCAACCGTCTCAAACGCGAGCTTGAAGCCCGCGGCGGTCATGTCCCGGCCGTGCCCCCCGCCCAAGGCACCCCCGTCCTCCCACAGCAACCCGCACCGGGTGCCGCATCGGCTGCTCCTCCCTCTCTTGGCCACTCCTCCTCAAATGTTTTCCAGGGTATCATGTCTGGCCAGAGCGGGCCGACCGGCGCCGCCCTCGCTCCCCCACAAGAATCTAACAACAATATCCACGGCCAGCCCGGCCAAGCACCGCTTCCTGCTGGCCAGCAGCCTCAGCAGGGCGGACCCCAAGGCCAGCCTGGATACGGCTCGGCTGGATACCTCAATGGCTATCACAATCAGCCGCAAGGCGCTACTACTCCACAGTCTCAGTCGGCTCCACAGCAGGTGCCTCAACCGCAGGCTCCCCCACCACAGCAGCAGCAACCACCACAGCAGCCACCTCAACCGCAGGCTGCTCAGCAAGCGCAGCCGGGAGCTGTTGTGCCTGCTGCCACCACTCCGCAGATGGCGCAGGGCCGTGTTGTCGACACGCGGCCGTCACCGCATATATCGCGTGCCAGCCCGGGACCTCCTCAGGGCAACAACCTTGCCGACCTGGACTTTGACCGGGTGCCGAACGAATACAAGAAACAGGCGAATGACTGGTTTGTTATTTACAACGACCGCGCGCCGCGTGTGCTAGACGTCGATCTCGTGCACACGCTTGATCACCACTCGGTTGTGTGCTGTGTGCGGTTCTCTGCTGATGGCAAGTACGTCGCGACGGGCTGCAACCGGTCGGCGCAGATCTACGATGTGCAAACTGGACAACGGATATGCCACTTGCAGGACGAATCTGTTGATCGCGAGGGCGATTTGTATATTCGGAGTGTTTGCTTTTCGCCTGACGGACGATATCTTGCTACTGGAGCTGAGGACAAGCAGATTCGAGTGTGGGATATCAAGTCGAAGACGATTCGACACCAGTTCAGCGGACACGAGCAGGATATTTATTCGCTTGACTTTGCGCGAAACGGACGACATATTGCGTCTGGATCGGGTGATCGTACTGTGCGTGTGTGGGATATGGAAGGCGGCCAGTGTGTGCTGACGCTTTCGATTGAGGATGGCGTTACTACGGTTGCGTTTTCGCCTGACGGGCGATTTGTCGCAGCGGGCTCGCTTGACAAGAGTGTGCGTGTGTGGGATGCCAACACGGGATTTCTTGTTGAGAGACTTGAGGCGCCTGATGGCCACAAGGATTCGGTTTACTCTGTTGCGTTTGCGCCGAACGGCAAGGACTTGGTGTCAGGGTCGCTGGATAAGACGATTAAGCTGTGGGAGCTGCAGTCGGCGCGCGGAATTTCGGGCAGCCATAAGGGCGGCGTGTGTGTGAAGACGTTTACGGGCCATAAGGATTTTGTGCTGTCGGTTGCGCTGACGCCGGATGGGCAGTGGGTTCTTTCGGGATCTAAGGATCGCGGGGTTCAGTTTTGGGATCCGCGAACCGCGCAGGCGCAGCTTATGCTGCAGGGCCACAAGAACAGTGTTATTTCTGTTGCGCCTAGTCCGACGGGCAAACTGTTTGCGACGGGCAGCGGCGATTGCCGGGCGCGTATTTGGCGATACAGTGTTTTGGGACAGCAAGGCGGGAAGTAGAGGCGTGTAAGATTGCTGTTTTGATCTTACGAGAAAAAAATTGTTGATTTTTGAGGGCGAGAGAGCAGAGTAGATTTGTTTTTGATTTTTTTTTTTTTTTTAGTTGTGATTTGGATATTTTGAGTAGTTATCTCGAGTTGTACGCTACGTCCGTTCGTATTGATTTATGTGTTTACTGAAACGTGGAGAGTAGGCAAAGCCGTCGAGTCGTTATTATACAAGTATGTTTTGTTTGTGTATTGTTAATAGCTGTATTTTTAAGTGATATTATCCAACGGTTTTACTCTTAGTCAGTCTTATTCATGTAAAGTCAGGAAGTGCCTTGGGCGGCGGTCAGCAGCGGGGCTTGTGTGCACAGCAGCCGGGGCAGCTCGACCGCCGGCGCGCACAGCACAGGACAGGCAGCAGCGCTGAGTGGACGCAGTAAAAGCGATTGCGTGGCAGCAGCAGAGTGGTCGGGCAGCACAGCGCCGGCGAGCAGCGAACAGAAGCAGCGGCACAGCGCAGAGCAGCGGCGAGCAGCGCAGCAGCACAGCGGGCGCACAGCGCAGCCAAGGTTTGGAGCAGCTCTGAGTGAAGATCACTGCGCGGCAGCAGCACGCTTTCTCTTCCTCTGTGACAGCACCAGGCCGGCGCGCGCTCGTTCTTTCGTCTCAGCAGCGCAGCCAGCAGCCAGCGGATCGCGGTGTGTGTCTAGAGCGCACTCGAGGATTGTCTGTCTTTTCATTCTGCGCCCAAGGCAGGTTATCGCGGCGGAAGGGACCCTGGTTCGCCATTCGCATGCGGTGAGATGCAGCAGGGCACCTCCGAGCAGCAGCAGCGCAATCAGCAGCATCACATGCCTCAGTATCAGCAGCAGCAGCAGCAGCAGCAGCAGCAGCAGCAGCACTTGCAGCAGATGCCGCAGCAGCACCAGCAGCTGCCGCATCTACACGCCCTCAGCGGCGGCCGGCAGCCCATCATCGGATTCCCGGAGAGTGCTTCTTCGCAGCAGCTGCCGCCGTTGCAAGGACAGGCTTCGTTCGATGGCAGCTTCGATATTCACTGGCAGCAGCAGCAGCAACAGCAACAGCAGCAACAGCAGCAACAACAGCAACAGCAGCAACATCAGCAACAACAGCAACAGCAGCAGCAACCGCCAATGTACCAGTACACCTACAGCATGCCCACCCACTCCCTCCCCCATCTGGCCTCGCCCCGCCAGCAAGCCCTTCCTTTACCACCCCCGACAAAACTATCTGCCCTCGACTCCGTAGCGAGCAACTCCCTCAAAGCCGTCACCCCGTCCGCCGCCGCCGCGAAGATAAACTCATACCACTCAATGCACGACTACTTCGACACCCCCGTCACCGGCCCTGTGACCTCGGCTCCGACATCGGCCTCGCTCCAGCAGCTGCAGCAGTTCCATCAACACCTGCAGCAGTTCGGACTCGCGTCACCGGCGGGAGATATGCACCATCACGGTCTCGCGACGGGCGCGACGTACCATCGTCCCGCTGCCTCGACCTTCTCGTCGTCTTCGTCCGTCGCTAGTGGGCTTTCCTATCTTTCCCTGGCCAGCAGCTCGTCCGGCGCAAACACCCCGGTCGAAGGGCCTCTTCTTACAGCTACCGCCGCGGCCGCCGCGCCGCTTCGTCTTCTGAACCTCGAGCAGTCAAAACCACCCGTCTCCTCCGCCATGACCACCACTGCCGCAGTCACGTCCGGCATGTTCCCGCCTTCCTCGACGGACCCGTCGGCCGCATTAGCTGTCGCAGCGGCGCCGATGCAGCCGCGTCGCTCGTCCTCGAGCTCCTCGATCCAGCATCAGCAGCCGCTGACGTTTCTCGGACGCGCGCATTCCTCGCCGCAGGTTATGCGCTCGCTGAGCTCTGGCTCGTCGGCGGCGGTATCGCCTGGTGGGCTTGCATCTTCGCCAAATCCGGCCGCGAGTGCAGGATCGTCCGCTGCACCGGGAGCTGCCGTCATCCCGATCCCGCGCACGCCCGAACGCCGTGTCAGCGCGAGTTCGGTCTTCTCGACCCGCGGCAAGATTAAGCGGCAGTCTCCTACGAATTTTATGGATGATAGTACCCCGCCGGTCGGTGCTACGCAGGTCGACCATCTGATGCTCATCGTGCAGGCGCGCGAGAAGCTGCGCAAGAAGAGTGAAGTCGATGTATCTGTTGCGGCGGGTGCCGGTAGCGGGCAAGCTAGTCAAGGGTATTTTGGCTATGACGTGGCTGCTGCTGGTGCAGAGTCGCAGATTAAATTGGAGACAGAGATGCAGCAGCACCAGTTACTCCAACAACGGCATTCTGAGCAGCAGCAGCAGCGGCAACAACAGCAGCAGCGACGAGACTCCGAGCAGCAAGGACACCAGATCCAACAACAGTTACAACAACCACAACACACCGAACAACTACCTCTACCACAATTATCACAGCCACAAGAAAGCCAACCGCCGGCTCCTAAAGCTGGTCGCGCGCTCAAACACCCGTGTCCGTTCGCTGGATGCGGCAAAGTGTTTAATCAAAAGACTCATTTGGATATTCACGGGCGTAGTCATACCGGATCGCGGCCGTACGTGTGTGATGTGCCAAACTGCGGCAAGAGATTCTCTCAACGAGGAAATTTGCGAGTAAGCTTCTTCTAGATAAAACATATTTGGATTGTGCTAACGATTTGAAAAGACGCACAAGCGAAGCCATACAGGCGAAAAGCCATATGTCTGCGAGTTATGCGACAAGCGCTTTGCGCAGCGCGGAAACGTGCGCGCGCATCTTCTGATTCACGAAGACTACCGACCATTTCTGTGTAAACTTGACGCGTGTAACAAGTCTTTTACGCAGCTAGGAAATTTGAAGGCGCATCAGAATAAGTTTCACGCAGACGCGTTGCAAGTTTTGGCGCAGAAGTTTCAGGTCTATATGGGCACAGACGAAGCTGCTATTCCGGACGAAGATCGCGAGATGTTTACTTATTTCGCTGATTTATATCGGAACGCTAATAAAGGAATCAAAGGACGCGGCAAGAGTTCGAATAAGATTGTGAAAGTGAACGAGAATGGCGAGAATATGCTGATGGCTGCCGAGACGGAGAGGATCCAGTCGAGTGGTGTGTCATCGCCCGCGTTTGAGACGGGACATTCGGTCACCTCGATTGATTCGATGTTAATCCAATCTGCGGAGCCGGCTTTGCAGCCGGATCAAGATAGTCTGATTTCGCCGCATTTGCAGCCGCAAGCACAGCAGGCGCAGATGAACATGCCGAGAGCAGATCTTCCGATCTATGATCTTTCCGCAGACTACGCACGGCTTGGATCTGGTGGTGGTGCGCAGGCGCACCTTCCACCACCATCCGCATCTTCAGCAGCAGCGGTGGGGAATGGAGTGACACCGTCGCTGCCGTCTGTGCATGAGACTTTACCGCGGATGGCGCTTGACGTTTCAGCGCTACCGCCGGCGCAGCAAATGTCGATGCATCAGCTGGCGCCTATACAAGGTAATGGAGGCGAGATGCAGGGCGGAGGACAAGGGCCGCCGCCGCCTTTGCATTCGCAGATAGGGCAAGTTCAGTATTATTAGTGTGAGGACGCAGGCGACCGGATAGAACGCGAAGAACGGAAAGAAGAAACAAGGACGGACTGGAACTTTAGGAGTTTTGTTTTTTGTTGTAGAATTGGTTTTGTTTGGAATTTGAAGAGAGACTGAGAGAAGAATTGGATTCTTCTGTTTGTTTTACAATATTATACTATATAGAACCTCTGGGGTTATGACAGAATTGGGTTCGTAATGAGAAGAATATGAATCTGAGCTCGACAAAGATATTTCAAGATAGCTGCCTGCTTTTGGAGACAGTTGCTGAGGATATTAGCAGATGCAGCAATACAATAACAATACAACTGCTGAATGGAAATAATATTGAATGGTAGATGTAGTTTTAATAGAATGGGCAATTAAACCTTAACCGCAGAGCAGGTCCAATTTTTCTTTTCCCAACTCTGCACTCTTGCTTACAGCTCCCCCTACAACAGCTCTTAGAGAGGACTGATAGAGGATGAGTAAAGTGCTGAGGGAGGCGGCGTCGTTAGGCGCGGGTGCTTTGCCTGCGAGTTTTAAAGCGGTGCTGAAAAGGGGATATGAGCGGTCTTCGTTTACGAATTACGACAAGTGTGGTATGTTTTGTTCGGCAGAGTGGTGAAGAGAGACTGACGATGGGTTTAGTTGAGATAGTGAGGAGTTTAGAGCTGGAAAAGACGTATAAAAAGGATGAGTTTGAGATTCTGGAGATTTATCCGTGTGAGTATATCGCGAAGAGCTATTTGATGCAGAGACTGACGAGGACAGGCACCGGAGTCTGGGGACGCGCACTCAACCAGCACACGAGTCCCAAACGACACATCATGCTCGAACGTCTGGATAACTACTTTGCGTGGAACAAGTCCTACAACAGTGATATTCCCTCGATTCTGCCGATCCAGGTCGACGCGTACAAATGGAAAGTGTACACGTCTCTCTTGAAATACGGCGGTATCGCGCCCGTGAAGATGCCTTATGACCGAATCAACCCGTCGCTGCTCATCACAGGATACCTTACAGGACCGCAGGGGTTGCAGCTGTTGACGCAGTTCTTGAGCTGCATAGGCTACCGCAGTTGGCTCCAGTCTTACGGATGCATGCGCATGCTTTTTTGGATGCGTGCCTCTGAAGCCGAACGCGTTCTCTACACCAACCAAGATCCCAAGATGAATAGGCGATCTACGTATGCGAGAATGTACGCTGATGTGAAGCCGATTGCGAGTTCGTATGCGCTCGCTGCTGATGGCACCACAACCGTTGCCGTGCCAAATATCACAATCACGCGACAACATCCGCCGATCGAGATCAGCTCGGAAGATACTTACCTCAAATCTGATCTGGTGTTGGTGGACATCCAGCCTCGCCCAAAGGAGTCCTGGGAAGACGAAATAGACACGTTTGCGTCCGAGTACGTCCTGCGCAACCTCTTCATCCTCCCAATGGCTCCTCTTCGCACATCCATAGCCACCCTCGGCCCCGGCGCCGAGTTCTACTTCTCACAAGCTCTCCCCGACTTGATGGACAGACTAACCGTCTCCCTCGACCGCCACGAACTCGTCCGCATATTCAAATCATTCGACGAATGGCCTTTTAAACCAGACCAGCTCTTCGATGTCACACAGGAAATGGACGCGAGTATCAGAGGGAGCGGCGGCACAGCTGAATTCAGCTCTTAGTGCTTGGATAATGTTGGGGGGGTGGATTTTTGCATGAGGGCTGGAGTTTGATTTGTATATAGATGGCGGATTTGGAGATTTGTAAATATGGGTAGATAGAGGGCTCCGAGCTGCGACTGTGTCGACAATAGCTAAGCGTAAATAATCACATAATCAAATGAACTAGTTCTTGTTCAGTTATAATATGAATATTGAAATATCTAAAATCTGATGTGCTGTGGTTTCTGTCCAGTCCACACATACTCAAAATTTAACCCTGAACGCGTTCTTCACCACTTTCCACCTTTGATCCAGACAACACCTCTTCAACACACCTTCAGTCTTCTGATCTAAACGTGAGAGTGGAGAGAGAAACTGGAAGGGAGAATATTTAAACATGAGTTTTAATTTCTCATTCAATAACACCGCCCCTTCAGGAGGAGGAGGAGGAGACGAGACAGCCAACAACAACAAGCCAGCATCCTCAACACCGCAATTCTCATTCGGAACTCAAGCACCCGCGCAGACAACGATGTTTGGAAATCTTGGCTCTGCGCCAATTTCATTCGGCTCTGCTGCTGGAGGAGGAGGAGGCAGTGATACCGCGACTGGACAAAGCTCTGGGTCAGCGTTCTCGTTTGCGAAACAAGCACAATTGTCGCAATCTACTCCATTTTCAGTAGCAACGGCCAGAGATAATGTGGGTGGATCAAAACAAGCAGAAGCAGCTTCAAAACCAGCATTTTCATTCGGATCAGCTATGGCTACGAATAGCCCTTTTGGAAACACCCCTGCTGCTGTTCCTGAATCCGCACCTTCATTTTTATTTGGAAAACAAGCGAAAGAAGTAGAGCGCTCAGCGACGCAGGCTACGACGAGCTCATTCGGCGGCAGCGAACCACCTGCGTCTTTGTTTTCATTCGGGGAGCCGGTGAAACAAGCTGTGAAGCCAGCAATTCCTGCGACACGGATATTCGGCAGTGCTGATCCTACGTCTTCATCTTCCTTCGGACAGCAAGTAACCCAAACTGAGAAGTCTACGACGCATACTGTGAACAGTTCATTTGGCACGAAACCTGCGTCTACTTCGTTTTCATTCGGACAGCAACCGCAAGACGCGGCAGTACTGCAGAAAGCAACGACAGCTACACAGCCTGCGATAACTTCATTTGGAAGTACTCCGATGTTTGGATTGAACACCTCGAGCGCGTCCGAACCCATTGCAAAACACGACGACGACGACCGTGAAGACGACGAAGACGACTACGACGAGACAGGGATCGTCATATCACTTCCCGACGCACCGGTGGCTCCCGGTATGCTTAACGAATTCAAGAAACGTGGACGGACGCTTAAGTTTGCCATGGATCCGATTCTCGCGGGAGGGTCTGCGTGGATTGATAACAAAGAAGGAAATGCGCCTGTTCTAGCCGAAGAGACAAAGATATATCTTGCGCCGATTCCGGAGACGAGGAACGCGCCTGGGTATTCTACGGTATGTATGATCTTTTTTGTTTTGAGAGCTGAGCTAATAGATGTAGTTTTTGATTGAGTCTCATGATATGTACACGCAACTCCAAGATGCTGCGCAGGAAGCAGCTCAGCATAACTCAATGGACGATCGAATCCTGCCGACCTTCGCCAACCGATTCTTGCAAATCATCGATGCCTGGCGTCGTAGGCTTGACGACGAGGCACTCTCAGACGCGTATACCCTTTGCCACTGTCTGTTTGCGACGTATTTTCTTGATCCAAATATTACCCGCGCAGAGGCGGTGATGAATTGGTTGAATCAGTATATGCCCCGTCCGTCTAGCGATGAGACGCGGGATATCATGACTGCGCTGAAACCAGTAGAGCAGCGCGGGTTCTGGGATTTAGTGCACTTGACGGCGGTGCGAGGGCTCTTTTTGCAGAGTTCGAACTGCCTCAAGCAGTCTGGTATCGTGGCGCCTGATCCGGCGTCGCACGGGGTTTTGCAGTCTGCGATCGCGGTTCTGGAGTCGGCGCCGAAGGGTGCGCAGGCGTTTATGGCGCACCGACAGTGGAGAGCGCGTGCAATCACATTCGGCGACGACGCGTCGCGGTTAAGTGATCCTTCATTACGTTCCGGGTTAACGACATTGTCAAAGATCCTGCGAGGAGACATCGACACGATCCTAGCGTTCACGGATACATGGCAAGAAGCCACTGCTTCGTTATTTCTGCTACATGATCCGTCGCCTGCGCGGTTGACAGAGTACTTTGAGATGGCGACGCGCGAGTTCCCGATTGACACGACACTAACAGTTGATGTCGGCTGCGCTGCGATTTTTGGCAACAACATTGCAAAAGCGCTTGTGTGTGCCGAAAGTCTGGATATTTGCGTCGCGGCACATATGGCTGATTTTTGCGATCGACAGAGGATGCTGGATGATTTTATCGATGTGGAGACGATTGATCGGCCATCTATTCGGGATTATCTGTTTTTGAGATATGGAGAGGTGTGTTTTGAGACGCCAGAGATGTTTTTTGTGGGCGTGGCGTATTTGAGGGATACGGATGTCAACGAGAGTCTTAGCATGATTCGAAGTGTGGGTTTTTTTTTATTTTGTGAGATTTGAGAGAGTAGAGATACTAATTGTTTTAGATGATTACAAGAGTTTACGCTCCGGATGAAGCTGTGGTTGCGAGCTTGCTGGAGGTGTGCGATGATATTGGTTTGGTCAATGAAAAAGTCGAAATAGTTACCGTATGTGTTGTGAGACTGTTTTTGTTGATGGCGTGCTAATTCGTGATAGGCATGGAGTAAACTGCAATTGGCGAGCAATGAAGTCGGCAGCGCACTTCAATGGCTCAGTACTATTGGCAACTACATTGACCTGCGCGCTGTGATCTGGTCCTTGATCGAGCAGAGTCTTGTTCAAGGATGCCCACCTCTTCCTGATTCTGTTCTTGCCGGGTACCTTGCGTCGCCGCATTTATGTCCTGATGTTGTGCGCGAGTTCATTGCGCCGTACGCGATCTATTATACCTATCGCACGCATTTAGCAGAAGGGAATTTACTTGACGCGGCGGTGTTTTTGTCTTCGTTGATTCAGTTTTCGCATTTACCTAGTAAATTTGCGCTGACGCTTATGGCTGAGCTACTGCCGATTCTGGATCGTGGACATGAAAGGGTTTTGCCTGTTTCTGAGATTACGTCGATAATGGCGCTTTTCTACCGGCTTGAGAAGAGTAAGGATATGCAGGAAAGCATGGAGTTCTTGCAGACTGTGCTGGATGAAGCTGTCGGTATCGAGGAGATGGATGAGATTGACTGGCGAGTAGCGTTTGTGAACGAGAGCAGACCACCGACTGCGAAAGAGCTATGTACGATAATCCGCGAAAGTCTGGTGAAAGAGATGTCGAGAGCCTATTTAGAAGAATGAGGGGTTTATGTATGATTAGAATATATATATATCGACTTGTATAGTGACACTAGACCCTTGTAAATGTAATTGCGAGGGAGGAGTAACGCGTGGCCACAGCTGAGACGAGTGATGTTTGATGCGCTATTGCCTGTTCGTTGCGACAGTGTTGTATATATCTGACAGACTTGTTGAGGCTGTTGAAAGTGCTGAAGATTATTGAGGATACTAAAATAACGAAACAATGGACTACGCACCGGTTGTTCCGATTCAATTCGACGAAGTGACCAAACACCTGAGCTTCTCGCCGGCCGAGGCCACGCCCGAGCGCGTTGTCGAGCTCGAGAAGCTGAACAAGGCATTCAAAGATTTGATGGCGCTGAATGTCGATGTTCCGCCGCCGCCGAACCAGATCAATGGCCGGATCAGCGACCAAGTGAAGAAGCTGAAGGAGTCTGGGAACCAGGCGTTCAAGAAAGGCGGGTATGCGGACGCGGTGAAGATGTACGGTCTTGCGATTGAGTTTGCGCTGAAACGAGCAGCGTGGGAGGCGTCGGGGTATCAGCGAGAGGAGCTGAGTGTGCTGTATTCGAACCGGGCACAGGCGTATATGTCGATGGGGATGTGGGCGGAGGGAATGGGCGATGCTGATGCTGCGATCTTCTTGAAGCGGAGTTTTCCCAAGGCGCACTACAGAAAAGGAAAGTGTTTGCAGAATATGGGAAAACTGCGAGAAGCCAAGGATGCGTATGAGCTTGGGCTCGAGAGTGGAGGTACTGATGGCAGTACGGCGGAGCTGAAGAACGCGTTGGCGGATGTCGAGGAGCAGCTGCTTTTGAAGAAGTGATTTGTGATATAGATGTTGGTTTTTTTTTTTTGGATATTGTACGATAGGAAGTTATTAGATCTAAAATGATGCTACTTTTATTAACAACAAAAATTAATCTTCTGGGCTGCCGTTATCTTCGCGTAGCAGCTCTCTTTCGTCTCCCAATCTCTGGCAACTTGAAGGGCAGCGAGAGAGCAGCCATTTTGTAGTTTGCAGCCTCGGCGCTGGATAATCCTAAAGCCTCCTTCTGGCCAGCTGTGCATGGTTTGATCTTGCATCCCAGAGCTTTGAACAGCTCCTGGACTTTCATCGGACGAATCGATAGTTCAGAGGCCAGCACAGGGATCTCGACTGTGAAGTCGTCGATGCGGAGACATGTAGCGAAAAGAAAACAAAGAAGTTTGTCTTCGTTTTTGGGGGTTATTGTGAATGAGTGCTCGATTTCCTTGCCCACGCGACCGGCTTTTGATTCGCCGAACCGTTTGATGAGGGCGTCGACGAGCGCTTCGGGGGGATGGTTGAGTTTGGTGAGCAGCATGCGTTTGTTTGATGTCCGTCGGTTCTCGTAGAGCCCGATGAGCAGAGCGGCGTAGTACAGCAATTTCAGCTTGGAAAGCTGTTCCTCGTTTTGGATGCGTCCGACGCGAGTGGAAATGTAGTTTGAGCTCTTGGTAGGGAACAGCTGCATGCGCTTCTCAACAGCTTTCTCGCGCAAGATCGAGGCCGGGATCCGGATTGCTTTATACTCTTCTGCGCTCAACAATCCAAACAACGGATAAATCTCGTCCACGGTCTCTGCATCTTCTTTGCATGGCGGGATCGGTCGTTCCTCAGATTGCTGTTTCGCGAGCTCGTCCACGGTTGGCAGCGAGGACGTGAGACCCTTGATGTTGTCGACGATCGAGTCCGTGTAGGACTCGAGCTTTTCGGCGTCGATTTGGTTGCGTTCGAGGTCGTCGATCGCTTTCTTTGCCTTCTTGGTTCCGAAGGCTTCACCGAGGGCGTTGCGCTGTATCCGGTTCTACTCAGAGTAAGCATTCATTCGTCGCAGGACGTGTGAAAAAGAGTAACTGGACATACTTGAACGTTGATCTGCTTTTTGTCGACAACCTGCTTCTTCTTCTGCGCCTTGATCGTCCGCGTGGTGTTGATGATCGGCGCATGCATCAGCTCCACCGAGTTCGTAGCCGGGTCGTACACTCCGATATAGTATCTGTCCAGTCAACATCCACGCTCGAGCAGGAGCAGCAAAAGACACTCACAGATCTTCCTCGGGCTCGTTTGTCCCGTCGAACTCCATGCGCTCGGTCTCCCCGTGGATCGCGTATCTTGTCTCTTTGTGCCTGTAAACCTGGAACTTGGTGTCTTCCGGCACCGTCACGCCGGGGAAGATTCCTGCACACTCTCGTTAGCTCTCTTCTGTCCACAAACAGCAGCAGCAGCAGCAGCCAAACACACCCAGGAACGGAGTCGTGCTCTCGTCCAGCTTCACTTCAACGCCTTCTCCGCCCGACGCCTTGTGTTTCTTCTCCCTCTTCTCCTTCTTCTCCTTGTGATGCTTCCGCTTCTTCTCGCTACGCACCGCCTCGCTCATTCCGTTCCTGGAAGCACTTGAGTGTGGGTTTGCCGGTGCTGTGAAAATCTTTGGCTGCTTCGTTGATGCTGCGGCTCTCAAAAGTCCCAAAGCTCACAAAATTTTTTGGGCTGTTCAGGGGAGCTTATGTAATTTATTACTGATAATCAGCATAATATATGAGTGCAGTATCAGCACTAAACATCATCTACGACTACGATTGCAACATATGAACTTCCGAACTTTTATTAAAAACGAACAGGAAATACAAAACAAGATTGCACACTCCACTCAGAACAAAGATCAAACAAAATATCACATTTACTCTCCAAAGGCCCTCAACCTGTCTCCAAGTCTTCTGGTCCGATGCGAATAACCACTCAATCGTGTTCCATCAATAAACCCCAAGAAGAATGTGTTTCCGTAAAACTATATCGGCCTTATAAAACACTCTTTGCTGATGTACACAAGTGCACAACGCTGAGTATTCCGTCAATCCACACACGCACAAAGAATATCAAAAAGTCGTAGGCAGATAGTCGCTGCGAATGCTGTCACTCCGTTGTTAAGGAATCAATTGACTCCTTCAGAAAGATGCCCTGGAGAGACTATGCGGACAGACAAGGGATCGCGATACGTTTATTTGCTGCAACAAGTTAGCCCATCTCCAGATCGAATTACAAACAAGAATACACATACGATCTGGCTCTGACTTTCCGGCGCTTGCGCTTCAGTCTTCTAACTCTCTTCTTTCTCTGTTTGAACTGTTAATAGCTGGTCACACTGGCTCATCACGCGAGGTCCGGTCATACCCATTTAGCACGCATCCTGGACACAAAAAGTTAGCAGCGAGCTCAATTGCAGAAAACACAGAGCAAAATAAAGAAAGAATAACACACCTGCCTGATTTCTTCGAGGAATTCCTAAAAGAAAGTGTTCAAAAAGAATACGAGTTGCCGGTGAGAAAAGGAAAAGGAGAAAGGGAAGAGAGGCGGACGAGAGTTGCATCATATAGCGCGCGTGGTTGGGCCAGCCTGTAGGGTTTTGTGTTGTGTGCCCAGAACAGTGCCCTACACTGCACGCACGCAGTGTGCGCTGTTAAGGGGGCACAAATCCAGCACACTGTACTCTGAGTGGGCGTGCGAGACCAGCCCTGGCTCTTGCTGTGACTGCTTTTTGGATCAAATTTACGTCATGTCAACAATTGAGGGATTGGTGTTGGTATTCTGGTAGCAAATGCATTAAACAGCAGCGCACAGGAAAGACGATTATACTAGATTGCTTCAACGCTTTGATAGACGCTCCTTTTACATCCACAATTACATCACCATCCACGGCGCGCCAGCTTCTCCGTCTCCTTCAGACTCTCAACCGTACGCCCAACCATAGCGGGACCCAAGTCAGTGCTAACCTCGGCAAGGACCTTGGGATCCTATTGTATTGCAATATTAGTAGCTACCCATACATCTTCCTCGTGTAAATATACATACGTTGAAATGCGTCACCGCTTGAACAATCGCGCGAGCACGCTGCTCAGGGTTGTGACCGAGGAAAATACCTGATCCGACAAACACACCGTCGCAGCCCAGTTGCATGCACAAAGCAGCATCAGCCGGCGTAGCAATTCCTCCGCTGCGCAGCTCGTTAGCCTCCACTCATAGCTTATCCTTAGAAACAATTGCACTTACGCGGCAAAGTTCACAACGCTCAAACGTCCTTTCCGGGCAGTGTCCTTGAGCAAATGGTACGACACTCCGAGCTCCTTCGCGTAAACGTACAGCTCCTCGTCAGACAAACCGGCAGCTTTGCGGATCTCCTGGTTGATCTGGCGGATATGCTTAACGGCCTCGGTCACGTCTCCAGTTCCGGCTTCGCCTTTTGTGCGCACTAGTAAACTCGTTAATCCCACATCTCAGAAGCAAGCTGAGATACTAACAACGTACTCATGGCGGCACCCTCGCTGATGCGTCGGAGAGCCTCGCCGAGGTCACGAGCACCGCAAACAAAAGGCACTTTATAACCATGCTTGAGGATATGGTGGACCTGGTCGGCAGGCGTGAGCACCTCTATTCTCGTTAGTATGATGCAGAATAAAAAAAAAGGCAAGGATATAAGTACCAGACTCGTCGATGTAGTCGACGCCGAGGACTTCGAGGATCTGCGCCTCTACAAAGTGACCGATACGGCATTTTGCCATGACTACACATTATGCATGTCAGTCATTTCCATTGAACGCTAGCATAAAGTAACTCTTGACTGACCAGGAATAGAGACCCTAAATAAATGTCAGCGAGATCGTCCCTGCAGATACACAAAAGTACTCACGCGTCAATGATCTCCTTGATCATCTTTGGATCGCTCATCCGCGCAACACCGCCCTCGGCGCGAATATCGGCAGGCACGCGCTCGAGAGCCATGACAGCGCAGGCACCGGCTCGTTCGGCGATGATCGCTTGCTCGGCGTTGACGACGCTGTGAGACGGAGGTTAGGATATACGGATCACGATACTCTGCCGGACCGCAGAAAACACAGAAGCACACATACTCCATGATAACACCGCCTACACGCTCTTGTCAGCACTGCCCAGTTCACATATCTTGATTGGACAAACCTTTCAGCATCTGCGCCAGACCAGCCTTGAGAGTGAACGAGGTGTTGGCATTCGCGACGCTGCCGTCCATCGGCGGTCGTGGAGTTGACGATTTCTCAGACATTGTTTACTACACAGTTAGATCCTGAACAAACAACGAATCTCACAAAACCAGCAGCAAAAGCAGTTGCATACAGAAGAAAATGCGGAGAAGACAGAGCGAGAGAAAGAGCCTCGCTTCGAAACGGTGTCGACACGGTGAGTCAGCGCGTGCGGCGACGGCCAGCAAACTTTCCCGGATATCCGCAATTCTCGTGTTGGTTTTGAGCTGGAATGCCTGGTTTTGTTTGAATTGCAGACGAGTGCTGTTTTGCGATATCCGCAGCATTGTGTTTGCAGCGGAGTATTGTAGCGCCGTGCAGGGCATCTGCAGAAAACGGGCTCGAATGACTCGTGAACTCTCAACGCCATCGCGTTAGCGATTCGCCAACACCGGCTTCGGCGTACGTTCTTCAGTTCTCTTTACAGACCTCTTATTCCTCTTCCAGGATGATTGCTTTATTCTGCATACCCCTTCCTCCCAGCGTGGATCCGCAAAGGCACAGCGCAAGCCTCGGGGCCGTCCTCGCTCTGCACGAGCGTTGTCTTCCTCGTCGCGGCCCTCTGTCAGTGGCTTGGTGGCTTGCGTTAGCTGCCGCCTCTCATCTTCATCAAACACCTGTGGGGTTTGTATAGATAGTTTGAAGCGTTTTCATTCATTTTCTCCTACTAATAAAGCAATACCCGTATTCTCGTAATTCTCGTCAGTCATAACAATACAAAATAACCTCTTCCTAAAAATACAAACGCAGGCATGCGCTGCCCCTAAATCACCGCAAGCTTGCCGACAACTCTCAACAACACCTTGATAGGCGCCTTCACAATCGCACCGATAACCTTCATCGGTAACTTCACTGTCCACCACTTCACGACTCGCCAGATCCACCATTTGTCTGCGGATTTGGCGCGTATGCGGTTTGGAGAACGCGGCGGCAGCTCGTATGCCTGGAGTTTTGCGCTCGCAGCAGACGGCTGCCGCGCCAAATCATACGCATTGGCAAAATCGCTCGCAATATTCCCCGTACTAAACCTCCTAACCTCTCTCTCAAGCGCGCCAACGCGCGTTCCGACCTCCTGCGCTTGCACCACCTGCTTCCGTTCGTAGTGACGCATGGCGCGCACGAGTGCGTCGACATCTGACTGAAGGCCGTGTTCAGTGATCTCTCGCACGCCGAGAACAAGCTTGCGCACGCGCGCAAGCTCATCTTGCAATTCCGATATGTCGTGACGCAGACGAGCAACCAGCGGCGTACTCTCCATACCCAGAGCAGAGTCTGTCGTACGTCGTTTGACGTACTCGGAAAGACAACTACCGGATCGCGCACACGCAGAGAGTACAAACAGCGTGATATTCGAGTTCGAAACAAGCCCACCCGCAGCCGAGTTCGACGACAAAAGCATGGCTCGCAAGTAGTGCAGGAAAATGCCGCCGGCAAACGGGCTCACGAAGAGTACGACGAGAGAAACGAGTTCCCAGCGATGAACCTTTGCTGCTGCTGCGCGAGCCTCGCAAACGGTCTTTGCTGGCGTTTCAGGCATGTAAATCATTGATTCGGCGCTTATTGAGTGCATACGGGCGTCATGATACATTGAATATGGCACCGTGATGAGAAATCGTAGGTAAAGCGCCATAAGCAAGAGTAGTAGTAGATCAGTCACTGTGCGTGAGCCATTAGCAAAGAAGATCCCGACAAAGGCCGGTGTCAGAGCAAATAGCAACGGCAGGTAAGCCAACGCTGAGTCTTCTTCAAAAATATCGTCTTGCGATAGTTCCGAGGAGGTGCTTGTGACGTCTGAAGAACTGCGGTGGTGGAGAGAGTCTGCCGTCGTCGCAGGCTCACTCAGAGCACGCGACTTTGCGGGACTAGTCAAAGAAAATGATCGCTTCCTACGCGCTTTGTCCCTAGATCTGCTATCAACTGCGTTTGCACGACTTTTAGACGCGATCCGGTCAGCTAGTAACGCGTCGCGCTCGCTCATCAGCGCTGTATCCGCGGTAGTCGGAGGCACCGTCGTGGGCGACACCCGGCCGCTTTCCTCTTCAATGATGCTCTCTGCAGCGACTGGTCTTGGTAGAGGTTCGTTATGTGGGTATATCACGGCTCCCAGTTTGATCGCGGTGCCTCCGCTGCCTGCTAGGTAGTTTCCTGTCGCGTTGGCGGTCTCGCGTCTGTGAAGCAGCTGCACGTCTCTCGTCCCTCTACTCGCAGCACCATAACCAGCAGGAGCAGCTGCAGATCCACGAGCCCGCTGGCGAACGTACGGCGTCAAGATCTCTGGCGGCCCTGGCTCGGTCATCAAGCTGGGCTGCCGCGCCGTGGCGGACATCATCTGCGCAGAACTGAATACGGAGTGGATGACGTCAAGAAGAACTCCCAGTGGATGATTACAGACTGAATACCAGAAGCAATCCAGCTGATGCTGCGTTCCTCTTCTAAGCTGCGCTACAGAATACACAGCAGAGCAGAGCAGAGCAAGCGCGTCGTTCTCTGTTGTTGTCCTCCATTCCTGTCCACGCGCTCAGCCGTCGCCTCCAGATTCCTCATCGATCTCAGAGCCGGTGCGGGCAACAGCAGCCTTGGACAAGGGTTTGCACAATCACGCGCCTGTTGATGCCACGCGTCGGGCTCTGAGATATGTTTACTGACGTGTTATTGTGGAAAGAAGAGAGTGTTGTGGTGATTTGGATGTATTTGAGGTAGAAATACAGCAAGAGATGTAAAGACATAGAACAAGCAAAACCGGTGACTGGATACACACACTCCAAAGACTCAGACAGAACCCAAACCAAACTAATTGCAGTATAGAGACAAATAGACAAACCGCTAATAAGTACAAATATCTAAGATAACATGAAACAGAGAATAAAATAGAACTGCGCTGAATCCCTCAGCTGCAGCCTCCCGCGCACCTCCCCGTCCCTCTGGCATTAACATAATGTACACAATACACACAATAATCTTCTAAACAAATAAACTCAAGCCAGCCTGTCAACGTCCATCTCGACAATTCCTGACTCAAAGGACCCGACGCCGCCAACCGACATATCAACACTCTCGCTGCTGAACCCGTACGGCGCAGACGCGTACGGGGGTGGCATCTCTGGCGCAATCATTGCATCCACCATTGGCTGATCGTGCTGCTGTGGTTGGTAGTGCTGTCTCTCGTGCTCTGGCAAGTCGTTGCCGTCAAAGCCATGATATGAACCGAGCGGGGACACGGCTAGTGATCGCGGTTGATGCACCTCCTGCAGCGACCTCATTCGCACTCGCGGCGGATATGAGGGATCTATTTGATTTGGCTGCTGTAGTTGCTGCTGCTGCTCCTGGAATTGCTGGTGAAACTGCATATGAAGCGGTTGCGGTGAAAGCGGCATCGGCGCAAACCCATACATCGGCACATTCGCAGCTGCCGACTGCTGCTGCTGTTGCTGCTGCTGGACAGACAGAGCAACCGCTGAATGCTGTATCGCTGCAAACGTATCCTGGATCGAGCCAGTCGTGTACCGCCGCGCATTAGGATTCAGATACGGCGGTGCGGAATCTGTGCTTGCAATTGTGTCCATTCGCGGCGCTGAAGTGTAGAAGAGTTGCTGGACGTCGTTTGCGTTAGAGTCGCGCGGAGTGAAGATGTCGATCGCGTTGTTGGCTGTATATGCAGCAGAGGGGGGTTCAGACGAAGTCGCAATTATGGAGCTGTTGTAGGGTAGGTATTGAGACTGTTGGTCAATCACAGAGTCTGATTGCACAATTTCAGGAGATGGTTGCATGACGACTGGGATAAAGTCTTGCTGCTCTTGATGCTGCATCCGAAGTCGAACCTGGGAGTTTATAGGCACAAACTGCGGCTGCTCGTCATCGGCAGAGTCATCTATCCGTACCCATCTGCTCGGAGGTTCTTCGAGTTTGATGTTGGTATCCTCATCCTGCTCAAGCTCATGCTTGACTGACGGCACCGGCAGCGACTGTGACAATACCGAGGCAGGTTTCGGCATCCGGCTCGCGATCGTGCTCAGAGACTTACTCGAGGCTTCGACGGCGGCGGCAGCTGCTGCTTGCACGCTTTTCGAAGGTTCTTCCAAAGCTATTGTCCAGATGACAAGGGCTTCGTCTGTTGGACTCGGGTTCCGCTGGTGACGCTCTTCCATGTCTGCGACGTAGTATATCTCTTCGAGGACTTCCATTTTGTGTCTGGGTATCAACGGAGAACATTCTAAAGTGGCAGCGCGCAACTGCTCGATGTTTGCTCTGCGTGAGCGCAGCATTGAGACGAGCAGAAGCAGGCGCTCTGGTTTCATGAGATGATCAGGTTCTCTGTGCCGTGCGCTAGCCGGCCACCAGTCCGGTTTGTACTCCTCGCCCTTGTTGTAAGGATGGTTGCGCTGCTTCTTTGGCTCGATCACTCTGATCCACGCCTTTGCGACGATCTTGCACACAATCTGCTGCAGCTCGCGGAACTTTGCCTCGAAGAACTGGGTGACGGCGTCGGAGTCCGAGATGGCGAGCGGGTAGTACCCGGGATGGTCGCAGTCAGGCGAGCGCATGGGCGAGCAGATGGGCGAGGGAATCTCGTCTGAGGAGTGTACGTAGACATGTGAAGGGCGGTTGAGCTGCGCTTTGGAGAGGAACTCGTTGTCGCCGGCGGGGAGGGGAGCTGCGAGGACGGGGGAGACAGATGTTTGTCGGAGAATAGGGGTCTGAGAGTGTATGTGTGAGGACGAGGGCGTTTGTGTTGGGGTCACCTGGGGCGAGTCGCCGGTGTGCGGGGAGCGTATTGATGAGGAGGTAGCTGATGGAGTTGAGGTTGATATTGGCGTCGCAGAGGTAATTGAGAAGGATACAGCAGGGAGTGTTGAGTCATTGTTGGTGCTGGCAGGCGCGGGTTCGTCCGAGGAGTCTGCTGCCGCTGCGGTATCTGCTGAGATAGCTGCTGCTGGAGGAGCGGCTGGATCGCTGGGGTGCTGAGCAGCGGACGCACGCACGACGCTGAACATGAGCTCTGCGCAGTGCTTTGGGATGAGCTCGTCGAGGCGGGCGCGCAGGGCGTCGGAGGAGACGATGCTGAGGCCGCAGTTGTCGCAGTCGTCGTCTTGGTTGTCTTTGGCGGAGCAGTGCTCAGCGCGCGGTACGGCGACGAGGAGGTAGTCGAGCTCTGCAGCGGAGTCTATGGCGCCGAGGCTGTCGAGGAGCTGTGAAGCAGTCAGTGGGTGTTTTGAGAGTAGATGCTAGGCAGAGACGACCGACCTTTGCGAGCCGCCTGCGCAGGTTGTCCGGCTGCATCCCGGCGAGCGAGCGAAGAGCAGGGCTGTTGATTGGGAAGCGGAAGGACAGCGTAGGCGACGAGTGTTCGCAGTAGGGTGGTTGTTGATGTCTGGAAGCCGATGCAGTCTCCGCTAGTGGGTTTCTGTCCTCGGCAGCGCACAAGAGCCTTCTTCCTGTCGGGACCAGCCAGCGCCTGGACACGGTTTGCCCACGCCTTCGCTGAGCCAGGGCTCTGCTGTGCGCTCCAGGCAGCCCGCTTAGCCGACTCGCGAGAGCTTGTTAGGTAACTAGCCTTTAAATCTTAAGTAAGTTAGCCGCTCTCGCTTACGTAGATTGCGCTGCTTTAGGACTGTTTGCACTCCAGAGGCGCACGGCGCACGGCGCTCGTGTTCGCGTCCGCACGCCTTTGCACGGACATGGCTTAGACCATTGGTGGCCATTTAGGCAATTCCCGTTGGCTGTACCACTCTTCTGCAGCTCGCTTATTTCTTAGTCACTCGGGTGATGTTTGCTTACTTATACTCTATTGCTCGTTCAATCATATTCATCACTATCATCACTCGTAACACTCTCTAACTACTGCCATCGCTGTTTACAGGCCATCGCTGTTCAAATAAGAAAATCCCCGGAACTGCTCCTGGTCCGCCTTCGTCAACACCGTCGTCACTGGCGTCAGCACAGGCACCTCCGCCGTAAACTCCTGGTCAAAGTTGCGCGTGTCCGTCGGGCTCTCAATCTTGGGCGTGTACGGCGGCAGCACCCGCTTGTTGTATATCGCCTCCCAGTCAATGTTCGCGAAATACGGGTGCGCCATCACCTCCTTCGCATCATCCACACCAGACCCCAAACGCTTGCTCGGATCCCGCGTCAACAGCTCCTGCAGAATCGACACACTGTTGCGCGCCATGTTAATCGGATACAACGGCTCGTCGCTCAGAATAGCGCCAAAAATCTCCTGTTCGTCGTCTCCGCGAAACGGACTCTGGCCCAGAATCATCTGATAGATCAGCACCCCAAACGCCCACCAGTCCACCGCGCGCCCGTATCGGTGCCCTTCAATGATCTCGGGCGCCATCAGCTCGGGCGTGCCGCAGAACGTGCTCGTCGTGTTTCCCAAGTCCATGTTTTCTTTACACAATCCGTAATCTGCAATCTTCACATGGCCGTCAAGCGTCAGTAAAATATTGTCCAGCTTCAAGTCTCGGTAGATAACCCCAGACTCGTGGAAGTACTTCAATCCCAAGCACACCTCCGCAGCGTAAAACTGCGCCCGTCGTGCACTAAACTGTTCCTTTTGAATATGCCACATTAAATCGCCGCCACTAATATAATCCATCACAAAGTACACTCGCGTCTCAGTCTGGAAACACGAGTGCAGATTCAGCAGAAACGGATGTCGCTCGCGGTTCGCAATCAAAAACACGCGTTTCTCCGACCGTGTGCTCTCAACTCCATCCGTCTCTAAAATGTACTCTTTTTTAAGCACTTTGATTGCATACAAAGATTTGCTAACCTTGGCTTCCGCAAGCATCACCTTGCCAAAGTTTCCTTTTCCGAGCACAGCCAAGAAATTGAAATCATCCAGTCCAATCTTGCGTCGAGCTTGCTGTTGTGCAATCTGCTGCTGCTGTTGAAGCTGCTGCTGTTGTTGCTGATGGAGTTGTTGTTGTTGTAGCTGCTGCTGCTGCTGCTGGAGCTGTTGCTGCTGTTGTAACTGTTGCTGCTGCTGTTGCTGCTGTAGCTGCTGCTGGAGTAATTGCTGCTGCTGCTGCTGCTGCTGTTGTTGTTGCTGTTGCTGTTGTTGTAGTTGTTGCGGGGTGACGCGCTGAGTCGGCTCGAATACAGGTCTCGGCTGCGCCTGCATGGACGACGGCACTGGAACCCGCTGCACAACACTCCCCGTACTACCCACCGGCCTTTTCGACGACGCCTGCTGTTGCTGTCTAATGTATGCGCCCTGATCAGAGGCATATTGACTTGTCCGATTATCCCAACCTGAACGCTGCTGCTCGGCTGTCGATACTTTCTGTGGTAGCCACTCTTGAGGCGCCTGTGAAGTCTGCGATTGCGGAGTCGAGCCCTGGCGTGAACTGGCCGACGTCGTCGGCGTCATATCGATCGAAGAAGTTCGCGGCGCATACTCTGGTCGACGATCCGCCGTCGATGGAATGTACTTGCGATCACTAGCCGGCGAGCCACTTGCTGATGACGATGGCGGCGTCGGTAGCTGCTTCTGAGAAGGCGCTGCAGGCTTACTCGCCTGCTGATCCTTCATCGCCTGGAGAATTTTATTCGCTGTTTCCATAGACATTCCGCAAAAGTCAGGCACGAGATGCACGCAATCAGCATGACATGTAAGACCACACTCCTTGCACTTCCGCGCCGTGCGCTTTCCCAGCGGAAGAATATATCCACAGTGGCAGCACCAGTTCGCGCCCATGTTTGTCATTGGCTCGAAGCGATGAGGAATGCGATGATTGATCTTCTCCTCGTCTGGATCAGTGTCCGAGCTCGATTTGGAAATGCATTTTGTAACAACCTTGGAGTAACATTTCTTGTGGCAGGTGTATTTACAGTCCTCGCACTGGTAGCCAGATGAGTACTTGAGGAACTCGCCACAAAACGCACATCGCATGACATTATAAAACTGCTGCTGCACAAACTTATGACCGTACATCTCGTGAACTTCCTCTTTGCGTTGACGAATAGCGCCTTGTCGACCAAGTCCACCGCGTCCAAGCTGATGCTCCATCGTGCGCTTTTTGGCGTTGTTTTTCGTGAAGGAGACACGCACTCGGATACGACCGGTCGGCTCGAGGACAAACCACTCCTCGATAAACAGTTCCTGTTCGTTGACTGGAACAGGGTGCATGGAACTCAGATGCGTCGGTGTCTGTGACACGCCTGTTCCCGAGGTCTGTAGCTGACGCATACCAGTCGTTGAGCCCGCCATGACATCGCGCGTCTGGTCTGCTGCGACCCATCCGCTCGACGCGAGCTCAGCCTCTGTCTTTTTCCGACGCAGTTCCTCGACAATATCAGACAACCGCATCCACATCATTCCAATTGGCACATTATGATCGCCAGATTTATCGTAAACCGTAATCTCGACCTCGTTTGCTTTATCCACATCCAAATCAAAAGTCTCGTTCCAGCGATCAGAACGAGACGGGCGAGTGCGCACTTTAATGGGATCTTCGACTTTGATCAGAACACTGGTTTCGGGGGCGCGGCCGCGATTAGTCGCGGCATGGTCGACGTTTTCGACAGCAAGGATCGTGATCCGCAGACTACCGGTAAGCGGACGTCTAAAGTTTGGCGTGTTGAGACTCGTGTTGTCTATTTTTGTTAACAAAATTATTAAATAAAAATACTAAAAGTAGGCAAACCTTCGGCATCGTCGTCGTTTACAACGACGTGCATATCAGAGTATCGCTTCAATGCCTTATTCAGCAACAAGATCTTCTCATGCGACTCCAATCTCTGACTCTCAGCCTGCCGTTGATTCTCAGCATGCAGTTTGTTACGTCTGTCGCCGTCGAGCTGGTAGAGCCGGACGAGCTTTTCGGTGCCCTCGCTGTACTGGCTTTCGACCGAGAGTTTGAACTCGAGCTGCTGGAGCATGAGCTGGATTCGAGGGCCAAGGAAGGGCGAATCGTACTTTATTAGATCTATACAATGTCAGTAACTCCATAAGCCACGCAAAATGCAGAAGAAAAAACGGACCCAGTTCCGTGTAGTTTGGGCGTTGTTTTGGTTTCCGCTGGCTCTGGCTCTGCTGCTGCTGCATCTGCAGCTCCTTAAGCGTCTTCTCGAGATACTCAATGTTCTTTCTCGACTCGCGGATGTTCGAGTCGCAGCGACTCTTCACGTCTGCGTTCGAGGTGTTGTTGCGCATCGCGGTCGCGCCCGTGATGAGCGACCGTTCGCGCTCTATCTTGCGGTAGATGTCGTCGATCACGGACGATGCGCCCGAAGCTGCCGCGGACTGACCCTTGCCCGCCATATGTTTAGATTGTAGAGGACTTCACGATAGAGAGGAGTGTTGGATGAGCAGATTAGAGTATGAGGTGTTGATAGAAGACGCACCAACAAGGAAGAACCGCACGAGGACGAGCAGGCTGATTTGCTGCTCAGCAAGGGCGATCTGGCTGAGAAGGAGTCGGTTCGGATCAAATTGGTTCGGAACCGACTGGGCTAACAATAGCGGCTGCGGTTGCAAACAACGACTGGAACCGGTTCGGAAACTCAGCCCGCGTACAGCCCCTTGCGAGGAACTGCGCAGCGCCCCGGATTACGTGTACTATTTTTAGCCGAAGATGCTCTGTGTGCAGTGAAAGAGAGAGTGGGAGGGAGTGGGTGGGAGAGAGAGAGAGAGTAGGCGAGTGGGTGTGGGAAGGCAGAGTGAACGAGACATCGGTTCTCCGGCAGACTGCAGACGAACTGCGTACGTACGTGTCTTTGCAAGTCTTGGGAGACTAGATAACCTTGGATAAATCATAGAAAGTTAGTAAACAGTGTCGATGACAGCTCGGCAGTTCACTGTGTGCGTTGTGACAGCTGAGAGCATATCTGCTGCAGTATAGATAGTAGACCATATGAAGCATTGCAAACGATATCCAAAGAGATAAAAGACAACTCCAACCAAACAACTATATTCCAGGAAACTTATTCCAAACATCTCCAACGCACGATGAAACGCGCTATATCTGTCCGTACAAATACCCCTGCTTAAGCTCATCTGATTCACGACCCTCCACACTCGTCAGGATCTTGTAGACCTCAATCGGAGGATCAAACCCCAGTTTCTGCGCGCGGTTCCAGCGTTCTAGGCGTGTCATTCCGTAGGTTGGGCCGTAGGTTGGTGTTAGGTCGAATCGTTTGAGGATCTTGACTACAGATGGTAGTCCTTGCTGGTGAACTATCAGACAAAATAGTTAGTCTCTAGATTTAACATAGGAGGTAATTAGTAACGCACTTGGTTCTGCAATCTCTGCTTCGGTCAATTTCTCAAGAAATGTCGCATAAATAGGATCATCATAATCCAGTTTCTCGGCAGGTTCCTCCGGCTCTGCCTCTGCTTCTGCCTCTGCCTCTGGCTTCTCTCTTTGAACAGCAGCCGGTATCTCCTCGGCTACAGTCTTTGCTACATTTGTTCGCAAATCCACATGCTCAAATGGCAACTCCTCGCTCTCCTCTTGCTCAGTCACACTAGCCGACTCGGCACTGTTCTTGCTTGCCTCTGCTTGCTTCGCAGGTGCTGCGTTTATCGAAGGCGACCTCTTTGTCTGCCTGAACCTGTCCGTAAGCCGAGCCTGCTTCGGCGTACCAACAGACCTACTCTTCTCTGCCGCAGCAGCAGCCGTGGCCTTTTTCTTTGGAGGCATCCTTGTATACTCTCTGCTCTGTCCAGAGAAGCGAAGTGAACGTGTCGAGGATGAAGTTCAATGATCGCTGGCGCTAGACCGATTCAGGCAAATTGATAACATCCGCGTCATTTGTGTAAGCGTTTGAGGGTTTTGTGCTAATGATTTGTACCACGCCGGAATTTATGCTTTATTGGAATTTAGATAGAAATTACTGATTAAATAGTTGGATATTGAGATTAACTAGGAACACGCAGCTTTTATACGCCCAGTAATACGCTCCAAACAAAGGAGAAACAGCACGGTAAAGAAGAATCGGAAACTCCCAACAGTCTTTGCCGCGTGCACAAATTGTTTGGACGACAGAAAAAGACAAAAAACCCAAAAAGCTGAGGAACAGCGCTGATCTTGACAATTCAGACTGCAGAGAATACAAAGACCCAGGAACAGCTTGAAATTGGCCGGAAAGTAACTGGGATTTACTGTATTTTGTTCAGATCTCTTGTGTTTGGTATATACTTGCTGCTGTAGTGGCGCGTCTCGGGACAACAGGCTCACAGAAACTACAATCTTGATACTGTCGGATAGGTACACTAGATCCAGCAAACACCGCAACCACAGACCATAGAACAGATAAAATGGGCTTGAAAGCGAAGATTGCACTCGGGGTGATCACGTTCTATACGACCTACAACACGCTCTTGACGGGAGCGCGCCTATACGCCATCCGAAAGCGGAGGATCCAGGCTGAGGAAGCAATCCTGAGCAGCGATGTAGAACTGTATGTTCCTTTTTCTTGTGCTTTGAATAATTACTAATTCAGAGCAGTCTTGCAGAACATGCGGCACCAGAAAAGCAGTTTGGCGTGCTCATCATCGGCGGCCGGTTTGCAAACCCGTTCAAAGAGTATCGCGAGCAGGGCATGCTTGATTTCTTCTTCTGGCGTATCGTCGAGGTGATCAACTACCGACCATGGCGCACGCGAGCGGGTGTTCCGCGTAGTCTGGCCGAGCGGGAGGCAATGTTACAGAGCTACGTGCCGGATTACGAGGTGCTGTTTGAGCAGCCGACCGCAGCCGTTCATACCGCGGATAGTCTTGCGTCCGAGGATTCCGACACGGTTGCCTCGGGCGAAACCACAAGTCTAGCTACTTCAGCGGTTTACTACTCCTCCGACACCGGCTCATCGACCAACATTGCACTTGACAGTCCACTTACAGAGTCCTGGACAGCCGTCTCGAACAGACACGCCGCCTCGAAAGCCGAAGACGAGAGCTCGGAAGAGCATTCATCGCCGCCCACGCGTCCGCAACACCGTCAGCCAAGTCTACACTCTCTCACAGCCGAAGTGCCACCATGTGCCGAACGATTGACCGTCACATGGATTGGTCAGTCATGCATGTTTGTGCAATGCAATGGCATCAACTTCCTCACCGACCCGGTCTTTGGAAACTATTTGATCTCTGCTTATATTGGACCCAAGCGAATCCTTCCCGCACCCTGCTCACTCGAAAGTCTTCCTCCAGCCGACTTTGTGCTCGTATCGCATAACCATCCAGATCACTTTGAAGACGAAACTATTCGGAAAATCGGAAACTCAGCGCTTTGGATCGTTGGACTTGGAGTGCGCCCATTCCTAGCTCGACGCGGCATCGTCAGGGTTGTCGAGATGAAGTGGTGGGACCGCATTTCGTTGCCTGCTATTGCCGGGAAGGACACCGAAGGATGGGAAATTGCCTGTACTCCAGCTATGGTATGTCTCTTCTTTGTGTAAATGGATATCTGCTAACTGTAATTAAGCACTGGGCCGGACGACACTTCTTTGACGCTAATGCCTCACTCTGGTGTTCATTCATGATTCTCCATCATTCCAAGCCCGTCGTCTTCCACTGCGGAGACACAGGCTACTCTCCCGACATCTTCACCTCGATCCAGAAAGTGTACGGCCCCGGCTGCGAACTCGCGCTCGTCCCCATCGGAGCTTATAAACCGAGAATTCATTTGCGCTCGTTGCATTGTAATCCTGACGAAGCCGTGCAGATTATGGCTGATATCGGCGCTCGCAGACTCGTCGGTGTGCATTGGGGTACCTTTGTTCTCAGCGATGAGCATTTCCTCGAGCCGCGACAGCGTATCAATGAAGCCGGTGCGAAGAAAGGAATCGCGAATGCAGTCTGGGGCGCTGAATTCGGACGAACGGTCGTGATTCCATTTCGTGGCTGCAACGATTCAGACGAGACCGGCAACGCTCAAGCGTTTTTCACCGACGCGGAGAAAGACGAGTCGGATGACAGCGAAGCTGAGAGCACGTATAACTTTGCGCGAGCAAGAGTTCAAGTCGTTGGTCCTATGCGTCCAGTTGACGGTCGGGATACCATGATTTGGTAAAGCCTCCCCCCTTTTTTTTTTTTTTTACTATTTGCTTTGTTTGACGGTTTGCTGTGATAATGCACACTTCTGTCTAGATTTTGTTTTTTGTTTCGTTCATATTGGAGTTTTTCCTTTTTTTTTGGTATCATGTCACTCTGACTACCTCTTCAATCTCCCTTTCATTTGCAAAAGAGCAAATTGATGAGTGTATGATTAGTATATAAACATCTCGATTCAAATAATAATTGTAATAGTAACACATAATAATATGAAGAAAACCCAAAATATATAACAAATCCAAATCAATAAAAGTCTAGTTCGTCAACTAATAGACAAAACATCCATGAATATACTCCTCACACATCTCTCGTCCGTTTCACGTATTTTCAGCGTACAAAAATATATATCCGAGCAAACTTCCGTGGATAGGTATTACCTCCTCTGATTCGCGCATATTCAAAATAAAAAAAATCAAACGTACAACAAAAACATAATCCAGACAAAGAAAAAATTCTTTCAACAAAAAACTCCTCCATCCATTCACCCATCAACCTCACCTGCCCAAGAAAAAAAAACAGAGTAACCAAACAGCAAAATGAGTCGGCAGAAAAAAGGTTATAGGTAAATGTTGCGATCAGGATCTTCATCGATCGTGACGGCGCCGCCTTTGTCGACCCATCGCCGCCACATAAGCCAATACGCGCGTTCGAGATCTCGAGTCCATCGCGGTGTATCAAACACAGGCGCACGCTCTCTATGAAGAAACAGGCGTTTTCGAAGCGCGAGAAGACCAGCTGGATCACGACATAGATTGATCGCCGCGGTTTCGTATTCATTCTCGGAAGACGCGATGAGTGTGTTGGCGTCCTGCTCGAGTGCCACGGCTGAAATAATCACCGAAGCGGCGATGCGAGAACACATTTTATGTTCGTTTCGCGGGAACGTGAGGACCGGGGTACCCGCCCAGATTACATCTGTCGCTGTCGTGTGCGCGTTACATTCGGGCGTGTCGAGCACGAGATCAGGCACGCGGCTGCGAAGAAGATGTATTTCCTTTCCTGCGACGTCGGTGAAAAGAACACGAGATGCTACTTCGGGACCAGCCCAGCGAGAAGCAAACGCGTGGAGATATGTTGTTCCGAGCTCGGGGAATTTGAGAAGCCAGAGTACGGCGTTGGGAACGCGCGCGAGAATTCGTAGCCAGATCAGGAACGTACCAGGATCAATCTTATATAATTGATTGAAATTGGCGAGAATAATCGTGTTCGACGATAGATTAGAAAATATCTGTTCGCGCATGCGTTGCCGCGTTTCTAGCTCCGCCAGCCATCGAGTTTCATTATCCTCCTCGCTCTTAACAAATTCTGAAGAACGCACTGGTGCGTCTGGTGCTGATTGCCGATGATCGCAGCAGAAGAACGAATGTTTGCAAAACACGATATCCTCAAAATATACCCAGTCGTTCTTATTCTTAACGGTATCGTGATGCCTCAAAATCCGCTTCTCTCCCAAATCATCCAGCACACGCACAGTTCTCGGCGCCACAGCAGCAGTATCACCAAGAATATAGTCCGACCACTCGGCCCCCAAACTCCCGGCAAACCCCATAAAAGAAATACTCAACGGCGCCGGCCGGCAGGCAAAGATATCATTCCTCGCTCCCCGCGTAAACCCGTTCAAGTTGACAAGCACGTGGATCCCATCGGCAACAATCCGCTCGACGATAGCCTGCGTAGACCACCCTGACACATCTACAAACTCGTGAGCTTCCCGTTCAATTTTTTGGCGGTAGACTGAGCTATCAGAGGGGGTGGTGGCATAGCAGATTCCGTAGACGGCGAATTCAGAGTCGATGCTGTCGCGGTGGAGGCCAAAGACGCTTTGCATTAGATGTGAGAGTGGGTGGTTGTTATAGTCGGACGAGACGTATCCGATCTTTAAATGCTTTGGCGGTGGAGGCGGTGGTGGAAAGACATTCTGTGGCAGCCAGGAGTAGCGGTGGGAGGAGACCGAGACGCGGAGGGCGGTGCGTCGACAGACTTCGCGCACTTGCTCTGTATCAAAAGGGATTGTAAATGTGTGGAACGGCAGTACAGTTGGTGCCGGCGGAACAGAGAGAGAGGACGGCAGCAGCGGACGATGATAGTTGCTGAGATTTGATATCGTTTTGGTGATATATTGATCGCGATATGCGCGCCAGCGAGCAATTCTCGCGGCAGCTTCAAGCAGCTCGACAATCTTTGCACCTTCATCGCTGCCACCGCCAGTGCTACTGTTGCAATTGGCAATCGCGGCACTAGTGCTCCGTCGGATTCTCGCTAGCTCATCCAGCCATGGCTTCATCCCAGGATCATCAACAGAATCATATCCGCCCGCCAACACGATCTCGCGCACGATAAACGCATACTCATGCTCCACAACACCCATGCCCCACGCCAAGGAGCCCTGCAACTGATGATCGACAATCTCGACGATCCGCGATACCCAGCCACCGCATTTCTCAGTCACGATCGCGCTCTCTTCGTCGACGCCGCAGCCTTCGATACCGGCGCATCCACGACCGGCCCAGTCGCAGACGGACGCGAGTGCGTTTGCAAGGCCACACGCTGCTTCATCGAAACGCGGGTTCGCTGCGACTGCGCGGCGATAGTACTTTATCGCGTCGGCGATACGACCTTGATCTTTCACCGCGTTTGCGAGATTCGCGAGCGCAATGTCAAAAGATGGATCACATGCTACTGCGCATTCGTACATGCCGACGGCGTCGGCAAGACGGCCTTGGTCTTTGAGAAGCGAGCCGAGGTTGGTGTAGAGATGGGGATGGCGAGCGTCGAGGGCCAAACCGAAGCGGTAATATTCGAGAGCTAGCATGTGTTCATACGGCACAGGCAGAGCGGGAGCAAGACTAGCAAGTAGAATTCCAATATTGTTGGCGGTACTGGGAGACGGGTGCAGAGCCAGGGAGAGATAGTACATGGGCAGCACGTCTAGCGCAGATGGGATGCGCCCCATTATACGCACCAGAGTTGCTGTCGTTGCTGTCTTGTCGTGAGATCCAGAAGATAGGTTTTCAGCAGCGTCGGCGGGTTCCACACTGTCGCTGCCGCCGTGTTGTTGCTTGGAGATATCCTGCGTGGCGTCATTACTTCCCGCCGCGATAGCATCCTGCAAGATTTTTGCAAGCGTAAGAAGGGTATTCGCGGTCGTCTGCGCAATAGCCTGGCGATGCTGCGAGTTCTCAACACACTGCATTCCGGGCAAATCACCGCCAAACACATCAGCTAAAGATGCCTGCGCTTCCTGCGGCGTGAGCAGCAGCCGCGCGCCGTAACGCGCTTGTAGAGACGATCGGATCCGATCTACGAGCTCTGGTAGTGAAGGGCGGTCACTACGCTGCGGGGTCTCAGCGGGTACGCGATCAGGGCTTGGAGCAGAATGAGGATATCCCGATGCAGCGTGTGCGAGAACTCGCGAAAACGCCTGCGCTGCCGCCAGATGATCCTCCAACGCATAGAGCAATGTCCCCTTAGCATGGACGATAGCCAAATACCGCGCAAAGTCAGCACCAGGCGAGGTGGGGGCTGCGTGCTTTTCAACGTAGCTGAGAACGCTGGCGGCGTCGGCGTAGCGCTGTTGTGCGCATAGGAGTGAGAATAAATGATCGGCTGCGTCCCAGTACGCGGGACGGAGATGTACCGCGCGAGTCCACCATGCTTCCGCGTCGGAATCACGATGTTGGGCGCGGAATGCTGCTGCGAGGTTTGACATTGCTTCGACGTAGCTAGATGAGGTTTAGATATGGGTAGAGGAGCAGATGAATAGGAAGGACACAAACCCTCTGTCGATTTTCAGTATTCGCACGTTCCACTCGATAGCCCGGTTCATATCTCCTAGAGACTATATGATTATATCAGCACTACGGTCACTATATCAATTGTGAAAGGAGAAAGTACATAGGCAATACAGCCGCCGAGCAGCCAGGCCTCCAAGACCGCCGCCGTCGTCGCGGCTGCCGCAGGGGTGTAACTCTGCTGATACTGGTGATGAGCACTCTCGTGATGTGTCTGATTGTCCGTAGAATGCTGCTGTTGGAGGTGCTGTTGCTGGTATAGATGCCTTTGTCCATCTCGGACAACAGGCACGACCAGACCGTCGGCAACAAGCCGCGATGTCTGCTCATCGAGCAGCCCTAATGCGCGCCAGAGCTCATCGCGGGTGGTTGTCGATGGCCAGCCAGCGTAGGCGGAGTGCGCTGCTGCGAGAAGAGAACGGAGCGGCGACGTAGGCTGCTGCAGAAGCTGCTGATGCTGCTGCTGCTGCTGTTGTTGCTCGAGGTCGGAAGTACATGTCATCATCACGAGACTTCAGCCCGGGGAGGGGGGGGGGATGCGCTGCAGCACTACAGAAAACAGAAGACACCCTCCCCACAAAACAATCACAGAGAAGAAGACAGAAAGACAACACTGCTTGGCACTACTTAGCAGGTTTCTCAGAACAAATCCCACGACGAAGCAGCACCAAGGAATACACAGAAAATCGACAAGTCTGATAAAACCGTGGATGATCCAGAAAACACGGTTTCTGGTCTTTGGCGCACTTTAAGTCACACCCTAACCCTATTTTGTACCTGCGTCATCGCCTCGGGTTTGTGGTCAAAGCAGAAAGAGGTTTTGGTGAATGTTTTGCGGTGGAGGGGGAAGGAAAGAGAGAATAGGACCGAGGATAGAGGTAGTACTATGTATGTGTCACTGATATCCTCTTAAAAACACCACTTTCATCGAATAGTGAGCATAAAGAGGGCCAATCATGAGTATTACGTCATAGATGTGCTGTTGCACGTGACTTAATTTCGGGATGAGTGCACGGCTGGAGTCGGCGGCTCAAAATTGGCTCTAAGAAGCGCCGGGGACTCTTTTGAGTGAGAATGCTTGATTTCTGGATGAAACAGGCATTTTAGAATACAATGCAGTGCCGCAGAATCGTGGACCAGCCAGCCAGCTAGCTGATTGTATCCACCAAAGCCCACCGAAAAGAAGCTTGCTGCTCGCAAACTAAGCGCGCAAGCCAATGCCGTCATAGCTGCCAATACCCACGAGACAGCCAATCAGGTCTGGAAAAGCCTAAGATGATGGTTTCGGGGAGATAAATAGAGAGACTGTGCTATTCTGAGAAGTGATGTGGATTGGTGTTTTGCTGTTGTCGGTGGTGCCCCCGTATTTTGTGTCGAGCCTACACTTGTCGACAACCGCACTCGATGTGGTATTGTGAACTCTTTTTGTAGAAAACTTGATGGATTTAGTTGTAATGCAATTATACACGTAATACTTTTGTGTCATTATTTCTGCGTTATAATGTTTTATTCTAATACATATTATCAAGAATTATCGATGCCAACAACGCTGTCGCAGAAGTTTGATTGCCAATGCAAATACCTTCAGTAAGCAAGTGCGCGGTTCAATTGTCGAGAGCCGAGACTCTGGTATTTAGTCTATTTCGGGATGCTGAACTAAGCAGTAGTGAGTATATGACGCTGAAGACTGTGCAGTGCGCTGCTTGCTTGCGAAAAGCAATAGAAACGAAAGAACAGTATTCAAGACATGGGATAAAAGAAAAACTAAAGTATACAGCGCGAATTTAATAACTGGCTGTATGTGATTCTTTGATATCATTTCAAGGGTTCTCAAGATGCACTAGCGAACAGTTGACGAGATAGACATAAGAAGCAACTACAATCTAAAGATCATATAAACAAGAATGGGATCTTTTTATCTTGGGGTGCTTTTGTAGTTCATGCATAAGCTGCAGAAGATTGACAGAGCATTCAAAGTATTCACAAGATGCGCTAAGGAACAGTTGACGAGGTAGACGTAAGAAGCAACTACAATCTAAAGATCATATAAAACAGAGTGGAATCTTTTTACCCTGGGGTGTTTTTTGTTTTTTAAATTGATGCACACAAGTTGCAGAAGATTGACCGTGCGTGTAATGGCAGAAGGTCGTGTCGAATAGCGTTCAGTGCTTGTGTTTGAATGCAGGTAGCTGGCTGGATATGTAGTGGATAGCTGTGAATAGATATAATAGCGGATGATAGTGGCAGTTCTGATGAGTACAGATTGCACTGTCGCCAGACAGAAGCAATAGTGAGATTACCGGCTGCTGACAAATACCCGAGCTGAAGCGGGGAAGATCCTCGTTTCTTTTTCTTTGTGAGCTGAATTGGCTGATTTACTAGCTGCGACGCCAGGAAGCAGACGAGTAGCGGAAGATCAACTGTTATAAAGCAATTTGACATCGACTACGGTACAATAAAGACAGACACGCGCGATGCCAGAAGGACGATACGGAAGAGTGTTGGCAGGTGGTGCAGGAAACGGCGGCTTCTTTGACTGTTTCCCGTTTCTCGCTACTTCTCGTTAATTCTTTGCTTCATTTGTCGTTGTCTGTGTTTGTGGTTTTTCGGTAGCCAGCTGATTTGATTGCTATCGGCGACAGTGCAGGCCACGACTACAGCGACGGCGGTGGGCAGCACAGGTCACTTCGTCCCCCACTACTGCAGCGCCATGCATGCGTCCAGCTAATCCTCCTCGGGAATGCCTTTGACTGAGGCTTATCTCTACAGATGCAGGAAATGGCTTGCATGCCTTATGCTCTTCCTTAACCTGCGAGTCGCGAAAGATCGGTGTAATCCGAGACGGTAGCGCGACGGCTAATTTGGACAGTCTGAGCCAGACTCAGGCGCGCTGCCCGAAGATAGGTTATCGCGTGGACGATAAGCCGCGGTCGCCTCTTGCAACACACTCCCTTCCGCTGCCAGCACCATTCCCAGCATCTGCCAGCAGTCCACACCTGTTGCGCGGGCTCTGAGCAGCATCAGTCCCGGAATGCAACCACCAGGTTAAGGGCTCACATGTCGTCGCGGGAGTCGGGCCGCGTTGAGACGGGAAATTAACCTGGAAAAACGGCCCAAATACCGCGTATCTCTTGCTGTTATGCCGGAAAGCAGAGTGCATCACTTCCCGATACACACTAAATATTAGCTGCAATCTGACTTGATTTAGCAGAGTAGAAAAATCTTCGCTCGCTGTCTGCTCTCCACCGAATTCGACGCAGACCTCAGGTTCCCTTTGCACAAACCATCCACGAGCCACAGCGCAGCACGACCAGGCTGCCCAGCGGCGTCGCTAATCCGGAACAGATGTAACACGATACGCGCTCGCTCTTGCTGCAACTGGACTGGACCCTGGATTGAGAATGCGCTGACGTAGGTGGCAGTGCTGCGCTTGCCGGGCTGCCTGGTCTTTTGGGTTGGTTGTTCTGGCCAGTTGCCTCGCATTTAGCAGTCTTTGTGCCAAACGACCCAGTCACCGCAAATTCACGCTCGCCTACACGCCGAGCCAAACATCTAGAAAACGGCATCCCATTTGCACAGTTGCCAATGGCTTGTCTCAACAGTGCGACTCCTGTAGACACAGAGAATCATTAGCTCACCAAATGCGAAATGAATGCACCGTCTCAGCGCCAGTTCTATTTCCTTCTGCTTCGCTCTCCGCTGCTCTTTAATCGCGCTGTTTCGCCAGGTCGCGGCAAGTGACGTCATTGTGCGTCTGATTTGAGCCGTAGGGTTTTCTACTATTAAAGCGACTCTTGAATCTTGGATCAGCCATTACGTTCTTGATTAATGTGAGAATGCGAATTTGGTGTAGATTGTGGACGGAGATCGATCGCAATAAGAGACAGTGTCCACTCTAGCTTATTCAACAGATTCATCATACTAGACAGTATGATGTAATTCCACTGCCCAGAATATGATATAGCAAACTATCGGCACTTGCCATTTGGCATCTTTCGGGCGAAGTTACAATAGCAAACAGCTCTCAGCACGTCACCCAACCAAGGCCCATCCTTCGGTCTTGCCGTCTGTCCAAAAAAAAAACATTGCCGATACTTGAATCTGCATCTCGTTAATTTGCCTTCTGAGAATGTCGAATATTCATACAGTTTTATGGTGCAGAAACCTCATTTGAGCACACACCGCTGCGGCACGCAACTGGCAGTGAATGCATTGTTGGATGCTGCAGTTTCAGCACAATCCGCTATGAAAGTAGCTCACGACAGATATCCGTCTCATCCCTTGCGCACGAAAAAGCAAACCACAGCGAGGCTGAGACCGATCATGAGAAACGAGCGCGGGTGTGCGGTTTTGTTTTTCCTGGTATGTCCTTCTGTTTTCCCCGGGGGCCGACCAGAAACAACCGAGACGAGACAAGGTGGCTAGCTGGCCAGCTGGCTAGTGCAGGCCCGGTAGCAATGATGGTGCTCGGTGCTTGAATCCGGCTGGCAACCGTCGACGTTGAGGAGAGTCGAAATATCGGGTGAGGCTGAGGACGAGTCTGGCGGACACTGTCAATTATTCACTTCTTTGAGGAATTATTCGAGGAAGGAGTAAAAAGCAAGTGACATGTCTCTGATTGTGTCTGACAACTCCTTACATCAGAGACGCGGTTGCCTCACACAGCTATAGAAGCAAAGTAAACACGAGAGGCAAGCGGACGTTTGGCAGCGTAGGGAAGGCGCCTGAGAGGCCGCTACCGAGATTGCGCAGACTCGGCGGTTGGAATAGAGCGCGGATTATTATCGATTAAGCCGTGTGTGTCTTTCATACAACTTTCTCGTTGTCGTTAGGACTCTACTCGGAGATCTAGCGAATAGATTGCACTCCCTCCATCCACAGCGCTGTGCAGAGACTCTCCTCGCAAAGTTCACTAAGCGAGCAGGATTTAAGAACGGACCCCGGCTCACGCGAGTTTGTTTAGAAGAAAAGAGCGCTGAAGTCGTTGCGGGTGGGATATTGCAGGATTGTTCGATTTTGTCTGTTTGGTGGTTTATTTGTTTGCATGTTGAGGAATGAGAACTGTAGGATGAGATATGGGTATCCAACATGACAGAGTTGGTGCCGTCATCAGCCAGCACTTGCGCATTCCAGATATCTCGTATGTAAACAGAACAAACGCAGCCATGCGTCCAGGCGAACAAACAGCCTGCTTTGGTCGCGAATTGCGCGCTCTCGCCAACTTCCACACTGAGAAATCCCAAAACAATCAAGCCACATGGACATCAGACGTTTTGCTTACGTAAACGTAAATTGAGATTGCCAAACGGAAAACCGTTAAAATAGAGTTTTGCTGAGAGTGGTTGTCGGACAAACTGACATTGTGGCTGGTGATATGCGTAAACGAAAACTCAAGTTTTGGTCAAGGAACGACTGCATTTTAAAAATGCTGTTTACTTGTTGCTGAATACAGGCAAAACTTGCAGGCAGCAATATATTCCTGGCTATTGAAAAGAAAGCAAAAGATCGTGACGGCGATCCAGCAAAACGAAGTAAAAAAAAAAAAAAAAAAAAAAAGTGGGAATACAGACAGGCCGTGTCGAAGGGAAATTGTCTGAAACGGATGTTGACTCCGCTGCAGCCAAACCCTTCGCGTCCTCGCTGCGCTCAACTGCGCGTTATCTGCTTTGGCACTGTATGATCGACGAACGGTGAGTGTCTTGTCGCTAAAGTCACCCTGCTGCCAGCAATCGTCCATCTTCCGGCTTGTCTTTGCCTTCACTCGACGCAGCCAGAACTCTAAATCTGGCAACTTTGCAGGCTCATTTTGACAGCTCATCTCTAATTTAATCTCACTTTCGCTCCTCTTTTGCGGTCCAGAACCCACTGTTTACCACTGTTTTGCCGGTTGCTGCGCTCGCCTGCGTATCGCTGCTTCTCTGCGCTTGTGCAGCTACACGGTATACACAGCGGAGTCGCGTGCTGCTGCGTCGGACAGACGTCTGCCAAAGTCAGCTGCGCCCTCGTCGACTCACGCCTGCGTTCGATAGATGAGGCTGACGCTTGCTGGACCCACTCTGCCGGCCTTCGCGCACTCATCAGCGCATGCACACAGCATCGCTAAGGCAGAGGAAAACCATTCTAACGTGACCTTTCAAAAGCCTCACCTTTTTCTTAGCTTTTCTTTTTTTTTAAGTAGATGTCGTCCTTGGCTCTGTGCCGGCCATTGTTCTGATGATCGCCGCCTCTTGCAGCTGCTCTCGATGGCTTGTGATCGTCTTCTCGCGGCCGCTAGCTCTCACATGCTATTTATCGCTTATCTGGAAAACCAAGACGAAAAGATCTTACCCGTGTCTCAACACCGCTCATACACCGCTCATACTTTCTTCCAACCCCGAAACTAAATCAAACCATATTTCCTTCCCTTCGTTCTTCCGTTTATCCGAAATTGACAAACCGCTCGCCGAACCAGAAACATTCGCACGCTGCGCTTTTGTCTGTTTTACATTACCCGGCGGACTCAGGCAGCAACACAAATTTGTGAACGACACTCCGTGGAGGGTGAAACAGCTACAATCTAACACAAACAAGCAACGCCGTTTTTTATAGTGCGACACCGCCGCTGCAGCGACGGACGCGTGGCTTTAGTTATTCATTGATAGACATCCAATGCGTGCCGGTGTCTCGGTTGACAGGCTGCTTATTGGGGTGGATGAATAGAGATTCCACGCGATCCACCTGTCTATTGCGTGCTTTGACAAATGTCGTAGACATCTTTCTGGCTTGATGCACCCGGCAAGATATCTGCTATTTATATCAGAAACCAAGGCAGACTTCGTATTCGAAAAAAAAAAAAAATACACGCACATCTTTCAGCTTCGCGCGCAGATGCAGCGTCGGCGCAGCGACTCTGCCCTTTGCTCGCTCTGTTCAGATTTAGTTCCTTTTCAAGATTTAAATTCGCTGTGATAGTCTACTCTGCGCGAGCAGTCGTCTTCAATGCACCCACGCAACAAAGAGAATGCACCGTAAGTAGAGAGAGCGTATGTGTACCCGCCTCTATGTTTCGGCAAAGCGTGCCCGGCACACCACCACCCCCTGCTAACAAGCCCAATCAGCTCTGCACACAATAGTGCCACGAACTGCCCTTTGTGTGTAGTTGTCGCTCTCTTCTTCCCAGGGGCTCGCGCTTCGCTAAGAGACCAGTAGAGAAACGGGATATCAAAAGAATGCGTGCGGCTCAGCGTAAACAACGCGCGGGCTGCCTGGATCTCGTTGCTCTGTGCGACCTGTGCTGTCGCTGTCTCTATCGCAGACTGTAGCCGGGGGGGGGGCGCGGTGCAAAGCCAGCGAAGTGATTGTTTATTGAATTTACATGCCAGCAGCGCGTGCAGCGAGGCAAAGTGCGGTAACCGTGTTATCTATCATTATCGCAGCTATAGCTGAATTACAGCTCTAGTATAGCTGTAATATAAATTCAGCTGGCATATTCAAGACGAGGAGCGCGAGCGAGCGAGAGAGAGTAAAGGGAGGCTGACAGAGATCCACTTATTCGTTTACCGTTCGAATTTGAGCCCCCGTGTACACAAACGGCGTCGGGGCACATTTTACGGCAAAAAAAAAGCCGTTTTGAATCACTGTTCAGAGACGTAGAAGTTTGGTATAAACGAGAAGAAGACAAAGAAGCATTTTGTCTTTACACTGAGAAACCGTTTTCAGCTTTACATTTTGCTGACAAGCTTTCTGGTGTCGTGCGGGAAGCGAGGAGTTCAGCCCTCTTTATCTCTCGCTCACAAGGCCGGAAACAGACCACAACAATCGATGAAGGTGTCGTATAGTCAGCTCTTACATTCACAAATGTGATTGTAGCTTCGGGCGGTAAGAGTCGAATAGATGTGGATGCAGATATCTAGACTCCCGCCTCGGCATGATAACTGTCGCTTTGGAATAGCCTTTCTTTCCAGCGCGAGTAAATCCACACGGAAACAGTTCCGGTTCCTGTCTGATTCAAGTTTCCAGTCGTTTGGTTCTCAATTATCTACAGAGAGACCGCCAACGAAAAGTAGCCACATTCCATTTATCCGTTTGCGTTTCACTCGCGCGCGCTTGTCTTCTCTGTCCGCGTCCTGTCAGTGAGCGAGCAGAACCGCAATGAGTCTGAGACACTGCTCGTTTTTCTTGGATGATGAAGGAAAAACGTAGTCTTCTTTTCTGACTCGTCTGTTTTATTGATCTCGCAGATTGGCAGGCCTCGTCTTGGCGAGCTGTTCACGATGGGCAAATAATATAAAATGCAGGATGAAGATGGAAACCGTTTGCAGGCGATCATAGAAATAAGCGAGAGATAACAGCAACCGTCTAGAATACGGGGATCTGAAAAAGACAGCGACCAGGAACAAGGGTCGGAACAGCGGAGAGATAAATGTCTGGGACATGGGCGGGGCAAACTAGCAAGACTCTGCGGGTTTCCGTAGAACCCTGCGCCATGGACAGTATATCAGCTAGGCAAGAAGGCAGTGGATAAGAAAGATATGTGATGTTTTGTACAGGTCTACAGGCGCGGTGGCGAGCGCGGATGGCACGCTGCGAAAAAGAAAGACTGAAAGAGAAAACAGAAATGAAATGATACGAAAAATGCAAAGATAGTTTGACTAAAAGGAAGCAAAGAAAAGAAAAAGCAAGCGTCTAAGGTTCTGTCGAGCGCAGACACAACCACGCAAAGAGTTCACAGTGGCGTGGTTTTTATTCACACTGACCCGTTCCAGGCAAGAGGAAACGCGCCTCTGGCGTCGCAGAACGCCCGCACTCGCGCTCGTACAAGTCCTGTGCATGTTCGTTTTCGAGGAGAAGAGACGACAAGAGGTGGAGTTGTGCAGACTGAATGGCATCACAAGAAGGCCACGCTGGACAACTCGCTCCACTGGCGAGTGTGCATAGATACTTATCGTTTCGCCGCAGCCAAAAGCGAGGCAGATTAGCCTGGCGTGCGCGCAGAACAGAGCAAGTATCCAAGACACGGCCGGCAATATTCTTAATCGAGATTGAATTTCACGGGATTAACTACAGGATTTCTCGGTGCTGGGTTAAACGGCGCTGAGCCATTGGTCGGCAAGTGAATTGAGATCGATCACGTTGAACCGTAAAGGGGTGTTTTGGCGGCGCTGGCTGCGAAGCAAGTATCAACGAAATGATCAGTTGGTTGGACATGCTATGGCAATCTCTTAAAGCGGCAACTGCACCCAGCACACCTTTCCCCAAGCATCCACGATAATTGCGAGCAGCAGCAGCAGCAACGCAACCAAGCAGAAAGGCGCGATAATCCGTGTTTGGATGTAAACAAAAATGGCGGATCTGCGCTACTGCAGCGTGCTGCCTCGGTAATGCAAGTGCTCTGCGCTGCTCTCTACGTGCTGGAACAAGGCTGCAGTTTTGGCTGCAAACTTGCTGGATCTCCTTCGAGCTGTCAACTACTGCGCACGGTCCTTGCAGTTTAATGCTTCAAAGATGCTCATGAGTTTACTGTGCTGGCAGCGCTTTTAGTAAGAAATGCAGTGTGTATGCAGACAGAGTGCCGATGGAACTACGAGCAGAGCTGGAAACGAGCCTCCAAATGAGATGAGCTCCACAGACCCCCCCCCCACCCCAATCCGGCGCGCGATATTATATTTCGTCGCATCGACACTGTTTATAACTTGGCTATGGCTTTTCCAGCAAGGGATATGACTCTGCTTAGGCTCAATGCTCATGCTCGTGGCCGGCCCAGGCTGGCCTCTGAAATGTCGATGTTGCTGGGGGTGTGCAGCAGTATTCTGAATTTCGCTATAGATTCAATTGCACTCAATTCCCTAATCCGACTACGCATATACCACAGCTCTCTCTTTGCTCCTTCTGTAGCACAACCAGTCCATCCATCAACGATAACAACACTCTCTTCGTAAGCGTCGCACCACTCAAAAAAAAAGTGGGTTGATAAATGGCACCACTTTCTAGCTTCTCCCACAGATAAACTTTCCTCTTGCCGCGCTGCAACAAATAGAGTTGCTACGTTTTTAAAGTTCGCATTTAACGTTTTGTCTCTGCGCTTTTACTTCTAACGCTGTCTCATCCAAACTTTGCTTTTGAGCGTTTTGTCTTGGACTTTATTTCTCTGATCTGGTTGACGATATCCGGGTTTTGTAGTAGCGAATATTCCCGATATTGCTTTGTATCAAATCCGATACTGTTTAGCTGTCTACTGGGGCAATCTTCTCACTTTCCTATACAAAAATCTACGCAAAAACACCCCGCCAAGGGCTGCCAACCGGGAGATATCGCTTACCTACCCTCTCGTGCGCCACCGCCGCTCCATGTGTCGCCTGCCCTCACCTCTCGAATCGGAAAGTCTCTCTCCTTCCTCGTCAAGCAGCAGAACTCGACATTTCTGCAGAAAAATGGAATGCGAGATCGCCTTCTCATCTACGCCTAACCTTCTAGCTCGATGACTTCTGCTCCTCTGGTTTTCGGATACTATATTGGCTGGCTTTGAAGTATATGAATAATTGTACATTTTTGTAGTAGACATAAAACCCAAATATTAACATATATAAATCTGAAATATAATCACAAACACCAACACAACAAAAAAAAAAATTACACGGCAACTTAAATACATAAATCAAATAAACAAAAGACGCCCAGAATTATCATCCACTTTGCCTCCCTCCGTAAATACTCGTAACAAATCAAAACATACTCTTAATCCGCACTCACTAAATACACACTATACATACATATATCCTTTTTAATCCTACATCAGCAACCGGTTGATGTTCATCCGCTGATCACGTAACCGCTGCTCCTCATCCTCGTCAATAACCTCGCCTGCCGCGATCCGCTGCTGCACGGACGCCATGTAGGCGTCATACTGAGCTTGCGCGGCAGCGGCGGCGGCAGCCGTCGCGGGATCGCGAGCAAGTGCGTATTCGCCGCCGTACACGCGGTATTGAGAGTCTTGCGTCTGCTGTGGTTGCTGTTGTTGTTGCTGTGGTTGTTGTTGTTGTTGTTGTTGCTGTGGTTGCTGAGAATCGACGAGGCCTGAGAGTGAGGCGCGATACTGGCTCTCGATAGGTTGTTGCTGCTGTGACTGCTGCGAGGGCTGTTGCTGTGACTGCTGCTGATGCTGCTGCTGCGAGGGCTGTTGAGGCTGCGGAATATGTGTCATTGGCTGCTGCTGAACTTGCGAAGGCATGGCATATGATTGATACATCATCGTTGTCGGATACATCTGCGGCTGCTGCTGCTGCTGAGCGTAGTACATCGGCTGCTGGTACTGTTGCTGCAGGGACTGTTGCGCTGCTGGAGCATAGATGTACTGCTGTTGCTGCTGCGGTTGCTGCTGCTGCTGCTGCTGCTGCTGGTATGACGGCTGCGACTGCGATGGCTGTCGCGCATATTGCCGGTAAAAGTCTTCCTCGGAGGCATACTGGATCGGCTGCGAATGCTGCGGCTGGTGGTAGAGATGGTAGTCCGGCTGTGAGATGAGGGCGACCTCAGGCGAGAGCGACTGGCTTCCGGGCGCGAAGGTCGACATCGAAGCCGCCGAGGACGACGGCGACTGGCTGGACGAGACTGAGTCGTTCTCGCCCATGCCACCAGCCGTGCCAGCCGAGCTTCCCCGATCCTGAGATCCACCGCGACGTCGCCGGCTCGCGCCACCGTTCCACCAGTTTTTGACCGCGTTGTCGGACCGGCCAGCCAGGTGCCGCGCGATTTCCGCCCACTTCTTGCCGAGCTGGGCGACGAGAGCCTCGATGAGCTGCCCTTCTTCGGGGGAGATGGGCGCATGATTCAGCGAGGGCTTGAGGTTCTGATGGTAGCGCTCGCGGCACTGCTTGGCCGAGCGGGATCCAAGCAGCTGCGCGATGCGCACCCAGTTGGTAGGACCGTGGTGGCCGATAAGAGTGAGCAGACGTGCATCCTCGGCGGCAGACCAGGGACCGCGACGGTGGTGGGCGTGGGAGAGCGACGCGGAGTCGGTGATGGGGGCCTGGGGAAAGGCCGACATTGGCGCCGGGGCGCTGTACAGTAGAGATGCCGTGGCGGGAGCTGCTGCGCTTCGGAGCGCTGGAGAAGAGGCGATGGAAGAGGCGATGGAGGATAGGGCTTGCAAAAGAAGCCTTGCCGAAAAAGAGAAAGGGAAGGAAGGGAGGCGGGAAGATAAGAGGGAGGCGGTGGGCGATGAGACGAGAAGCTGAGTGAGTGGTGGTGGTGGTGGTGCTGCTTTAGGTGTCTGCTTCTCTGAGTGCCCGCGGAAGTGCGCCTGAGTAGGGAGGGCGGGATGTCAGGCAGAGAAATGAGAGAATCAGAGCAGAGAAGCACTCCGAGCAGGAAACGCAGGAGAAGCAAGCGAGGGCAGGCCGGGGCAGGACGCGCGACAGAGACTGCACAGGATAAGGCCAGCGAGGAGGAGGGCGCGGGGGGGGAGAAGTTATAAGCAAATGAGAGGTATTGTATGTGCGGCTCGCGTAGGGCGACGCGGAGCAACAAGTGTCGTCTGTGTCGAGGAATAAGGTTTTGTTTAGGTTTTGCTGCGCTACACCACGAGGCCGTAAGCACTAGCCACGATCGGGAGCCCACCTGGGCGCGCCACGATCGCTTATCGACTGTGTCGAAACGACGTGCTGAGCAGCGAGCCGTCGTAGACTGGCGCGGAGGTGCAGAGAGGACTGAGGTGTCGGAGGGGGGGGAGGAAGGGACAGCGACGGCGAGAACGTGAGGACCGTGTAGGATGGCGAATCGCAGAAGGCCGAGTGTGTGCGCCGAGAGACGAGAGAGCAGAGCGCAGAGGAGTCACGATGAAGAGGAGGCTTTGCTGTTCTGGCAACGAGGTCAGCAGACGCGCGCGAATTCTATTTGCGGGCCTGCAGTGCTGAGAAGGGCAGGATGGGTGCGATTGGGACGGCGCTGTCGAGCGATGGCTGAGCGAGGAGAGGCAGAGGACCCTGCGTGGCGAGCAGGACGGCTTTTGCCACTGCGTCCTGGCAGCGCTACCGCAGCGCAGCAGCAGCGCGTTGCGGTGGTGATCGTGCGGTCCGCCTGCTCGTCTAGACGACGGCCGCGCCAGGTAAACGCTGCGCACACGCTGAGCACCGAACCGCCCGATCGAGCGACCCGCCGCGCAAACAGGCTTTTCGCGTGCAAACCTTAGCTGTCGCAAGTCCGCGCAGATCCTTCGTTTGCCCACCGGCTTTTTGTCTTGCGCGCGCGCTCGGCGAATGTGGAATGCCGGGGTCTGTCGCCTCCTGCGCGGCCTGCTGCACCACCGACATCGCGATACTGCCTGCTATCGGCGCAGCACGCCCCGTTAAAAACACGCCATCTTGCTGTCAACCTTCGCCTCTTCCGCGAACCTTATCTGCCTCCACACAACCGTCGTCTCGCGTGCGGTCTTCGCGGCTCCTCGTCGTGTTCGCGCCGCCTGTTCTCCTCCGCCGCCGCCCGCTCTTCACCACTTCGCGCAGCCCGTCTCGCGCAGCTCAGCCTTGTCCCTCGCTGACAGCCTGCGCGGCCCTCCTCCGGCGCAGCCCTCGCCGCCGCGCTGCCTCCCCTCCGCGACTCGCACTCGCCATGAGTGCTGCGCCGCGGCTGCCCTCCACTGCGTCAGCAGATCATGTCACATGGCTGAGCTCCTCGCCTCCCGGCTCGCCTCGTGCCTCGTGCGCCCTCCTCTGGCTGCCGCTCACTAGTCTTCTATTTTCCCTGTTTCGCTTTATTGCTATTTACAGTGTAGTCTCCTTCTGCTGCCTCGACTCCGCAGCCTGGCAACGCCGCGGCGCGCGCCTGCTTTTCTGCTCCACCTTCCAAATCCCGCCTCGTCTCATTCTCTGGGTATGTATGTCTGTACGTGTATGTGCATGTGCATGTGCATGTGCAGTGCATGTCTACGTGTGTCTCCGGCCGCCATCATCCAACCCCCTTCGTAAATGCACCCTCTCTTTCCTGCCTGCCCGCGCTCTCCTCGCTTCTGCACCCTCACTCTCCGCTCCCTTTTCGCTAGCTCAATACAACGACACACAACAACGCCTAGCTCCCTCCTACTCAAGCCAAAGGGTCCTACACTCGCATGGGATTCTGGCCCGTGCTATCCTGGAAACTCATCACCAGCGCCAGATAATTGATGTCCGCAATCTGTCACCGCCTTTGTTAGCAAAAATAGACACAAACACAACCCATCGGCTATCACAAGCACCCCGAAAAAAGAAACTGTAAATCATTCCATTGACCTGTCAAACTTGTCAAAACCGGCCAGCCTCGAATCGAGCCTCTCGACTTTTGCGCGCTAGTTCTCCGACTCCCCACTCCCTCGTTTATCTAGTCAGTTTTGGATTTTTTCCCTATTTTGTTCCACAACCTTATCTCCTCGCTCGGCTCTTCTCTCACGCGCTCAAAGTCAACAACTCAATTGCTGATCACAAGGTCAATGGAAATCATCCAAATTCTCTCTCAATGCAAAAAGCCACACAAACACAAACGGAAAATCAACTCACCTTCCATTGAATCTCGTTCGGATCCTGCATCAGCAAATTCGGCGTGAAATACGCCTTTGTCATCCACGGCACTCTCCGCTTCACGCTCTCCTCGTTACCGCCTATAAGAGCCATTGCCTTTTGCGCGCCAGCTTCGCCCAGAACGCGCTCGAGCCCTCTCTTGCGAGCCTCGTAGATCGTCTTGTCTTGCTCGCTCAGTATGAAAAACTGTGAGTCAAAACTAACCACCATGCGTCGCATCGCAAACCCTCGGCGCTCTGCCTCGCCTCTGTTATCGCTATCGAGTACGCGCAGAACTCGTCCTGTCGCATGCTCGACACCCACTGCCACTGGCGCTTCAATCAACACGTCGATAGTGTACTGTACGCCCACCGGCGCCTGGTTATCGTACGGCGCTTCGATCAGCAACCGCGGCAGCATAAACGCATTCTGCGCTAACCCCAACGTCTCTGTTGCTGCTTTATGCGCTGACTTCATCATTGACAAAAAACCCGACTGCTGGCCGTCCTCAGCCTTGCTCTCGGACGTGCAGGGCTCAAGCGGCGTCCGGCCGTACCTGATGCCCTCAAGAGAACGCTCGCTCGTACCTACCCGCATAGAGACATCGAGCAGCGATATCTTTGCATCCTCGCTCGTAACATCCCAGTCGATCCACATCTGCCAGTCATCTTCATTGCCTCCAGCGCTGGTGATCCCGCTAGGTGTCTCCTGAGGTGTCTCCGCAGCCAGAAAATCATCAATCAGCTTGGCAAACCTCTCGCTAACAACCCCTTCATCAACCAACTTGCGTCGCACCACAAAATTCGAATTACCTGCAACAGATCTAATCTCTTTCAAAACCTGATCCATCACGAACTCACGCGCTGCGAGCGCTGCGCCTCGTAGAAACTCGTGCGAAAGATACTCCCGCATAGCATCGAGATGCTCGAACCGACTGTCGCGTACGCCTTCGCACGCAACAAGCTGTTTCATAAACGGCATCACAGTCGACACCGGTGGTCGTGGAGATTGCGATTGCAAATAGTTTAGCCTGCCGATGATTGTATCTTCGCGCGGTGTGCCGTCATCAGGAAGTCCAAGATCTGCTTCTACCAACGGATTGAGCGCGGCCGGGAACTTCTCGTATACTTTATCCTTGTCCGTCGGTTTATCAACGTCTGCTCCTGAAATCGAGCTCTTAAACATCACAAACGGAGACACTTTCTTCCCCGCTGTCCGCATAGCTTCGTACATTTCCACCGGCGCCAGGTTCAGCGCCATCTCAAAATGCGACGCAGCCTGTACGTAATTCTGCATCAGCCGCGACATCAATCTCGCAATAAAAGATCCCTCTTTTCCACCAGAGTCGTCATTTAGACCGGGGACGATGCGCGTGTAGAATGGTTTGAATTCAGCGCGGCCGGAAGTCTGGCTGGGGACCGGCAGAGTAGTGATTTGTCGGTATGGCGGGAAAGATGGTGGTGTAGGTGTCCATGGATACAAAAATGCTATAAGATCAAGCAACTCAGTCAGCCCAAGCTCGTAAAAGATCAATGCTCTCAATCACTGTCGAGATCGAGACGGATCAACAACATACGCAATGCTCGCAGCTTGAACGGAACTTGCTGCATAAACGCCTCCGCATCCAAGTACTTCACATCCCAGTCCTCTTCATAACTCTCCCCTTGGTTTTTTTTCCCACTCTGCTCTTCAGATCTGCGTGCACTCGCGTGAATATCACGTCGAGAATGTCCTCCAGCCGAGCAGGAAAGAGTGCTTGCAAGTTTGCATCTTGTTCGGAGAGTGTAGTTTAGCAACGGCTGCGCTCTTCGCGAGTGTACTTGCATTTGCATTTTTCGCCTTAAAAGAAATCCCCAATAAATTTTCTATATATTATTATATACAGTCTGCTTCTATTCGTCTCTTTGTCGCCGAATTGACTGGAAAGGACTCGAAAATCAGGTCGTGAGAGAAGTCGGAATTTGGTTTTGTGTGAAACGCACTTTGAATATGCGGCTTACGGCTTTCCTATTTTTGCTTGATGGATTTGTTCTGTTATATTTTGCATTTGCAAGTTTACAGTTCATATCTACTTGTATTGTTAATATTCCCAATTAAAGAGAGAAATAGCAGAATTTTGAGCTATTAAACCTATATCTATAACCAAACATGCAACCTCTATTCCCATTGATGACTGTCAATAATGCTGTTTTCTGGACGACGATCTGTGTATCCTTGATCTGAATTGCGCTCTCTCATATTCTCCGAACCATCGCATCAACTTGGGATGAGTGTCTTTCTATGTCTATCCAACACTCGCCTGTCATTGCACGACACTCACATTCTCAGATACACACTCGTCTTTCAAAATTCCCCACCGAGCCAGCAAATTCTGTCCGGGTATTTCCCCGAAGTAGTAGTATTGATACGCTGCCGATGCTATTGATCCGTGTAGTTCACAGCGAAGAAGCACCCTCATTGTTGATAACATTCTGCGCATCCAAGTTAGCCTATGTTTTTGTGTGAATTAAAGCTTGCACGTACCCTGCTATTGTGATTTCGATTGGTAAAAGAGCATTCGACGAACTCAGCAAGACCCTTTTATATTCCGACGACGCCGCTGCAAATTTCTCAAATCGACTTCTCATCGTCGTCTTGCTCTTAGTTGCGGACGAGAATACAGAAGTTTGATTTCTCAGTCGAGATTGGTGGAATCCGGCATGGAATGATTTATACGCATTACTCTGTCGTATTGAATTCATGTTGGCCTATACCTGTCTTTTTTTTGCTCAAGCTGGAATAACGAAAAAGAGCATAACGCGACCGCTTTATACAGAATACGTTCTCGCTTGGCTTTTAGTATTATTTTTTTTGGCAGTGTCGCCACAGACAAAAACATCCACGAAAACAAACCGCGTCGATCAAAGAACCTTCGCCATCGCCTTCGCCATCCGCAGATTTTACACACACACACACACACACACACTTTGTGCTTACGTCACTCGATTCGGCTTGTTTTTCTCGTTGATCTCGTGCTGTCGATCGGCCGAATAAACTACATTCAACTACTTTCTTCTCTGAGCTCGTGATGCTACAGCATTATATCATCGAGACACAGTACGCCACGCCCATCGCGAAGCACAACACCCTCACAAATGTAACCACACAAGACCCTCACTATGTCAGCTATGACACAAAGCACTTATTGAATGTAAGGATTTTTGGAGATAATTTCTTCGACATTGAAAGGTTCCCGGCTTTTAGAGATAGTGCCAGTGTTTGCGATGATTGTACGGTCTTTATTTGGTGCTGGAAGTCTTCGGACTGTGTTTGCTCGCCCGCAATGCGTTTCTACTATGAGGTGTGTGTTTACCATGCTGCGCCTGGTGGTCGTGAGTGTGTACTGACAATACGAACCGAACAGCACTCGACTCTTCACCTCGGGCATGGTCTGCAACAAAGCCGAAAAGCACAAAAACAAAATGTCGATGAAGAAGCTGGTTAAATTAACCAATGAGAGATCTGGAATCGAACATAAAGAGCTTATGAAGAAGAAACCGGCTCGGCCTATTGAAGGCGACATCCTTATTCCTATTTACGACCCCAAAGAATTTCAGCGCGACGCAGACAAAATCGTCGAGGCGTTCAACCAGAGGGTTCAAGAGCTACGAATGGGAAAAGCGGATTTGAGCGTCATTAACCGGGTCAAGGTTATGACTGATAAGACAAAAACGCCATTGAGTTCGTTGGCACAGGTTACTACCCGCGGTGGACGCCAGATTTTGATTTCGGTTTACGATCCTGACGTATGTGTAACTTATCTTACAGATACACTTGAAGTGCAAAAATACTGACTGTAACAGACTGTGAGTGATATCCAGAAAGCGATTCTCTCTGCCAACCTCAACATGAACCCTATAATTGACTCCGCGAACCGTCAAAACATCCTGATCCCAATCCCCGCGCCAACAGCCGAGTCGCGCAAGCAAGTCGCAAACTCCATCAAAGAGGCTGCACTTGAGGCGCGTACCGGATATAAAGGCAACTCAGTGTCGCTTGCGCGCGAAAAGGCTATCGCTCTAGTCCGCGAGATGGATGGCGCGGGATATAGCAAGGATTTGATCAAGAAGATTGAGGGTAAGATTGCCACGTTGACTAAGGATTACTCGACCAAGATTCAGAAACTTGCAGATGCTGCTATCACGGCTGTCAGCAGTTCATGATTTATTGAATTGCTTTTTGTATATAGAATATTTCCGTATAAATAGACCTCTCTATGTTGATATGCTAATGTACAACCACTGTATTTAAACCCTTCGCTTGACAGAGCGGTCTTGCTCAGACTGCTCTCCAAGTTGTAACCTCACGGCCTCCTCAACAAGTTTGCGCACACTGTCTTCGGGATTCTCAGACTTTAAGGCCTCTTCGATCTGCCTCCGTCGCTCTTTTGTAGCCTCGTCGTCTGCGTCGGCGTTGGACGCTGCCTCGGTCGTGCTCTCGATCGACACCGTCATGCCTGATCCTTGCGGAATAGCAGCCGCGATCTCTTTCTGCAAGTTCTCTGCCACTGTCTGCATACTCTCCTGCTCGTCTGCGCCTTCCAGAGTCTGTAGATAGCTCACGATATCCTCGTATGATTCTCCGTCTTCCTCAATCTCTTTCTCCAGCTTCTCGCGCGCAGTTATGCCCTCGCTGTTTCGCACTTTCCAATCCGCACCAAGCTCCTCCACCAATACCTTCGCAGTCGACACCTGCTCAACAACAAACAACGGCGTCTCTCCGTCCTCGTCCAGAATGTTCACATCTCCACCGCGCTCAATCAGTATCCGCAGCAGCTTCTCGTGCGAATACGACGCAGCGGCGTGCATCGCGGTGTATCCGTGCGGATCCTTATCATTCACACCCTGTTTGCCAGTCAACAGCAACGCCTCGACAGCATAAATATTGTTGTCCGCGGCCGCCAGCCAGATATTCGTCGCCATTCCGTACTTCACTCGCTCGTCGCAGAGATAGATCTTCGCTGTCCCATCTCATCCAGGAATAAAAATTATAAACTTTAAAGCATTTTCACGTGACTACACGTGTCAGCACGTGATCAGGCTGGGACTGACTCCGCATTTTCTGGCTGTGAAAGACTATCAATTTGTAGCGCTTCAAAAGAGCAGTATCTTATCGGGTTCTTATCACGATCGCTTTATTTACATTCACTTTGGGGGGTGCAAATTTGTTCTTCTGTTCTTTGTTTTACTCTTTTTCTGTCTGCTAGGCTTTGCGGCCACTCATCTGCGCTGCCTGATCTAGTCTCATCAGTTCTGATTCGTACCCGACTGCTATCCGATAATCACAAATGCTCTCTCTCACGCCCTCGCCCTCGCCTTCGCCTTCCCCGCCACCTTTGTCCTCCGATTCAGAGGAAGACAGCTGCGACGACTATGGACTCGTGATCTCCTCTTCGTCTTCCTCGCGTCCACCGATCCCTACCGGAAGACAGCCGTCGTATTCTTCTTCGGACTCACTTTCCCCACCGGGGCTGACGACCTACCACTCCGAGCTCGCGACCTCTCCGATCTCAAGCGTGTTCAATGGACCGGCGTCGTATCGTCTGCAGCCGCTTGCCGTAGGCGGTGGCTACACTCGTCCTGTTCCGCGAACACTGCAGATGCAGCAGCGAGCTCGTCAGGGATCGTCGGTAGATTTTGATGGTATTCATGAGCCTCTAGGCACGAGCCATATGTCGCCTGCGCAGTTGTACACGACTGCTTCAGGACAGCTGTTTCATGCGGGAAAAGTCTGCATTGTGTTGGCGGGATTGCCTGCTAGAGGTAAGACGTATGTAAACCCCGCGAGAAAAAAAGTCTCTAGTCGCTGTGTCACATTGGTTCTTTGTACTGACTGCTTTTCTAGACATCTGGCTGTCTCCCTGACTCGGTACCTGCGATGGTGTGTTACATTCCGTTATCTTTCTGGCTGGTGATGCTAATAAATTACAGGCTCGGAGTCAAAACCCATGCATTCCATCTAGGTGATTTCCGGCGCGCTCTTATCCCGCGCGACGAAGAAGTCCCCGACGACTATTTCCTCATCAACGCCTCTCCGCAGACCGTTCTTCTTCGTCAGCGGGTAATGGCCGCATGCAAAGCGTCTGTTTTTAATTTTTTTGACGAGGAGCGCGGACAAGTGGCTATTTACGATGCTGTTAATCCGACCTCGATCGGACGACGGATGCTACAGAAGGAGTTCACGCAGCACGGGATCCAGGTGCTGTTCATCGAATCGATCTGTGACAATCCAGAGATTATCGAAGCGAACGTGCGTAGTGTCAAGATCTCGTCGCCTGACTATGCCGGATGGGACGAGAAAGAAGCAATCAAGGATTACTTACGACGCATTAACAACAAGATCCCGCATTACGAAAGTATCGATGAACCTGATTTTAGTTATATCAAGCTTATAAACGCTGGAGAGCGTATATTACTTAATAACTCTCGTGTTGGGTATCTGCCGAATCGGATTGTGTTTTATTTAATGAATCTGCATATTAAATCAGGTTGTGTATATTTTGCAAGGGTGCGTTCAAGAATTTGGGTGCAATTTGATTAAGATTGCTAACAGTGCAATAGGCCGGCAAGTCGACTGAAGTACGGCCGAAATACAAATCCGACCCTCATTTGAGCGAAGAAGGCTTTGATTACGCGCAGAAGCTCGCCGACACGCTAATCGAGCACCGACGGGCAGAGAGTCGAGAACTAGAAGAAAACGGCGAGACGCCGCACAACAAGCTTGTAATTTGGACATCTACTCGGCGACGCACGATTGAATCCGCGTCTGTGTTTGAGAAACGCGGGTACTCAGCGCGACAACGGAGCCAGCTCTCGCAGCTGCATCCAGGCTCATGCGATGGTCTTACGCCCGAGGAGCTTCGCAAGAATTTCCCAGATGAAGTTGAAGCTCACTGCAAGGATCCGTATCGACATCGATTCCCGCGCGCCGAGTCCTATCACGATCTGGCGGTGCGATTAGAGCCTGTTATTCTCGAGATGGAGCGGATTCCGAGTGATATCCTGATTATTGCGCATGTTAGCGTTTTGCGAGTTTTGTATGGATATTTGATGGCCTGTCAGCCTAATGATATTCCGAGTCTTGAGTTTGAAAGGAATGAGATTGTGGAGATTATTCCGTCGGCGTATACGAATCGTGTGAAGCGGATCATGATTCCTGGAGTACCGCCGAATGAGACTGTGTCGATTATTTAGATTTAGTATCGTACAGTTGATATAAGAAATGTTTATTAGGTAATACGTGCTATGTTATACTTGCTGGAAATGAAATTATACATTGCAATTTTTTTTTAGCTTCCTCTGTAAGTCGAGTAGGAGTACTTTGAGAGCAGGAGAGGAATGTGAAAATGCTCAGCGCCCAGCTTTCCCGCGGGGACTTTGAATACGATTTCGACGTAGGGGAAGAAGGTGTCGCCGTCGAATAATTCGTCGATGCCGAGGAATTTCACTTTGTAGAGAGTATCGTTGTCTTCAGAGAACTGTTTGCTTCCGACGTACGCCTGATCCAGAAAAGCTTCAGTCGACTGCTGTGTGGTTTCCAGGAGATCCCAAAAGACGACGCGGCCATCTGAGTTTGTCTTTGCGGTGCCGAAGGTGGTGAAGGAGGACGAGGGAGCCTGTTTTTGGAGTTCGCAGCGGAGGTTGGCTGCGGGGCGGCCTGTGATTGTGTTGAGGACGTGGCAGGTGATTGGGTGTTTGCTCATGGTGACTAGGTGCGTAGACTGACTGTTAATAGAAGAGAAGAAGATAAGAAAAAGATAAGGAACGAGGCGGATCAGGGAAGATTTATAGATTGGCGAAGATCAGCTGGAGAGACGAGGATCACTGAAAGTGGCCATCATGGCCTTGGAAGTGCGGCTCGGAATTTCGGAGAAGAGCGAGCGATTAGCGAAGGATTACGTAAGGAGGTAACTGAGGAGCTGGAGAAGCTGAAGGCTGGCGGTTGCGGGTGAAGAGGAGTCTAGGGAAAGGAGGAGGAGAATAAGAAGAAGGAAGAAGCGTGTGAAGGAGAGGAGAGGCGAGTGCGGTGAGGGTGGATGGGTGGGTGACTGAGTGCTCGAGGAGTGCACGACTGAGCGTGCGGTATGCCAGCAGCAGGCTGGCGGTGAACTGGCGTCGCAAAGGCTCTTGAAATGTTCCTTTTATTGTTCTAATAAACCCAATAACACAATAAACAACACAATTGACGACTCCTGCTCAGACTTGGAGCCTTGTCGCTTAATCGCTGCGGGTTAGGGCTGTCCAAGGATCTTATCGCACAGCGAAGGCGGACTGAGAGCGCTGTTGGATGCGAGGATGTGCTTGTCAGAACAGAGCAGTTGTTTGCAAGCAAAAGCAAGTAAACAAACCGCCTCCGCTCACCGCAACTCCTGCACAGGCTTTGCACAGCGCTCTCACAGCAAGCAAAAACGTACGCGGTTCAAGGGTTCTCTCCTCAGCCGCACAACTCGTCTGATCGTCAAACTTGGTCCCGTCGCGCTGGCGAGGCAGGGATATTTCCGGCGAGGACGGGCTGCCTGGACGAGCGCAGGTCCGCTCCGGCAAGCCATAGTCTTTTGTTGACCGCTCGTCTCGCCGGACAGAGCCTCCGTCCAGCGCTCTTCCGGCCCGGTTCCAGCCAGCAAGTAGCGCTTCTAGTTTATAGTTTAGGCAAACTCAAAACCACCACTCTCATCCACGCCTTCGTCCTTCGTGCGCCGGCCGCGCTCTGCCTAAACTCCGCCCGCATCGCTCGTCCTCGTCTGCCTCTGCTCTCGCCAGCGCCCGGCAGCCTTCTTCGGTCTCGTTCTCGTCCTCAGCTCTTCGCAGCGCTCGTCTCGTTCAGTCCCGCCTGCACGTCCTCGCCCTCGGCGCAGTGCGCACATTATCTGATCTCTAATCGCCGGGCGGCGGCTGCGTTCGCCCTCCCCCCTCTGCATCTTCGCGTCTCTCGCTACTCCATTCCACTTGCCAATTCCTACTGCCTCATTAAAGCCTGCTGTCCAGCTTCTCCCTTGCATCGTGCTTCTGATACCCGCGCATGTCCGCCCTCGACCGATCCCCCGCGGTCGCTGCCGCGGACCCCGGTGGACTCGCCAGCATTGCTGCAAACCTCAACCAGGCACTGCCCTCGCAAACCGACACACTGCACTCTTCCTCCGCACTCGCGACCGCTGCTGAAACGCCCCGGTCCGTCACCTCGACTCCGCTCTTGGACGATAACGCGCGCCAGAGCAGCACCGCCAGCCCGGACGTCGACGCGGAAGACGAGTACTCGGACGACTACGACTACTCGGACTCGGAAGATTCAGACGACGACTTTGACGAAGACGAGGAGGAATTCAACGGTATCCAAGACATCCGCACCCAACGGCACAACATCACCTATGACTTCCACCCGCTCCACCACTTTTCCCTCGACGACACAAATAACGGACAGTCATCCCAACCTTCTCCTCCGGATGGAGTGCAGTTTACTGACTCGCCGCTCTTTCTTGATGTTAAGCCAGCTGGCCGTCAGCGAGTCGCATTTAGCCGTCCAAGCACTTGGAGAAATAATCTTGTTGGAATGAGTCTCTACGGATTCTTATTTGTTGCAGACGGAGTGGTATTTCTCCCTTCTATTTTTCGAGAGTTCTGATCGAGGAGTGCTGACTGTGAAATCCAGAAAATCAAAGTGTTTAAAATACTCTCACCCGCGCGCCCCGAGCTCAGTCTGTTTACAACAATCTCGCCCCCAATAACGAACCCGCCCACTTCATCCCAACTTCTCGGAGCAAACAACCCCCTCGACCTCTTTTCTATCAATGCTCTCCGAGTCGACTTTCTTGGCGGCGAAGAGCATCTCGCAGTTATCACTGATGCTGGCCAATGTCACATCTATCCCACTTCCTCAATCCTACGTGGCAACACACAAGAAGGCGCAGGCGAGGCCGTCAAAGATGTTTTACCTATGGAGACTTTCCAAGTCGAAAAATCCGCCTGGGGCCTCGACTTCCACGATCGTCAATGTCTTGTTGTCATTTCGGATAATACACGCTCAATCACGATCTTCCGACTCGGCATCAAAGACGCGCTGGAGAACTGGGATCATGGAAAGGCTTTGCGGGATAATGCGCGAAAGCGGCAAGAATCCGAAGATTTTGAAGATGCAACCTCGCAAGTCACCAACAACCCTGACAGTGCCAATCAGAAGAAACGCACTCGTGGTGGCGATGAGCAAAGACCGTCACCTCCAAGCAGGCGAACGGTTAATATGATGCAATCAAAGATCGTAATCAACGATGCTCATGATAATAACATACCAAGTTTGCAATGCCTTGATATTCCTCTTCGAGCTCGCGAACCTGACGGACGGATTATGTATCAGCCTTGTGTATTATCAACTTCTATTGACGGCGATGTTAAATTATGGGATATAAACACTCGGGAATGCATTGCTGGCGCTGCGTTTCCTCATAAGAAGGGATGGCATGTAAAGGCACTATGGGGCCATAACTTTGTGAGTGTTGACAATCTAGACACTATCTCGGGCGTCAAACGAGATACATGCCGCTTCATTGATCCAACAACTCGTTCAACTATCAAACCCGAGCGCCTGCCTGCTGTCACTTTCCCCGTCAAGTCTCGCAACCCGTTTCTGAATGTGATTGTCCGACAATTAGAGCGATCGAACTTTGGAAGACAGGTGTACGCAAATGGAGAGGCGCCACTTCTCGAATTCGAGCTCGAGATTGATCCTTCTACGCGTCCGAAAATGTTTAGCCAGGAACGTCTCGATGCCGAGTTTTTGGGAATCCCATCTTCTGAGCTTGCTGTCACGCCGTCTTCTTACATGATCCATTCGATAATGGAAGTCAATCAGCGTCATGAAAAATATGCACTCGAAGATCTCATTATCTATCATGGCTCACTGCATCAATCCCGACTGATTGGTTTCCACAAAGACGCCGGCGAAGCATACCTAGCCAATATTTGTCCGACAGTCTTTGGCTCTCGCACCGACTATGAGAAATTCACAGCATCATGCGATCGTCTTAACATGGCACTCACGATTCCCGAACTGGCGTGCGTCGTCACAGGTAGTCAGCAAGGCACCATCTCGATCTTTAAATGCTGCCGCGTTGACGATTCCGACAATGCCGGTCTAAAACAAGAATACATCCTCGGCCAAGCCGACCGCAGCAGCAGCAGCAACACAGCAAACACCCTTCTTGGCATGGACTACACGAAAATCGAAGGCCAAACAGACGGCTACGACCGCCGTTATCTTCTTTTCCTGATATTTATTAACGGTACCGTCGAAACTTACGAACTTCAGCATGCCAGAAATGTAACAGCTGCTGATAATGTCTTGGACGTCGAGGAGCTTCTTATCTAACAAGCTCAGCATGCATATTCGTCAATTTCTTTTGTTTCATTTGTGTTCATTCGTTTAGTTTAGTTTCAGTTCATGTCAGTATTTTTTTTTGGTTATTCATTAGCATTAACAGGAGCGTTGGTAATTGTAATATGATGTAACTTTCATACGCTTGCAATCAACTATTGAGCATTTATTATTAAGGTTTGATGTATTTTACGCTACGATGAGCTTGGTTGATCCAGCGTGGCAATATTTACTTGTATGAGGTATTGTGACAAAAACAACCAAACAAAAAAATCTAGCTATCAACACTACAGAAATTGATGACAGAGATATATCCTTTTTTCTTTTCACCTATTAACAAAAACTTACAAAAGCCCAGCAAAAACCAGCAAAAAAAAATAAGGACTTAGCTGGTGATAGAGTACGCTTCCGCACCCTCTCCAAACACCAAATGTGGTTTTCTCACCGCTAAATCAAGAATCGTTTTCCCAAATTCAGAGTTGCACCACGCAAACCAGGATCGCGTATAGTCTCTAGTTTGCCGAACATTAACACTCTCATGCATAAGACCAAGTCCTCCCGTAGTTTTCTTGACGAGTTCAAGCGCGGCTGCGATTTCATGGTCGTCATTAGAGGTACGGATTAGGACGAGAAGCGACATCGGCCAGGCATAACGAACTCCAATATGCGGGCCGCCAATACCTGCAAAATCAGAACCTTTGAGAAAGTATGGATTTCCAGCTTTACTTAGCAACATCCTTCGTGTATTTTGATAAACCTCATTCGAAGCATCAACGAATCCTAGTAACGGTAACGACAACAACGACGGTAAATTCGCATCGTCCATATTAATCACACCGCCATACCCATCAACCTCATACGCAAACACTTTTCCAAAGTACTTGTTCTCATATACACCGTGCTCCCAAACTCCTTGTTCAATTTTCTCGCCGCGCGCGTATAGGTCGTCGGCCAGCTTAGTGTATCCAGCTGCCGCCATAAGCTTCTTTGCCCGTTTGAGCTCGATTGCCACAAATGCATTAGCAGGGATGAAAAACTGTAGAATTGTAGCGTCGTCGGAGGGTCTAAATGCAGAGCGAATAAGCGACGTATTCATATTCGTAGGGTTGCCGGCGCCGTGAAGTGCTAATGTCTCGGTGCCGATATTGGTTTGACGCTGAAATGTGTATCGGTTCCGTCTGTCATTTCCGTTATCGTCATACGTAGTAAGAGCTTGCTCATCAAGCACCTGGATAACATTCTTGAGTGCTTCCATAAAGTAGGCATCCTTCGTAACAAACGCAGCGTCCTCGGTCTGTTCAAAGTACATATTTGCCAGGTTCAAAAAAGACGCAATTGAATCCAGCTCATATTTACACTCAAATACCAATGCCGGATCATACGGTGGATTAACACTATCACTCTGATCATTAGACGACGGCTTCAAATGCGACTGTGCAGGCGGCTGAAACGCGTTGCAATACGGCGAGAATGCGATAAATTCAGCCTGCGTATGAATCGCTCCTACAATCAAATTCCGAAGCGCAGCATCGGTCTTGACTAGTGGTAGGTATGGCGATAGTTGGTTAGTCGAATCGCGGATCCACTCGGCATTGATGTCACCAGTGACGATAAACGATTGCGGTGCACGGCCTGGCAAATGCCACCGTACGGTCGTGTCAAGAGTGTTGGGAAAGCAATTCTCAAACAGCTGAGCAAGATCAACATCTGGTATCTTCGCCTTGATTTCTGAGATCACTCGGTCGACTTCGGATGAAACAAATGTGCGGCATTCCTCGATTGGTCGTTGAAATGGCAACTTTAAGGGACCTAGAGTGATAAAGATCAGCATCTCAAATCATTTCCAAATCACATGATTCTCACCAGAAGTAATAGGGCTGTGGCGTCTAGTAGAGTAAGATTTGTAGTCAGGACACGACGCATCACGAAGTCGCCATGGCTCCTGCACAGCGTAAACCGACGAGCTGAGAAACAGCGATCCTAGCAGCAACACACTTGCAAACGCAACCATACCGATCAAAACAAGTCGTAAATTCCAACGACCTGACAGTGACAGGGAAAGATTAGCCTTGCGTTCAGGCGAAGGTGTACTGGATCTATGATGTGAAGCAGCCTCTTGTGGTGCTGCTAATGGGATCGCGAACGCTGAGGTCGCGGAGGACGTTGAGGACGAACCAAGAGGCGGCTGATTGCGGGAACGGGCAGGTGGTGAGCGAGCGCGATGGTGCATGCTCTATAAAAAAATAATTGGCATTGATTGCACCAGGCTCCGTCTTGAATCTGCTCTGTCCAGTCGCTTTCTGGCTGATATCGTTCGTGAAGACGGCCTGGGATGATTTCAAGCGTCGCAGCCAGGCATACAAAAGAGCCCTAACCACAACCCACACCTTGATAGTCAGCGACCACGCACTATCTCATCGTACAGCCTGCGTCTTTCCCGCTCTTCTTTGTCCTTTTGCTCGCGATGCAGTTTCTTGCGTTCTGCTTTGCTGATCTTTTTGGGCGGATCGGGGATCTTTGAGGACGGAAGTGTCCGTTTTACCTTCGCGCCGAGACCAGCGTAGCCTGGATTCATCTCTGCTCGCACTGGCACGCGCCTGCCTTCTCGTCCTTGGGTTCCTAGTCCTTCGGGCTGCAAGGGCTTCCATCCGTAGCTGACCAAATATCGATGTCCGGCGGAGCTTTCTTCGACTGGAAGTCTCGCGATAGGAGGCTCCACTGGCTGCTTCTCCAAGAGCCGAGAAATCGAAGAAGACGAACTCGTTGCCTTCGTCGGCGTCTCCACCCTGTTCTCTTTCGACAGTCCGACTAGCGACGAGTAAAATGAAGCCACTCTTTTTCCCTTGCTTCGATCCGATAGCTGTGTGACTGTCTGGTCGTCGTTCGATGCCGCTACGAATCTGACACGTTGGTGGTGGTGGCGATGATGAGGAGTAGCGCTGCGATTCAAGCTGGCTGAGTCGCGCGTCGAGGATGCATCGTGAGATTCCAAGGACATTAGTCTTTGAACCCTCCTCTAACACTCAAATCGAATCAAATACCAAACAATCAAACAAACAGAGGCTCTCCTAAAACATTCATCTCAGCAGAGAGCGTCGAAGTGCTCAAAGTTCCAAGCCGCACCCAGAACTTTAAATGCGTAGTCGAACGATTTCTTGTCTCTCCACAAGTTTGCTAAATTACTCTTCCTTTGATTTTCTGCTTCACAAATTTTCGCTATTTTTCTTCCTGGGATTATCTAGAATCTGCCTCTGGAATCAGCTTTTGGAACCATTATTGGAATAGAACCTAGATCATGAACAAAGAACGCTTGATTTGTTCGTTGCCATCCACTCTGCATTAAACAAGTCCTCCCACTGACTCCCTCATCTAGTCGCCCCGGCAACTAAACAGTACACCAAAGCTCATTTGACTCGCGCAGCTTTAAACGATGACCCTTTCTTGCAATTCAACAAATGGTACACTGAAGCGATCGAAGCCAAAGAGCCAATTGCCGAATCGACCACTCTCGCCACCGCCCAGCTTCCGTCCGGTCGTGTGTCTGCCCGCATCGTTTTATTCAAAGAATTAGACAAGCGCGGGTTTATCGTCTACTCGAACTGGCAAACGTCAAAGAAATCTCGTGATGTTTTGTCGAATCCGCATGCTGCTCTGACTTTCTTCTGGAAAAATCTCGAGCGACAGGTGCGTGTAGAGGGGAAGACTGAATTCGTCACTCCCGAAGAGAGCTACGCCTACTTCAAGACCAGACCTCGCGATAGCAAGATCGGTGCCTGGGCTAGTCCGCAAAGTCAGGTTGTCGAATCGCGTGAGCAGTTGGACGAGATCGTCGCCGAAAAGACAAAAAAGTTCGAAGGTGTAGAGGATATCCCGTTGCCGGAAGGATGGGGTGGATTGAGAATCGTGCCGTTGGAAATCGAATTTTGGCAGGGCGGAGCAAACAGAGTGCATGATCGTTTTAGTTTTACTCGCGAGAGCGATGAAGCAGAGTGGACCGTGAGCCGGTTGGCGCCATAGAGATCATATAGTCGCATATCAAATGTCTGTTTTCGGCAGCATTGTTAGAGATTTAATGAATAAAATGTAGTTTGGAAATCTTATATTAGACTACTTCTTCCAGAAATTCATCAACGACTTTTGCCCTGCTGCTGGCCCCTTATCTTTCTTCCTTGATCCTCCTTTCTTGCCAGATGAGCTATTGTCATCTGTAGTCTCTGCACTCTCAGACTCAGCAGCCGGTGGTGTCGCTGCCTTCGTCTTAGCAGGCACAGGTTTGCTCTTTGGCTTGAACGAGACCTCCTTCTCATCCTTGTCGCTTTCGCTCTCAGAAAACTCAACCAACTTTGTGACTGTCTTGCGCACCTTGAATCCATTTTCCACCACCGTGACTCTCTCTTCGACTTTGCGAGTTCCTCTCTTGCGTCGCTTTGGCTTTGAAGAGGGTTCCGCTTGTTCAGTTGATCCGGGATCCGTGGGTTCAGTTTCAGCCGTATTTTCTTTGACTTTGTCAATTTCCATAGGTTCTGCAGAAACATCTTCCAGAGTCTCAGCTATCTCCTCAACAGGCGCACTATCCTCAGGTTCAATCGGCTCGGCAGCTAAGGTAACGCCATTTTGCTCTTCTTCAGTCATCTCAATATCAGATTCTTCACCCTCGTCGTCTGACTCGCTTCCTGATTCGTTATCTGAGAACATACTCTGCAGCTCTTTCGAGACCTGAACAGGCTTAGGTGCAGGGGCATTAGGCAATTCTTTCTTGATCTCGGGCCGTTTAGCAGGTTGTTTAGCAGGTGTCTCTTTCTTGACTTCTGGACCCTTTGCATCGCTTGTGAGTACATCTGGGTTTGCCTTGGGCTTGCTTGTTGTCTTCGCCGCGAACCGGAATGGTGAGGACATTGTCCGTTGAGAAGGCTTTTTGATGGGAGCAGATTCGGATTTTTCTAACGTGTTTTTGCTTGCTGTCGAGGCGCTGATTGACTTTGAAGGTGCTGGTGCTTTTGAGGACACTGCACTTGCCTGCGGTCTGCTTGAGCTCGGTCTAGGCACCGACACGGGGACGGGTCCTGAAACCTGCTTTGCTGCTGGATTCTTGCATACGGCAAAGCTGTTGAAAAAATCTAAACCTCCAGATAGATCCATGTCACGCACAGTCCGTTGGCAATCAGCGAGTACGATAAGATCATCAGAGAGGCGCACGGGTTGAAGCGAGTATACATAAATCATATCGATTCGCTCATACAGCATCTTTGCTTGCTCAAGGTCTTCTTCCTGTACAAGTTGAAATGTCGTTTTCGCCACAAATTTTGGTTCTTCAATATCAGGTTGAGAGCTATCAAGATCTGTTGGCTGAGAGCTCAGTATGGCATCACTCATCAAGGTGTCAGTGTCGGCTGGTGTTGGCACGCGTTTTCGGCCCGCAATCGCGTAAGTTGCGTGAACTTTTCCAGGATGCTGAGTTTTCGCTGATGTAAAAAACGAGTAGAGTAGCTTCTTTGCTAGAGCAACATTGATGCGCTGTTCGCGAGAAAGCAGCCGATAGGTGATCTATAGAGGATCAGCTTGAAGGTAAAGTAGGAAGGAAAGGTGGGGGCATACTGGTTTCTGTTCGTGCACGACACGCGTCGCAAGAAATGTCTGATAGTCTGTTGTCATCGCAGACTCCAATAACGACCACGCGTTGCAAATGAGTGTGATCAATGGATGGATAACACAATAACAGACGCGTCCAAGTCGCTTCTGTACAAATTAAGCAATCGCCATTCAACAACGCGTCCGAACCCTAACCCACGTATTCTAGGGTTTCGGATATAGTTACCGAATGGGTTATGTTTATTAGGGTTTATCTCCACGTGGTGGTGAAGTTCCAGCAGCTGCTCGCGGTGTGCGCTTTCGCGGACTCAGCTTCCACGGCTGGATTGAACAAGTGAAGACAGCTAAAAGAGAGCAGAAAAACACTCAGAATGTTCTCAATCGACTCGTCTCCGCCGCTCGAGACGAAGATGCTGCGTCGTGAGCTCACAACCAGATACGCAAACATCACCCTCGTCGCCTCAGTTGCGGTCCTCGTCCTGATTGCCCTGCGCGCCTTTGCTGCGCCGTATCTGCCTCGGGTCGTTCGTCGGCCAATACCGCTGCTGTTTGCGGTTCCTATCACTACTGGGGTGTTGGTTCTGTTTTCTCTGCTCGAAACGCACGATGATTACCTGTTTCTTTCCAAACGGCTTGGTCGGTATGCTTCAGCCTGGAGTCCTTTGCTGTGCTGATCCTGTGTGCTAACTGAATCGCAGAGTGTCCGCTGCCATTATGCCTGCGCTGATCTTTCTATCGCTCAAGCCTTCTCCAATTCCGCGGGAATCGTATCTGCGACTCATGCCTCTTCATATCTGGCTGGGCCGCATCCTCATCGCAATCTCAACCGTGCATGGTGTGTTGTACGCAGTGTACTTCTTCATCGTTGGAAAAAAAAACAAAATTATCCAGCTCAACAACTTCGCCGGCGTTGTCCTGACTATTGGTTTTGTCATCACTTTATTAGTGTCTCTGTACGTGATCAGACATCGCAATCATGAACTTTTCATGAAGACACACTTGGTGTTTTCTTGGGCATGCGTGCCTCTACTAGCTTACCATGCACGCCCCCGTGTATGGGTAGTCATTTTACTACTTATGGCGTTCTTGATGGGCCAGCTTTTCCAGCGACATGGTTTCGGACAGGAGTGTCGAGTTCGCGTACAACAAATAGGCAAGAACACTCAATTAGTCCGTCTGCCACGAAATTTACTGCCAAAATACTTCGAGCCAGGTTCGCACATAAGAATATCACCCACTCGTGAAAATTCTAGATTTTGGTTTCTTGCTGCCAGCCATCCTTACACCATCGCAAGTCTTGCCGCTGATTGCGAGACAGTGCAGCTCGTGGTGACGCCTACGAAGTTCAAGTTTGAGGAGGATAAAGAGTATATTGTTCATGGTCCTTATCCGTCGCTTTCCTATGACTTTTTTGTCAACATGTATAAATCCAAACAACCCTTGCGGCGAACAATCATTATTGTTGGAGGTGCTGGTATTTCATTTGCTGCACCGATTGCAAACACTCTCAGAAAGATGAATGAGCGGGTCAAGATTCTGTGGGCGGTCCGGTCAAAAGCTGATATTGCTCTGCTCAGAGCAATCCGACTTGAGGACGTTGAAGTATTTGTTTCTCAAAACGCTGCAGACTCTCTTGAAGGTACTTTCCTGTCGTCCACAGAGATGCGAGAGACAGTATCAAACAGCAATTCAGCAGGTTCTTCTTTTGCACACGATGACACCTTTGATAAATCTGAAGATACCGGAGGGCTGCTCCAAAAAGGTGGAGTTATTATAAACCCTCAACGCATGAACATAGAAGAGGAACTAAAAGATTTCAAGGCCTCTACCAATATCGAGGCTGGTCCGGGTGGAATGTGGGTTATCTCGTGCGGCAGTCGCCAGCTCGTGAACGAATGCTCCAAATGGGGTCGGCGACTGGGCGCAACTGTCCACGAGGAAATATATGATGTGTAGTTTGTTTAGCATTTGTTTATATACCTAATTGCATTTTTCTGGAGTCGCATTTCAAAACCAACAACTTTAATTATGTCTTGATAGACGAGTAGAACCCTAATCCCATGGGCATGCACACAAAAATTTTCAGGGGTTGCTGGACAAACTTCCCAGCTCGAGGAGGCAAACCCAAGCTTGTTCACACACATCCAGGGAATCTGATCTCGAAAGACGGTAGAAGATGCCAAAAGAAAATAAGAAAAGAGGTCGTCGGTTAAAGGACAAGCCTTATAACAAAGAGGAGCCTGCAGCAAACGATGTAGCGCCTGCTGAGTTTGAAGACGCGCAAATCGACGAGTCGCAACTTGAAGGTATTTCATATTTACCACTTACTAGCAACAGCTCAGATAAATTCTAACTATTGGTATTATTTAGATTCTAATTTGCACTCTCAACCATTCTATGGTCTGTTAGACAGCACTCAGGTTGAATACTTCAACCAGGTGACTGGTATTATTGAAGCAAATTCGTTCTCGTCCGAAGAAGGTTAACAATTCTCTTATATCCATACTACTGTTGTGCGGTAAGCTAACACAAATTCTAGAGCGAGACCAACTTTATCAGGCATTATGGACTGAATGTACCGGTATTGAGCTCAAGGTAGTCACTGATCCAACCGGATCTAAAGTATTTGAGCGCTTGCTCTTCTCTGCATCGAGGGAGAAATTGCTTGAGATAACTCAGGCGTTTGCCTCCCGATATTCCGAGCTTGCAACGCAAAGATTCTCTAGTCACTGCTTGCAAACGCTGTTGAATTGTCTGAGGTCGCAGGTGGTTGAGGAGTTCAATCAAAACCCATCGTTGACTGAGGACGCGACGATCGACTCGACAGTAACTCCTGTGATCGGACATATCCTAGATATCTACCAAGTAAGCACCAATTTTCGAAGACTCTGAAACTAATTTACTAAAATTTTAAAGGAATTGAAAGCGGAGATTTACAGAGTAGCCTTTCACCCATTTGGTTCCCACGTATTCCGTACGCTGTTGATGCTGCTGTCAGGACGCGCTATAGAAGATGCCTCTACAGGATCTGTCTTGAGTAAGAAGAAAACTCTTGGTGGCAAGAAGAAGAACATTGAGTATACAGAAACTGTACTTTACGACGCGTTTGAGACTCCGGAGGTGTTCAAACAGGCTGTTCTTGACATCCTTAGCTTGATGCTAGATTCCTTGACAACTGAAGAAGCTCGTCGATTAGCTTCCGATGCTATATCAAGTCCCGTTCTACAGCTTCTAATCGAGATCGAGGATGGTCTCATGCGGAAGGATATGCTTAATATTATCTTCCCTACTGTGTCTGGTGAACTTGATTTCCGGACCGTTTCTTATTTGGAGAGCTTGTTGACTAGCCCTGTTGGATCTCATTTTCTGGAAAATGTGCTTCAGAACTGTCCGATCTCATTTGTCGATTACATCTGCTTCTCGTTTTTTATCTCGCGACTGGATATTATCAGTAAAGCACAAGGATTTAGTTATTCTGCAAAGGCGATCATGGGACGTCTGAACAAGCAGAATGCTGCTAAATTTGGAAAGGAGTTACTTTCTCGAGTCTCCGATCTTTCTTGTAAGTCATAAGCTAACAATCATATTATCATCTTTTAACATTTGTTAGTGCCTAATGTTATTTTGCTCAACTGTGTGATTATTGGTGTCTCAAGACATTCCGTGTTGAATGATGAGTTGCTGCAGGTACTTTTAAGGGTTGTTATTTTCAAGAAGGGTTGCTAATTCTTGAGTAGAAATTGGAGACCGTGACCTCTGGAAAAGACAAAAATTTACTTCTTGCGCTGCTCGAAATTGAAAGCTTTGACAGTATCTCAGAAACGCAAAGAAGCAAGCTGAATGATAGTATTAAGCAGCGTTCACTCTTGGTTGAAAATTTGATTTCGAAAATTCCTCAAATCTCTGCACGAATTGCTGGTGCGTTTGTCGAGTTCCCAGCATCGGCGAAGTTGAAGTTTATGCAGAACACAGTGTTCTCACACGTTGCTGAATCTATATACAAAAATTCAGAGCTACCGCTTGTTACTAGGAAACGACTGATGAACGATCTAGATGGACATATAGTCGATCTTGCGTGTGGGGCTGGATCATCCCGTGTTGTGGATGCTTGTAATGTCATCACATCTCAAGGAATGAACCATTATCGTGAAAAGGTAGCCAAAGAGCTCATTTTGGGACGAGAAACGTTAATGCGAAACCCATATGGAAAGATAGTTTGGCGGAATTGGAATATGGATATGTATAAGCGGGATTATGGTGCGTGGAAACATGGTGGCCAACGAAAATAAGCATAGTTAAGAAGAGTTTGTAAGGCGTTAGCATAAAAGTTTGGCAGAAATAGATTAGAAGTGTGAAAGTATTATAATTGCTACATCCCACATCTGATTCGCAATGGCGCGTTCAGCCTATCGTGATATTTAAAATGAAGTAATCTATAACGCATCTTCGTCCTCGTCACCGTTTGCCTCTGGGTCTTCCTTTTCTTTTTTGTCGTCATTATCCCTATATTTCGTGATATCTGATCAGCCCTTTTGCCATATTCTGTTATTCAGTAACATAAAGCTTACCATTCAATGTTAAACCTTGTAACTCTAGGCTTCTCTGCCAAAATATTTCGAACCACGTGCTCTATTTGCACTTTGCTAGGAGGATTTTCTCGTAACTCTTCATTATCGTATTCGTTATTGACGTAGTATCCTACCCGTACAAATTCTTGGTCTTTGTATGAACAGGTGAGCAGGATCACGGTAACGCTCACGAGCTCCGCAGCAGGGATCAAGTCTGGAGATGGAGGATCGGCTTGGAATACGAACTTGTTTGTGCCTACTGGTACTGGACCTACCAGTAACGAATCCAACAGCTGATCATGTTGCGACCTAAATATCTTGTTAACTAACTGGCCCAGAAAGAAGTGGTTGGTTGCAACTCACGAAGCTGAAGAACCGACGTATGTGAGCTTCCATTCCAAATCTATGTTCAAATCAGTTAGTTAGATAATCAAACGCCTATCAATCTAGTTGGGATACTAGCGTACCTTCTCTCAGAGGTTCTAAACACTCGAATGTTATCTCGAACTCGTATGGATCATCGAATTTAGCAGGGTTGTTAAGGACATTGATCCCCAGCAGTGAAACAATCGACATATTGTATAGCTATAGAGAAGCTTTCTTGATCAGGAAGTCGGATATAATAGAGTCTGGAATATTCCAAGAGAGATTTGAATATCAAAGTACTGTAATGTTGATCAAGAAATGGACGCGTGTGGTCTTTATTGAAACGGATTTGATGCTAAATTTCGTTTTAAGAGTCGGACTCGTCTCACACGCGTCGCGCGCGCGCTATCGAGTTAAACAGTTCTCGACCAGAAAATCAGCTTTGAGTCCCCATTATCAAACCACAAAAACCAGCACCATAAATTCAATTTACGTTTCAACAGCTAACTCAATAAACCAATAATATAAAAACTAAGCAAATACTGAAATAAAAAAACAAAAAAAAAAGAAACATAAGGTCGTACCCGGGATCGAACCGGGGTCACCAGAAGTTTTCATCAAAATCTGGGGTGATCACCACTACACTATACAACCAATTAATCGTGAGTTTACAATTCTAGCGCACTAGAATCGTAAAATCATCAATCCTAACCCTGAAAAATACAAAAACCTGATTTTTCTCGAATTTCTGATTATTTATGGTTCTAAAGATTTGTTTGGTATATAATATGAAAAGCTGAAGATTTGCATGTTAATAATAAATGTAATTAGTTAATATGCTGGCTGTCAGTGCATGCAAAGCAATTTGCCTAGAATAGCAAGATCGGGCCGTGTTCGACAGTGAAAATGTACTTCCAATTCTTCCAGCAAAATTAAAGTCATAGATTTTAGTAACATGCATATATTCTGACTCGTTCTGCACCACTACTGATAATTGTGATTTTGTCAAGTGGTTTACAAACTCAGCTGCAAATCGACTGAACGCCGGATTCCTGCTACAAACCCCTCGGTATCAAGCGCACCCGCTGCGGCTCTAATCTTCGAAAACCTCGCGTCTATCAAAAGCGCTTGTCTTCACTGTCTAACAATAAGAGTCCTACGCGCTGTTATACTTATAGACAGGCTCTTGTTCGCTCTCAATGGCTAAAATATACTCTTCTTCGACGACTGCTCCGGTAAATATTGCTGTACGTATCTAGTTTCTCTATTCTATCTTGCTCAGTCTATTGACTGACCTTCTCATTCTTTCTAGACCCTTAAGTACTGGGGAAAGCGAGATACAAAGCTCAACCTTCCGACAAACTCGTCTATCTCAGTAACTCTTTCTCAGGATGACTTGAGAACCCATACTACTGCGTCTGCCTCGGAGTCATTTGAGAAAGATACTTTGTGGTTGAACGGCACAGAGGAGTCTGTTACTGGTGCGCGAACCACGGCTTGTCTCGCCGAACTGCGTTCGCTGAGAAAGCAGCTCGAAGAAACAGACGCCTCTTTACCGCCTTTGAGTACTTATAAACTACACATTGTGTCTGAGAACAATTTCCCGACTGCTGCGGGTCTTGCTTCCTCGGCCGCTGGCTTTGCTGCATTGGTGCGTGCTATTGCAGACCTGTACGAGCTGCCCCAGAGTGAGGAAGAATTGTCGCGAATTGCTAGACAAGGTTCGGGATCAGCCTGCAGATCACTATTTGGTGGATATGTTGCTTGGGAAATGGGTGTCAAGGAGGATGGCTCTGACTCGCGGGCGGTTCAAATTGCGACTGAGGAGCAGTGGCCAGACATGCGCGCTGCTATCTTGGTTGTATCAGCTAAGAAGAAAGAGACCTCTTCAACAACTGGAATGCAAACTACTGCCAAAACCTCTCCGTTGTTTAAGTACCGTATTGAGACTGTGGTTCCCGAGCGCTTTAAAGTGATGTCAAAAGCTATCCTCGACCAGGATTTTGAAACATTCGGTCAACTGACCATGGCGGACTCTAACCAATTCCATGCTGTTTGCCTCGATTCTTCGCCTCCTGTTTTCTACATGAATGATGTTTCGCGCAATGTGGTCTCGCTTGTTGAGAAGCTCAACAGCCTCGCCGGTCGCGTGGTTGCTGCCTACACTTTCGATGCAGGCCCAAATGCCGTCCTTTACTACTTGCAGAAGGATGAGACCACTGTTCTCGGTCTGCTTAAAGCTGCGCTTCCTGATTTGGACGGATGGCAAAAAGCTGCTCAGACAATTGCTGCTGTGCCGGAAGGAATTTCTACGGAAATGTACGATTCCTTGAAAGATGGCGTTAGTCGGATTATTTTGACTGGTGTTGGACCTAGCCCTCAAAAGGTTACTGAGAGCCTTGTTGGTGAGAATGGTCTGCCTAAGTCTTCATGATTTACTGCTTCTCCGTCTGTATGTACTTTGAGTGCAGCAATTGTGAATTGGTAACTGCTATTCTACTGTAACTAGTATCTTGTCTGTGAATATTTATAGTTTACTGTATACTACTATCTTGAGTCATATCTAGTTTAAACTGGCGATTGTTTATTTTTGTGCTTCAAAATTATTTTAATATTATTAATTTTCTTCCATACAGTGTCCAAAGTTTCGTCATAAGCAAAGTCTGGTCACTTCCCAGAAAGCATATGATATCTGAAGTTTGAGTAATGTGCCTACAAGGAAGCCATGTGCTTACAAGGAAGCCTTGATTGTCTCGACAGCCACATAGGTCTCACCGGGAGCCAATGTAGTCCATTTGCTAACACTTCCAGCTTCAACACAAATCATGTTCTTGTAGCCAGTAACAGGCTTGAAGTCTCCCATCTTTGTGCAATTGGTCCATGGGTTCCAAACAACTAAATAGCTCCGTTAGTTCACATCGTTTACAGCATCATTAAATTTAAAATTGGATCCGTACCAACATCGTCAAGGTTCTTGCGGGTAATTTCGAAAAGAGTCTTTCCGCCAGAAGTGATAGTCACCGGCTCAGTCACGTTTTCATACACTCTGTCGACCTCAGATGCGATAGTGACATCGGTGTTAGATTCTGAGTAGTCAGTCTTCGAGACCTTATCCTTGACAGTAACACCGGTGAGTCCAGTAACGGCCACCTTATCAACGTCAGGAATATAGAAATAGGTATGGAGAAGAGTCTGGAAATCCCAAGAAACGGTACCCGGGTTGATGATTGAGAGAGAAGTCTCAAGAGTCTCTTCGGTCAGTGCAATTGTGTAGATCAGAGTGAAGTTATAAGGCCATGCTGCCGTTAATTCTTCAGACACATTCTCAGGTCCAAGGCCAAACTGAATAGTCAATGGATCGTCAGAGGTCTGACCAAGGAACTCCCACTAGATATGCAGTTTTAGTACTCCAAGTCCAGATAAGATCATCCAGAAAGCAGCTTACGGTAGATAGTCGGGCAAATCCATGCTGTGGAAGAGTTGCAGTAGGTCCAGAAGTCGCCTTTCCAAAAACCTGTCACAGAAATCGATTAGCTACAATCATTCAAGATACAATCGGGCGATCCAAAACATACAGGGAATACCAGTGGAACTCCGCCGCGCACTGCCTTAGAACCGTCCAAGATAGCGCCTCTATAATAGCACAAAAACAGTTAAATTCCATCCATCCAAGTAATAGAGTCATCCTACTCACTCGCTAAGAAACAACTTCTCTTCGCCCTTGATCTTCCAAGACAAGATGTTGGCACCGTGAAGCAGCACCTTCACCGAGCTGCCCTCGGACGACAAAGTGACGTCGGTATCAGTCTGTTCGATCGACATCTTTGTAGTATGATATAAATTACAAAATTGAAAAAAACAATCGCTAGCTATCTTGCGTCTTGCACTTGCTAATTTCACAGGTGAATATCTGATCAATTGACGTGATTGGGAACGTACTAGATAAAACAACGGCATACAAGGCTTCCCTCGGGGCGGCACTCCGCTCCACAGAGCATGCACACAGCCGCACGCTTCACAATTGTCATTTCCGCCTTCTCCGCGGGGTTCCCCAGCAGCCAAAGATTTATTAATGGAGGAAGAATTGCATGTTTTTGGCGGGTTTATGCTTATTCGAACACAACTGTGAGAGATATCACGAAGTAGGAAAATATATTTTAAGCAATCAAGTATAGTACAATATGACATCCAAGCACATCCTCATCCCTCATCTAAACGCCGTGAACCCAACTACGATATTACAAAGTACATAAACCAGAGAAAGCCCCTAGCGAGCTATTGGTAGCAACATTCTTCGCAACGCTAGATCTTGCAGAGACGTCGAAATTTGATTCAACCGTTCTGCAAATAAACCGAGGAAGTGAATCAGCATTTCCATATACAGATTCAAAATCTGGAATACAGCGAATGGTGGGATACAGAGGATGTGATAGATCAAATACAAGACGGTACTTCGCTCTGCACTTGATTAAAGTCTTGCGAATGAATATTTCAGACTCAATCAGCAAGGCATTACCATCAGTTTTCACATCAGAGATGTATCGACTCTTTAGCCACTCAATCTCGTTGCACACATATTGGTGTTGCAAAAATAATCTACTTGTCGTTCGCAGAAATTGACTAGCTGGTTGATTATTTGCCAGCGACATGACAGTAGTAGCGAAGAATGACGTGACCTAATGTTGTTAGCAAGACAATCAATCAAATTTTTCCTTTAGTTTGCAAACTTACAGGTGAACTTGACTCGTCGACAACTACTTTTTGGACTCTTTCATTCTCAATTGAAATTTCAGCGGTGAGCAATTCATCCAAAGAGAGTCTGATGATGCCATCACCATAGGTTGCAACCCGGCAACCAAACATTGCCTTCATCATGATCAATTTATCTGTAATGTGGATTAGCAAACATGTCAGACGTCTGTTACATGAGGCTCTTACCTTTCAATTGCTCCATCTGCTCGATATCAATGCCTCGGTTTTCTGAAATGATCTTTTCTGCCTCAGCTATTCCAGAGTTGCAGTCGTTGATCCCTGAATCTTTAGTGATAAGCTGCGAATCCAATTCTGAGCTTTGAAGCACAAGTTGATTCTTCACCTGCTGCTTCGCTTCAATTTCAAATTTCTCTGCTTTGACCTGCTCTCGTACGCTGAGAAGTGCGTCTTTATCGCAGTCCTCAAACTCATATTTGCGTCTTCGCAGCTGCTCAAGTTTTGCTTTTAGAGCAGAATGTCGAGATCTGATCTCCGAAAGTGAAGGTGGCAAATTTGAATCTGCCGTCTGCAATTCCTTATCATCAGACTGCAAAGCTGACAAGTTCTTTGTCAAACTGTTCAAAACACCATCCAACAACTTTGAGCGCCACTCATACCATACTCCCTTGGACTGTAGACGAGCATAATTTTTGATCACTTTAAACTGTGCGCAAAAGGCCACTTGTCCATCCAAAGATGCTGATAAGTATTGGCGGAACAGGCTGGGGTTCTCCTCTAGCGTCTCGGCTTCCAGACGATCAAAGAGATCTTTGCCTTCTTGGATGTTCTTGCGCAGCTCTCTGCAGCTCTGTAACAATAAAGGTTAGAAATGTTTTACAAAAACCTTATAGCGTACTTACAAATTCATAGAGCTCCAGCATTGGGCAGTGGAGATGTCGCGACAAAACTGTGTCTGAAAAGCTTTGCTCGGGGATGAGCTCTCGCGACTGCATGAAAGTAGTATTTCTTCTTTTGGTATTCAAGCCTTCCAAGAATTGTACTGATGTCATTTGGAGAAATTCATTGAGCGATAATGAAATGTGCTCTTCATTATCCGATTGCTCCTCTGACTGATATTCGTTCGCCATTGGTACATTGGCTGTAAGCTGCGGAACATGATCTAGTCTCAAGGTTGGAGCGGGAAGATCAGACAAATTGCGGAGAGTCGGCTTGGTTGGTGAAATAATGCGAGCCTTCAAGGGAGAATAACGCTTGGCTAGCATCTCTTGCTCCTCTGTTTTCATGGTAGCAATAGCTTCTTTCCGGGCAGATCTCATGAGAGATTTTACTGGCGTACGAATCACTTTCTTGGGTGTCAAGCTTTGAATACGCTTCTGTAAACTGCTGGTATTGAAGTTGAAGAGAGTTTCATTGATGTCACTCTTCAATTTCTGACCCTCAGGAGTGCCAATAGTGATATTCTGTCCGCTGAACTCTTGTACAAATGAGTCAATCTCCAACAAGCTCTTACGTCTCTGCATTTTGACTGCTGATCGCGGGGTGCCGTTTGATCGTCCTCCTGGTGACGCTTTGGATGCTGAATTCATGACAGTTGCGAGATACTTGCTCTGAAGTGACTGAGTTGGAGTATTTCTGGCAATACTATTCGTACGAATAAGTGAGCCGGATCGAGCAGCTGAAGCAGAACGAACTGGTGTGGAAACTGGCGATGGAGTTTTTACTGCAGCCTTTGGCGAGGCATGCATGCGAGTGATGTCCATAGAGACCTCATCATTCTCTGCCTCTGGATCGGGAGTATCCTGATTATTGAAACCAACAGCAGCAGTGACGTCCATTGCAGCCGTATCATCTCTATCTTGATGATCGGGGCGGGCTGCGTAGCTGTTTGCGGTGGCTTCGTTTGTGTTCTCTCTTTCGGCCTCGGGCTCAATAAAGCCAACGGCAAACGTTACTTCCATAGTTGCATCGTCTGCCTCGTCGTCACTATGATCTGACGCATGCTGTTCAATATCACCCACTGCGCGTGTAAGGTCCATTGTGACACTTTCGTCGCCCGGAGCCTCAATAAAACCAACTGCACGAGTTACTTCCATTGTCATACTAGTCATACTCTCAGAGTGCTCGTCAACCTCATTCGAATTTCGAATAGAACCAATAGCTTGTGTGATGTCCATCGTGACATTATCTTCATCTTGATATAATTCTTGGCTAGTCTGGATTGATCCAACAGCTCTTGTGGTCTTCAGTGTGCCACCGTCATATTCATCTTCTTTATAGCTTGCATCTCTAGGCTGCTCGATCCAGCCCACTGCACGAGTAACTTCCATAGTTTCGTCGTTCTCATCTTCCGGCTCATGCGCATTAGCGTTAGAAATGCTACCAAAGACACCAGTGATATCCATCATTTGCGTATTTTCATCTTCTACATCTTCAAGTTCATCAGCCAACAGATTTGCAACTTTGGGTGACACCGGTCTGGTCCTGGCACCAAGCGGAGAGAAGAAAGCATTGCTAAACAGGTTCGATCTGTCATTGGTTGGCGTGGGTGGTTGATTAGACATAGCTGTGGAAGTTGCAATTGCCTGTTGATCAAAGCTCTCATTAAATACATCTGTTGCATCTTCCATTTCCACTTCGATGTCGTCATCTGAGCTCTCATCGTCATTGCTTTCTCTGTTTGGCTTTCGTGGAGGAGTCCAAATATTGGAAATTGCGCTGTGCTGATCAGCGTTATTATCAGCATGGAATAAAGGAGAACGTGTTTTGTTTCTTGATATTTCAGCGAGTGGGTATCCGTCGTCATCAATGTTGCTTTCTTCGGAATGTCTTGGGGTGCTAGCAGTTGATGAACTTGCCATTGAGGACGCATCATCCACACTATCGATATCAAAGGTGCTAGAGACAGTTAGATTAAGGCATCCAATAAACAAATTTAACTGCGTAGCACGTACTGTAAGGTTGCCTCTGGAGCAAAACTAACTCGTCTGCTCATCGCTTTGATGGCTGCCTTGGGCTTTGGCGCAGGCTCCTCCTTCAGCGCAACCTGCATGACACCAATCACAGTGTGGTTATCATCATTGTTATAAGATGCTTTCAGGATTCCTCTGGGTGGCTAGTCGTTTCCATTAGTAACTAGCATGCAGTCAAATTAAGCAGAACAGTACATACACCGCTGGCGGTTGGAATTCGTGATTCATTTCGACTCTTCTTTGGTATCGACAATGTGGCATCTTCGTTACCATCTAAACTTTTTGCGCGCTTCCTTCGATTCATACGCATGGAATTTGGCAAATTCTCTTTATTCTCAGACGGCAAGAATGCTAGCGACTGCCGATGATTGCGAGGCGACTTGCGCGGAGAGAGCTTGGATGGAAATTGCATTGCTGTATGTCTTCTAACTTTGCCTAGCCGAAAGAAAATCAGTTACAATATCCAAAAATACAGCGGTTCTGCGTAGTTCGATTTATCGTCTTTGGTGGGATGTATGTCAGATGGCGATCAAGTCGAGATGCCGAAGACGTTGTTAGCTGTCGGATTGGGAGCGTGAGTGTAAACAAACATCGCGATGTAAACAAAGATAAAGTTCATAATCTGTAAACTCTAACACGCGCTTTGGCCTCGCGCAATTGTAGGGTTATTAACAAAGCCCTACCCCAATCCCTTATACGCAGTCACAGTCATTATTTCACGTGATTTGAAGTTGCGCTGTCGACCAAGACACAGAATCATCGTGGGTTTCGATGTGTCCTGCGTTCACGAAGCCATAGTCCACCCTCATCGACACATCACCAAGCAATCATTCACCATGGCTACCGAGTTGACCGTCCAGTCTGAGCGTGCTTTCCAGAAGGTAATCATTTATTGTGTTATTTGTTGAAGACAGAGCAGAGTCATAGCGATTACGACGAGCAAATGATATCGAACATGTCAAGTTCTTTTGGGATGGAATGCTGATTGAATCGTGCTGTAGCAACCTCATATCTTCCTTAACGCGAAGACCCGCGGAAAGAAGTCGACCAAGCGTTGGTACAAGGAGGTTGGTCTTGGATTCAAGACCCCCAAGGAGGCCATCCAGGGACACTACATTGGTACGTTTTGAACAACAGGCGACTGCGATGCGTCGAAGTGTTTTGCAACATGAGACTGGAATTACTAACACAGTATCCAACAGACAAGAAGTGCCCCTTCGTCGGTCTCGTCTCGATCCGTGGTCGTATTCTCACCGGTACCGTCGTGTCGACCAAGATGCACCGTACTTTGATCATAAGACGTGACTACCTTCACTACGTATGTCGCATTGAAATTTTCCCTTGACAAAATTGTGAATGCTTACACTTTTTACAGATCCCCAAGTACAACAGATACGAGAAGCGTCACAAGAACGTTGCTGCCCACGTCTCTCCCGCTTTCCGTGTCACTGAGGGCGACAATGTCACCGTTGGCCAGTGCCGACCCATCTCTAAGACTGTTCGATTCAACGTTCTCCGTGTCAACAGCTCTGAGAGCGGCAAGAAGCAGTTCACCAAGTTCTAGATGCTCTTTTTTAAACAAAAAAAGTTTCATGGGTTTTTTAGTTAGTTTATTTTGTGGAATGCATGTCAAAATGTAATGTACAGTTATTATTATACACTGCGAGCTTTTTTTATATTCAAATGGTACTCTCTATTTCAAACCTGGTCATCTGTTTGATTGGAGATATCAGAATCTGAAATCCAAGTAAAAGTAATTTTATCAAGTAGATAATTATTTAAGTTGCTAGTCCAACTTTCCAGGCGCGCGACTAGCGTCACTCAGTTTTGTGCAACTAATGCACTAATGCTCCCTGACCTTTTCGTACTCTGATGGAACGAATTTCATCATCTTATTGTTATAACTATGAAAGCCTTATTAGCATTGATCAGATTCCAAAGCAATTAAAAAGCGATAAATACCCGTAGTCAATGAAAAGCTCTTCGCCAGCTTTGATTTTTCGCCTTGCAAAGAACGCGATTCGATGGACACCATTTACAAAGATAATACGGGCGTAGCAATTAGGATTCCTCCGAGAATGGTTGATAAATCGTAATTTGTTTCCAGCTCTCGTAGCATCGATGCATTGTTCTGTTGATTAGCCGTGGTTAGAAAATGGGGACTTCAATATTTCATTGTTTGGGAAACTCACCTTTGGTAGACTCAAAAAGAAACGAAACTCCTCGCTTGTCATAAATTTTACTAATTTGAATGTCAATTCACAATTTGAATAGAAACAAGCATGTAAGTAACATACCCGCGACGCTCTGCCTCGTCCTGGGAAATTGATTCGCCTTTATATTCACCCAGGTAGTCGTCTTGCTTGATATCTTCGCCCATGAATAATCCCCAACCAGAAACATTACTAGGGCCCGCAATAGCACGCTTGCCGATCCCTCTTTGTAAATTGACATTCTTACAATATCGTTTGTTCTCCAAAATGTCCCGATTTTTAGGATCTAGCATTTCATCTGCTCCGCAAGACCGACATAAATCAGGATCGCATTCACGATTCCACTTAAAGCATTCGCATGCAGACGTACGACATCGACTGGTCGTACATCTGCATCCTCTGTACCGTCTTGGACAATTTGCCGAACAGCCACAGGCCTTTTCACAGAAGACTTTGCCGTCGACACAAGCGCATTCGGAATCGCACGGCCCATCATGCATGCAAGGATTCAGATCAACTCTCTTAAGATGGTTTCCACTCAGAGAACAGTCCTCGGGATAGCCTGTTTGAGCTTTGCGCTTCCGTTTACTCAAGATCTGCGCAGATACGTGCTCTATAGATGCGTATGCCGTAAACTCTTTGTGATGATCATGAATATGCGCCGGTGTAAGCTTGAGATCGATAAGTTTCTGATTGATCTAATATCACACAAATTAGTATGCGCATTCTAGCTATGGTAAATCCACATTTTTACGTACCTCTCTGCATGATTTGTTGACTATGGTGGTCATAAGACATGCTGTACGTTCATTCTGTAGTAATGTCTTCCCTGTCATCTTGACAAGAGATATATCCTCATCTGACCAATCCGACGCTTTCGTATTCTCATGTCGAAATGGTTTCTTTACCTATTGATAAATTGTCAGTATTTCAATTCTGTTGAGAGGCAGTATTATGCGGCTAAACTCACGCTTAAGAAGCAATCTGGTGAACAAGGCATGCCCTCGGGTAGAATATTTCGATTGGATGAAGACTTATTGATAATATTGCATAGCTGCATGTTCGGCGTGGTCTTCACATTTCCCTCATTTGACGATAATACGTATACAGAGTCTTCGCAATCTAATGTTAGCCAATATTTCTTTAGGCCCACTATATTGAAACACACCATGCCACGGGCACTCATGCATAAAGCAAAGGGCACACAAGAGTGAGGAATACGAATCTAAATTCATAGTTGACGACAGATGCGAACTTCTCAGTCTACAGTCAATAATTAGCTTACAAATCTCCTAAGTATAATAATTGGAAAACCATACGAAGCTCTCTTGTCCTCGATGAAGTAACTAGCAGGATACCTAGAGGATATAATTAGCATCTACTACTGGGTTCGTTTTAAATGAGACATACAAGTTCAAAATTTCCCAGACGCTAATTTGAGTAACTTCTTTAAAGCTTTTGCAGAGCAATTCAACTCGCCAAGTTAACTTACTGTCAATCTTTCGTAAGTACTCTTCGAACAGCTTTTTCTTTTTCTCCTCTATTTCAAACTTGTCGTTGTCGGGTAAAACTTGTTTTCGCACTGCTGCATTCGAATTGACATGGTACACAAAGTAAGACACCAGATGATGCTTTAAAATCCCATAGTTCAACATAAATTCAAAGAAATGGGTTGACAGAAAATGGGCATCTGTTGCGGGTTAGCTGCTACCCAGATTATACTCAGTATTATATAAAAACTGCTATAAACTCACTCTCGCGTCTTAATAATTCAGCTTGGGTCTCTGTACGATCCTCAAACATTTCCTCAAGATGTAGTCCTGCCTCCTCGCCGTTTTCGCCAAAGTAGGGCCAATATCGAAGAAGCTCGTCATCTTCGACGTGTACACAATTTGAAAGCGTCGTAAAGTCTTTGTACAACGGTAATGGCGCAACAAAAGGAATTGCTGTGCACGATTCCAAAACTTGTTTCTTTATTGGAGGTGTGTGGTACTGCTTTGGATACGACTAAATCAATAATCGCGACCGGTTAGTTTGTAGTTGACGATGCCATCTGCGCAGTTACACAATACCTCTACTGTAAATTTCAGTGTGGTTTTCCTAGTAGAAGAAGCACGAGGAGCAAAATCGGTCAATTCGCGCACTTTTTTGCTTCTCTGCTTTGATATTTGTCTAGTTGCTTGCTTAGCAGAAACTCGTGCGCTCTTTAGTAAGTCCTTATTGATATTAGCATGGACAAAAACTATGGACACAATTCGTTAAGCATACGCTGACATGGCATTCATGCTCCTGTCTGAGCTGTATAATGTATAATCGCACTTCACGGCGAATTGCATTGTCTTGAAATTCGAAATTGTGTTGATCAGACATCGTATGATCCTTTGTTGCTCTTTCTGTCGCGCGTAGAATTGGCTCAGCAATATCGAGCGCGTTTATCCCGTAGAATAGGCTCTCGCTTGGTGACTCTTTATAGCAAACTCATGCCATCAATGCTTCTTGACGGGTGCTGCGAAATAAACACGCCGTTGAGCTGAATACACGCGAGAAACCGAGGGACTGCGATGTGGCACACGCGCCTCAAGTCCGCGCGGCTCAGATGGCAGGGAGCGCAAACTCGTGCGGTTAGCGAGGCGTCTCATCGTCCACAGTAGATTATCTACTGTGGTTAGTATATTATTTGCCAAATTTGTGGAATATAATTGAGTAGGTATGGCTGTTGATCTGTTTGAAAAGATCTGACAGTTTCGGAGTTTGGTATTGCGTAGGCGTAAGTGAGCCGTTGGAAAGATAGCAGTGCTCGTATATGATTGTTGAATTGATTTTGGATTACCAGAATTAGTCATATAATGTAATCACTAAAAGCAAACTAATGCGGGAAAATATAGATAAAAATAATGAAATTTCTTCGGCAATAAAAAGGTCTAAAATTACATTTAAAGCAATACGAGCACACAATGCTAATCTCAGTATGCAACTGAGTCATGAAAGGAGGCTGCTGCTGTGTTCCAAATGCTCATGTGCGGAGTCCTCAGATCGGCTTAGACTACACAGATATCGTTTAGCTGAACTTATATTTATCACTTAGACACTCCAAAAAAACCAGTTGAAATATACTTAAATTTTTAAACTAACCGGTTTGACTGACCGCACTGCCAGCAAGCTCAGAAAAACACAATCCGACAGCTATTCAGAGACTCCAGCTCTATTACAAATCAGACAGCAGCACCGCGAAATTCTACCATATAGAGGGTGCCGAGTCGAAAATAAAACCTGAATTAATATATACAGTTGAAGAAAATAGCAACCCAAGAGCAAAAGCAATTAACACAAAAAGAATGTAAAAAACGCCAATATTACAGGATGTCATTGGACACACACCGCCGACGCCCAGTTGTTAAGTTTGGTAGAAGATCTACTTAGAAAGGTCCATCTGCTCATTTTCAGACGCTTCTTCATCGTCTTCTGATCCTACCGAGTCTCGATTCGAACGATCAGTCGCAATAGAAGACAAAGGTGGGAAGCGTTTGGGTGGCATACCCTGTTTTGATCGTAGCTCGTTAATTTCCTGCTGAAGATTGTTGCTGTAGCCGTGCATATTCTTGATAACATTTACAGCCCGATTCAGGATATCGTGTTTTGATGATTTAGCCCCTTTCTCATCAGGCAGTATGCGCTTGAGGTCGTCATAAAGCGAGCTCATATCCCTACGGCGTCGACGCTCTGCCATCTTGTGAGTCTGTCGTAGTTCTGGAGAGCGCGAGTAAGGTCCGGGACCTACCCCTCCGTTATAAACCGGCCCAGAAGCAGTAGTTTCTGTCATAGTTAAGGAAGCATCTTCCAGATCGATCGATCTTCCACTCATACGGTCGTAAGAATCAATCGAAGTGCGCGAGGTAGCAGCAGCATTTGCATAACCCAATGTCGCAGGGGAGCCCGTATATGACGATTGAGTTGCTGCAACCGTCGCTCCAGGATCAGAAAACGCATAGGGAAATCCTTTTGTCGGAGTGGCAGCGTTGGGGTTCGGACCGTACGGTGAAGGACCTGTGACGGGCGGTGCCCCTCGCGGGATTGCAGGCCCACTTCGAGGTTGACCGTTCAAGAAGGGCGGACCACGCTGGTCGGAAGACGGATTTGCAATGACATAGGCAGGATCCTGAGAAACCATAGAGCCACGACGTGAGTCGAACTCCGGGGCCCCACCATACCATGGCGAAGGCTGCTGCTGCTGCTGGTGTGGGTGCTGTTGCTGGTGGTGCTGCATTGCTTGAGGGTTGTTGGGGTTGTAGAGCTGCTGCTGAGACTGCTGAGCCTGAAGGCCAGGCTGCTGTAAGTAATTTGGTGCTGGGCTGTAATTGTAAGGAGGAGCTTCGTTTCGGTAATACATCTCGCGCGCAGGGGGGCCGGCGGGCATCGTCGAGGAGTTTGGCGGTGAAGGCTTGGAATCGGGACTAGAGGAGTTGCGAAGATGAGAAAGAAGTGGAGGCGGCGGCAGGGCAGATGCCTCGGTCATTATAGAAATCGGTGGCAGAGTAGGCGGAGGCATGGCTGGCACCGTGACCGACAACGAGCAGCAGCGGTGGTGGTCTTGTTGAAAGTGAAATTCACGCGGACGAAGCTGAGAAGATGGCTGCCACGTGCAGGCTCATCGCCGCAAGCGAGTGCTGGTATTGGGGGGATTATAGCAAGCTATGGGAGGCAATTCGTCGTTATTCACACCTAGATTGTGCCCGTCACTGCACGATCCGCGTCGCGTGGAGTCCACGCGACGCCCCACCAGCCGTGCAACTCAGTTCAAACCACTTCACGTCACATCACCCGCGCTGGTCCTCGAAAGTCTTGCAGCGCCCTTATTGCGGACTTCAGCTATACAATGAAGGTTTGATATCTTTGGAAAATTGTACAGCGCTTTGCTTGCATCTACGTCTTCATGAGCTATACGCTAGCTGTTTACATGAAACCTAAAGCCCACAGGATGCTCTGTTGTTCAGCCCTTGTTGCCTACAAGTAGCAGGCTGCTGTCTGTTCTCCAAGCCTGCGTTAACAAGACACTTCTGATTTCATTTTGGCCGTCGCGTGGTGGCGGTGGGTTTCATCAGTGCCGTGCCCCTCTCGAGTATGTGCTTTTGACGCGGCATCTGGTACCTTATCACTCCCTGGTGCTCCTCCTCACTATTATGGACAGACGCTAGCCATTCCGAATGCATTGCACAGACCGGACAGCCTTTTGAATTCTTCATGATACCATTTTGATATTTTCGACATGTGTTTGGTCTGCGGCCTGCTCGCTGGATGCCGACAACTTTACATGACCAGAGTGTGCCATACGCAACCCACGCTACCGCGGGCCGACGCAAAACCACAGGACCACAGTATTATAGATTAATCCATTGATTGAGATGTTTTAATTCTCTGTCTCAAGTATCTGATACCATTTTAGACGTTAATACAACTGACACAGCATCAAAGTTTGTGAATATTTCTAAAGTCTCCTATGATCGACATCCTGATACGACATTCTCTCTCTAGTGATGCTGCCATGCTTCATTTAGCAACTCGATATGGAAGTTATCAGCTAATTCTTTCCACGTGGCATTCCATATTCGGTTTGTCATATGTCGCGGGATATACCGAAGCTGATCTACCAGATCTCGGTTGCCGAGCAAACTCACGATGCTGGATTGTATGGGCCGATTTATCAACTTGCTCTTATCTTGGAGTTACTATGGTCTGATTGATTGCAGACTCTTGGCTTAATTAGAAGTTTCGGGACAACATGGCTCCAGGACTCAGCAAAGGTCTGGATTATCTGTATTCTGTTTCGTGCAGTTTGTTCTGTTCTGGTCCGGAGTTTCTTAATGAAGCTGAGGACGCCTATAACCAAAAATATTAGCTCTTTCCATTTGTTTTAGCTTCCACACACAACATATGAGTTTAATGTTCTTGACGAGGCAGCTTTCTCGCAGGTAGATTCATCATTGCCAAATCTCGGATACTCTCATTAGCTAAGATCTCCTACTCATCGTACAACGAACAGGTACCGCGTACACCTACGCCTCCACACTCGTACAATGCCACCCCGCTACCCACTAACCTCAATAAACCTATCTAAACAACATACAAGCCATACCAGGACGTAAATGCCGGTACAAATGCCTTGCGCCTCACGGTCTTCTTTCGTTCCATTGGGAGTTTTGGAGCCTTTAAGGTTTCCGCTGAACTCCCAACCGCAAAAAAAATTTTTGGGCTCGTGTTCGAAGCTCTGGCGAGGCGCTCTCTGCTCTGGATACTCTTCTACTACCACAAGCAAATAGATTTCCTTTTGCTTTATCCAGAAGATTACTTTTATCTTATATTCATTCATATAACACAGTTTAAGGTATATTTTTTTGATTATTTCACTATATTGTGCATTATTCTTAAGGACGAGAAGAGAAATTTTCTCAGTTGCTCCTGACAACTCATGCATTTTCCCTTCATCACGCAAATCAGCTAACGAAAACACAAGGAATGGCCAAATCAAAAGCTGTCAAGACCGAGAAAAAGTCCAAGGTTCTTACTCCCAAGGATGCCGGCATCTCCAAGAAGAAAGCTGTGAAGCCTACTGCCTCTGCTATTGCTGACAAGAACGGAAAGCCCGCTAAGCTGCAAAAAGCTGCCGGTGCTGCCGCCGCTGTTGCTGCTAAGCTCGCCGAGAAGGCTAAGGCTAAGGAATCAAAAAAGAAGCCTGTTGTCGAAGAATCTTCGTCGTCTGACGATTCCTCGGACTCTGATAGCGACTCTGACAGCTCCTCTGAGGAGGAGGAGGAGGTTGCTGCGTCTGCCAAGAACGGAAAGGCTACCAAGGAAGAGTCTTCGTCTGAGAGTGACTCTGATGATTCTGACGACGAGATGGAGGTTGACAAGACCGCTCCTGCCGCTAAAGAGGAGTCTTCCGACTCGTCCGATGATTCTTCCTCTGACGAAGAGGAAGAGGAGAAGACTGAGGTCAAGAAGCCTGCTGCGGAGTCTTCCGACTCTGACTCTGACTCTGACTCCGATTCTGACTCCGACTCCGACTCCGACTCTGAGGAGAAGACCGAGGAGAAGACTGAGACCAAGACTGAGAGCGAGTCTGACGATAGCGACAGCTCTGACTCGTCCTCTGACGACGAGGAAGAGGAGGAGGAGGAGGAGAAGCCCAAGTCCACCAAGCGTAAGGCTGACGAGAGCGTCGCCGCTCCGGAGAAGAAGCAGAAGGTAGAGACTGAGGGAGAGGAGGAGCCCACCACTCTTTTCGTTGGACGCCTGTCTTTCAACGTTGACGAGGAGTGGCTTAAGCGAGAGTTTGAGGCCATTGGTGCCGTCGAGTCGTGCCGTATTGTTACTGACAGAGATTCCGGCAGATCCAGAGGGTAAGATCTTTGTTTTTTTTTGCAAACGCAACCTAACTTTTTTCTAGATTTGGCTACGTTACCTTCACTGAGGGTGCTTCTGCTAAGAAGGCTCTTGAGGAGCACCAGGGAATGGAGATCGATGGCCGCCCGGTTAACTTGGATTTCTCCAACCCTGCTCCCAAGAAGGATAATAACCGCAACCAGCGCGCTGAGAGATATGGCGACAAGCTCTCTGAGCCTTCCGACACTATTTTTGTCGGAAACCTTTCATTTGACGCTGACCGTGACTCTCTTTTCGCTGCTTTCGGCGAATACGGCAACGTCACCAGTGTTCGTCTGCCCACCAACCCCGAGACTGAGCAGCTCAAGGGATTCGGCTACGTTCAATTCGGCTCCGTCGACGAGGCTAAGGCTGCCATTGAGGCCCTTAACGGATTTGAGATTGCCGGCCGTGCCGTGAGACTCGACTTCTCCACTCCTCGTGACCCCTCAAGCAGCGGCGGTCGTGGTGGATTCGGTGGCCGTGGTGGCCGTGGCGGCCGTGGTGGACGTGGTGGTCCTCGTGGCGGACGCGGTGGTCCTCGCGGTGGATTCGGTGGTGGCCGTCCTTCTGGCAGCAACGCTGTTCAGTTCCAGGGCAAGAAGGTCACTTTTTAAATTGTTTAAAAGCCAATATTGGGAGTGCTGTGTTACGATATGGAGCGAGTACCTACATAATACTGCATCGCGTTTGTATGCCATTCGCGCTATTTTGATTTATCTAGCCATCGCCTGTTTTGACATTTTCAGGTTTGAATTCGTAAACTTTAAGTGATTTTAAGTATTGAGGAGCTTGTGTTCGGATAATTGAAGAGGAAGTAACAAAAATTCTGGGATTTCATTGTGGTTACTGGTTGTCTGTGGCTATAAAAGTTTGTTTTGTTTTGTTTTTATGAATACAGTTCTTGGGCTTTCCTGCATGTGCGATTTGCTTGTTAGTTGATAGATCGCTGTCATGCTTTCTGGAATATTTGTAAATAAAGGATTGACAAAGCGAACAGAGCTGTGTTAGAATATTCGTTGTAGTTGATGCCGAGCTCGTGTTCGCGGAGAGTCAGGGAGTGTGCGGCGCGCTGGGCCGAACCCCACGAAATTAGCTGTTTTGTCGATCTGGAAGACAGAGTAGTCAACGAAGTACTCGACTATAAGCTATAGAATCTGATCGCTTCGTGTTGGATAAGTGCCAGCGGATAATTTGATGGTGATGACAGTGCCTGGTATCAAAGGAGATTTGGACTTGAGTCCATCGGTCTCTGACCACACGAACGGAACAAATGGAGTGCATGTGAAAGTGAATGGTCATAGATCAGCTGCCCACAGAAGGATTCTGAAACCGCAAAATGCAACTCTCAGGATATATGATGATCTGGGAGTGGAGGATGGCAACTCATCTATGAATGATGGTGAGATTTTACAGCTTTCAGAGGATCTGTTTGAGGATTTAATAGGTGCCGCTCACCCAAACGGAGATGTTCATATACCAAACGGACAACACGCACTGACACAGAACACTGCATCATCGGAAGCATCTCTGCAGAAGGCGTTTTCGGATTTATCTTTAAATGGCATCGGCCAAAAGGAGCGCAGCGTCTTTGCTGTCTCCATTTGCTCAGTGTCTGAAATTGCACTGTCAGCAACCCCTCAGTGGATCATATATCACTGCATACCACAGCCCTCACTTCCTCCCTCAACAGCAGCTTTGCATACATTTCCGAATTCGACTCAAATAGAAGATCATGCTTCTATTATCATACAGCCAGTTACTCCAATTGCATTAACAAATGTGATCATGCTATATTCACCACCAGCATATGAGTTCATCTCTTCCATCCCAGAAGCCGAAGCTCTAGCATATATGAAGGGCCATAAAATTATAAGGAAAGATCAAACTCTACCAATGCTGGATTGTGTTGTTAAAGCATGTGAACCTGTTGATCAAGGCGCGTTGATTCCGGGAGTTACCAGACTTACCTTTGTCTGTGATCAGAATTACATCGCGATAGATAATACTGAATCAGACTTATCGATGCTTAGCAGCGCAGGTCATATACCTGCAAATATAAGTGGATGGTCCGACGAGGAAAGCGATATAAGCCAGTTTTTGGACTCTCAACAGTCTTGGGAGAGATCTCCAAATACCGCCTTAACTCTTGCACCAAAACTGAACAAGAAGAGACACAGGACGCTATCTTTACCCGTTCACTCTCTCGACACAAAAATCGAATCACATATCCTCACACCCATCGGTCGTGATATAGATGATAGTGAAGCTAGAGGTTTTGTTTCAGTGGAGATTCTGGCAAAGATTGGAGTGTTCTCGGGGGACTGGGTAGGTGATTATGCGTAATTTCCTGATCGACTGATGCGAATACTAACCACTTGCAACAGGTACTCGTTTGCTCTTCTACAGGTGCCAGACCAATACGCATTTATTCCTTTCCTACTACCAGCATTTTCAATGCCAATGCGTTGTATCTATCCCCAATCTTCCTGTATAATGCTGGCGGTCCTGAAATTGTACAGATTGAGGTTCCAGATGCAGCGGTGTTCAAAGAACCGCGCGCTGCTAAAGAGATCACCATTTCTCGCGTATGCTCTTTTGCTTCGACTGAAAAGATGTACGAAAGAACATTTATGAAAGGACTGCGAAGCTTTTTCGAGAAATATCGGCGAATAGTTGCAAAAGATGATTTGATTGCGATCCCGATTGATGAAGTACTAGCCCGTCTAATGTATTCTCCCAGCGATAGCAGCAGTAACGGGACAGATGTTGACGATTTATCAGTTATGCCGGATAGTAGTCCGTCAACTGTTGTATGGTTCAAAGTTACAGCTGTTGTACCTCCCGAAGATCAGGATCTTACTGGTTTGGAACAGGTTGGCATCAGCTCTTACTACGTCGACAGCTCTCAGACCCGTGTAGCACAAGTGGGAAGTATCCAGGCTCCAATTCCTTCTATTACACAGTTTGACTGGCTGAAGTACATGAAGCTGGCACCTTTACCGACTTTTCAATCATCTGCTAGCATGAGATTTAAGAAGTTGCTCGCTGTCAGCGTTACACCTTTCGGATCATCGCTGAATACTTCCGTGCTAGTTCACTCGCTTAAGCCTAGTGTTGGAAAAGCAACGATGATTAAGTCTATTGCTGCTCAGTTGGGTATTCATGTGTATCCAATTGATGCTTATGACCTTGTGGGTGAAACTGATACTAAAACAATAGCTTCACTGGAAGCCAAGCTTGATAGAGCAAAAACTTGCTCGCCATGTGTTATTTTGATCAGCCATTTGGAAGCAATCGCAACAAAAGCAGCTGAAGGTAGCGGAGGCGAGAACAGAAACGCAACCAAAATACTTTCTGCTCTGAAAGATGCTTCGACCAACACCAAGGGCTTGGTCATTACCGCTACATGTAATGGCGTTGAATCTCTTGTTGATGAACTTCGTTCAGGATTCACATTTGAATTGGAAATGCAAACACCTTCAGAGCCTGAACGCAAAAAAATTTTTGAATATTATCTTTCACCTGAAAGTGCAGTTGCAGGAGTTATTTCAACCTTATCCTTCGTGGTCAAAAGCAGCAATGCGGGTCTTCCAATAGCATTCACTGTGCGCGCAGATGTCAGCTTAGCAGGATTGGCACTACAGTCAGCCGGCCTCGTTCCTCCAGATTTGGCGGCCATTGTGAAATCTGCTTACACATGTGCGCTTGATCGAGTTCAGAAGGATTCCTTACGCTTTTCAAAGCCCGGTAATCAAGTTCACCCTCGAGATATCATCCTTGCTTTTTCGGGATATGTCCAGCTTATTTCTTCTGATTTTGAACAGGCGGCAAGCGATGCACGGAAGAAATACAGCGACTCAATCGGTGCCCCACGCATTCCCAGTGTCAAATGGGAGGACGTTGGCGGATTAGCTCATGTAAAAGCTGAGATTATGGATACCATTGATATGCCTCTTAAGTTTCCGCATCTGTTTGCTGGTGGTGTCAAAAAGCGAAGTGGTATTCTCTTTTATGGTCCTCCTGGAACAGGTAAAACTTTGCTAGCAAAAGCTATTGCAACTACATTTTCTCTGAATTTCTTTTCTGTCAAGGGCCCGGAATTGCTGAATATGTATATTGGTGAATCTGAATCGAATGTACGCAAGGTGTTTCAGCGCGCCAGAGATGCCAAACCATGTGTTGTATTCTTCGACGAGCTTGACTCAGTTGCGCCCAAGCGAGGTAACCAGGGAGATTCAGGAGGAGTAATGGATCGAATCGTGTCTCAACTTCTGGCGGAATTAGATGGTATGAGCAGCGTTGGTGGTGAGGGTGTATTTGTGGTAGGCGCTACGAATCGCCCAGATTTACTTGATGAAGCACTGCTTCGCCCTGGAAGGTAAGCGTTTTGTATCAATTTTGCAACTGAGAGTTCAAATTACTAAACTTCTGTTAGATTTGACAAAATGGTGTATTTGGGAGTTTCAGATACCCATGAGAAGCAGCTTAATATCCTTAAAGCTCTAACTAGAAAATTCAAACTTTCCGGCGACCTCGATCTTCAGACGATAGCCGATTCATGCCCGTATACGTATACTGGTGCCGATTTCTATGCTCTTTGCTCTGATGCTATGCTTAATGCTATGACACGACTGGCACGATCTATTGATGAGAGAGTCAAGAAACTCGGTGAAGATGTCAGTCTACAGTGGTGGTTTGATACTCAAGCTACAAAAGAAGATATTGAAGTCGTTGTGACACAAGAAGATTTTGAGAAAGCCAAGCGAGAGTTGATCGCCAGTGTGAGCGAGGACGAATTGCGACACTATACTAGTGTTCGCGAGAACTTTGAGGGGGGAAAGACACCTGAATCAGCCAACAACGGAGAAATGGGACTTGCTGGTTCAGATGCGCCTAGCAACGGCTACAAAGGGAAAGGAAAGCAAAAGGCTGCAGTTATAGATACTTAAAGTCCATGGCAGCCTTGATCAAACTTACACACTAGTATGACTACATTCTGTATTATTTCATCAGTGATTTAGTTATTAAACAAATATTGTACATTAATGAAACCTTGACCCAAACAACCTAACCACTCTGAAGCAAAAAAATTACAAATAAAATACATATGGCACATCGATTCTGTAATATTATGAATGAATACTATCATCTATAGTTCATTCAATAACATTCTGGACTTCGCTTCCAAAACCTTCCCCCAACTTCAGTACCCATTCGCTCATTTCTGAATGAGATTTAACACTGAACAGATGCACTCCATTCTCGGAATAAACTGCAAACGTGTTTTGATCACCGTAAGGATTGCGACTAGCAAGTTCGGCAGTGAGCTCTGGTTTGTATCCAATTCTGCATTGAGTAATGTTGATAGCGAATATTTCCTCCATATCCGCAGCACTGTATATATGCAAATATGGACGACGAAGTTCAAGATAGCGGCGTTCCCAAGATTGCATTGCGTCATCAGGTGCTAAAGCATATCCTTCTTTAACGACATTAATGCTAAAGGGATTTAAGTTAGCAAAAATTGCCGTATGCTGTTAATATTATAATATTCTCACCTTCTCTGAAATTGGCGCACTATCGCAACGTACTTAGTTTCGCTTGGCTTTGACATAGACGAAACTGGGACTGTCGATTGATTGCCTTCATCGTCGACGTATCCAGTTTTTCGCTTCCAGAGCTTCAAAGCCCTCTGAAGCAACTGCAGCTCCCGTTCTGATAGGCTCTTCACATTGTCAGGGATCATGTCATCTTGGCTAGCTGTATCATACGCTCCTGAGGTAGCTTCGGATCCTGTTTCGAATGACTCTAGTTCTGTGTAGCTGAGTACCGCCTTAGTGTGATCAGTTTCGGCCGCCATTTCACGCTGCTTAGAAGCATTACGATATTGACTAATAAGTGAAGCTCCGCGCGGTTTCCAGGACCCGAGATATTCCTCACCACTGATATATGTGCTGCGCATACTGAGAGGTCTACTATCAATAGTGTTATATGGCCGTAATCTTACCTGGAATAAGGCAACATAAGATCGCATAAGTTTCTTAGAGCCCCAAAAAAGGGACAATCTCGATGGCCCACGAGCCGCTCTTCCAAGCATGATTCCAACTAAATTAGTTGTAAACTCAACAGGAGATGTGACTGAGGGTGTCGAAACCGTCCAGTTAACACTCATAATAATTCTGTGATTATCAGGCGTAGTGCGGTCCAAATAAGGAGATAGATGCGCACTGCTGTCCCACTGTCCAACTACAGTAACCGTACGCGTTCCATCAGCATTAGCAATAGTCCTAGGCTTATTGGTAATTCTCAAATCGACTCTGTCAACTTTACTCTGCGATTCGCTGACTGTGCCTGTCTGACGGTCAAGTAATCGAATGTCGCCTATAGACAAACTAGAAAGATCAGACCAGTCAAAACTATCTCCGGATGAATGAGTGATAGACAGCCTGATCTGCTTTTGAACGCCGATGTGCAAATTTAAAACCCCCTTATCTTCCTGATAGCCCTGCAGAATATCTACAGGCTCATAGCACCCCGCATCCGATAATTCAAGAACCTGTACTTTGACAAACGAGTCGTGTTGGATCTGCGAGCCTTCTTGCGCGCCAGCCATCTTCTTGTCCGAGTTCTCTGATATGTTGCTTTCATCTGCCAAAGCTCCAGACTCCTGCATATCATCCCAGCTTTGTAGCTTCTCCAGATGTGTATTGGTAACTTTTGCAAAAATTTTCAATCGCAAAAGAGAAGAGCGAACTCCGCCATTCTGAAAGTCAACAGACATTAGCGAGCTCAAGCTGATACCATGATGGCTGTCAAAAATGACCGGTCCATCCTCGCCAAATCCAGAAACAACCTGGCTTGTTGAGATACCACCTGGACGCGATGCATATGAGCCATCGTTGTTTGGTAAAAACATTTGAACATGCACCTCTGTAAACTCTCGTTCGGAAAAGCCAAGAATTGAATGCAAGTGAGCAACCATAGCAAACGCTGAGGAGCTATTCTCTGAATCTTCAGATGGCTCTAACTTCACATTAATAATTCCGATAACGCTCCATGTATAAGGAGATATGATGTCTCCCGAAAACTCAGTAGTCTTGCCATGCAACGCGCCAGCCATAGGAACATAAGCATCGCCAATATAAGAATATTTCGTATCAAAAGTATCAGCAAATGGATGATAACGTTTCAAAGTCGACTGTATCTCTGAGTACATTGGAGACTCGTTGTATATATTTCGCATTGCTTTCACTCTGTCCTCGAGTTTTTCAACGGAAAATACTCGTATCGTCTTTTTTCGGAAATCTGCAACGCGTATAGCAATACACGGTTTCAGTGCCGTGACTAGCGGTTGATCCTCGTCTGGCTCTTCATCGTTCAAAACAAGGTCATAAGGTGAAGCAAAAACATATCCGTCATCCACAATCGTGAACTGAAACCGTAGATCTTGGTCATACTCATTACTCATGATTTGTGCCTCCTTCAGTAGCAAAGCAAAACGATAAATAGCATCTGTCATTCTCAAAGTTCCACGATGCATCCATTTTCGAATTGTGCTCTTAGCTACCTTCTTTTCTTCATCCGACAAGACTGGATTTCGGCGAAGCATGAAAGAAGAAATGGGATGAAACTGTCGCTGAACTGAGCGAAACGTGCTAGTTGCAGAGGAGGTTCCGGGAGATACATTAAGAGACGAGACAGCACTGAGCCTCTTTGGGCGTGTAGGTGAAATACTACCTTGACGAAGAGCATTTGCTAAGGGCTCTGAACTTTGCTGATCAACAGGCCCTCCTCTGACATCTGTAGCTTTATTCTGGCTGAGGATTGGAAACTGTTTTGCGAACAGTAGAGATTCAGGAGCTGGTGGATTGTCGTAGTAGCTAGTAGCCGTTGAAGCGGTAGCCACCGGAGAAAGAAATGGATCTTCGGAAAAAGAACCTTTTCCAGCAGGCGCTGACAGTAGCTTACTTGATGCAGCCGTATAGGGGGAGCCATAACTCACTATAGAATCAGTATCGCCATCATAGTTATCGAAGGATGACTCCGGCTGATTCTTTCTAATGGAACGAACACGCTGCATCTCATCAAAAAGCTTGTCAAGCTCTTCATCTGTCATTGCGCCCACGTTCACCGAAGCAGAATCTCCTCCAAGATACGTTCTTGCCGCCTCAATACGGGCCAGAGACCAATCATTGGAGCTACCAACAGCCTCATCGCCCGTTACCGGAGTCTGTGATCTACTGACAGATGCATCTTCATATGAAGGAAAATCAACATAGTCGGAAGCAATACTAGCACGCTCGCTCTGATCAGAAGCAGAGCTACTATGAACTCCTGAAGTCCCGCCTGAAGTAAATGATCGGGTGCGCTGCGTAGACTGGATCCCTCGCATCGCACTTGCTGTGCTAAAAATACTCTTTCTCTCTTGCAATGCTTCCTGAGGGTTACTGAAACGGAATATGTGAAAATCGCCTAAAATCACCCTATCACCCGAATGCAATTGCCGAGAAGACTCTCGAAGCCGTAACCCATTAACCATGACAGAAGCATTTTCAGCAGGTAAAATTGTGACTGTGTTCATGTCATTAACAAAAGTGCAATGATCTGTCAAAATTTTAGAACCGCGTAATCTTATCTGAGCGGTCGTGGAGCTGTCAGCGTTGCCAACACTCGTACTTCCTTGTTTTATATTGTAAACCAAGCATTCAGCCAATAATGGGTCATCACTTAGGTTGACAAGATAGGGAACTTTTTTTGGAGTATGTACTCCAACAAAGCCCCTGTCGATGTATATACCCATTTCTTCTAATGCTGTTTCTCGCTGTTTCTGTATTTCTTTAGTCATTTTCAGCCGTTCTTCCCAGGTTTGATTAACTTCCTTCAACAACTTTTCCGACGCTTGCATCTGTTCAGCTATTTCGGCTCTAGAAACTCTTTGTGTAGTGCCATCAGAAGCGGTGATAGTGACAAATTGCCCCTCACCAGAAACATCTTCATCACTCTTTGCATAGTCTGAGTTGTTGCGATCGTCGCTACTGGTAAGTTTTGTCCGCAATAAGGAAAGCTCTTCTTTCAGTTCCCTTATTAAACGCGCGTTGGGATCTTCATTAACAACTGCATGATTCTTAATTCGCTTTGCAGAATCTGCATATCGTAACGTGGATAAAGTCTCGTCAAAGTTGATATCTGCAGGTGAAATAGTCGCGACCATCGCAGTCATAGAGTTACCTCCCAATGAATCTTTCAACAGCCATGTCAAAGCAGAATCACGGTATGGAACCACAGCATCTTTCTGTTTCTTTACGCTTGATAGATCGGCAAGAGCTCGAATTACTCTACCAAGAGCAGATAGTGAGCGATTGATTTCTGAGCCTTCCTTCAGTCTACTTCCAGTTGCACCAGTTGCAGAAGCTCTTTCAGATCCTGCAAGATCGACAAGAGATATCCTAGACACTTTTTCAGAATCAAGATTCGTATCAGCATCGTGAATGTGTTGTGTAAGAGTTAGTGTAAAAACGGCATGCGATCGTGAAGAAGTTTCGTTCATATTTGTAGCCGCAACAGTTCGAGCCTTATTTCCTTCATCCATAAGCTCCTCGATCTCTGCGAAAGATCCAACGACTAAACGTGACTAGATATTGCGCAAGTTAGCAGAATTAACTAGATTGAGAAAATGCAATTAAATTCTCACCAGATCTTCAACATAGGGCCCAAGAGATGGATGCTCTCTGACTCGTAGGTTATTCTTATTTTTTGGGTTCAGAAGGTCTCTCACTCGTTCTACGAACGTTAGCCTGAACATACACGATACAAAAAGAATAAGAGTTCCTACCGTTATAAATTTCAAGATATGACACTTCAACGGTATAGCGAATACCTCCATCTGACGCAGCTTCGCTTCTATAATGTATATTAATTAGCCATCGACGTAGTTTTGAGGAAATGAACAGTGATGCAAACATTCTGCTGAAAAGAGCCTCGCAGACTCTTGGAATAACGCCTGGGTCGTCACGAGAGCCCATCTGTATAAAATGTCAAAAACATATGCATGAATAAAGCAAAGAACATTGTCTAACCATTGAATAAGACTTGCCAGATCCAGTTTGACCATAAGCAAATATACAATTATTGAACCCCTTAAACGCATTGTCAAGTAACGGCAGACCAAGATCAAAGAATACTTGCTTCTGGCCAGCTAGAAGAATAAATAAAGCGTCAATACACAGCTAAAAACGCAGTATACATTTGAAACCTCTCACCATATTCCCCGTTCGAATTGTCGAAGCTCCAATAGCTCTTATCGAATTTGAACACTCTTGACTTGTCGGTCTTCGACTTCGTCGAAGCAGCAGCTTGGGAAGCATTCTCGTTACGCAAAATAGTCTGCTCATTTTCCATTGAAACAACGCATTTTGCATTTCGTGCTCGTTCTATAACAGAAGTAAGTATTACAGACGATCTCAAGCAGTCCCATAAGCTGAATATACCTCGGCTGTTGAATGGACGGACACGAACGACGACCTTGATATTGCCGCTATCAGGATCTTCCATTGCTATATCCATAGATTTGAAAGACCCCTTATACGACAAAGACAGAGAACTGGTAAGGCAGTAATTGGCACTCAATTCGTGGATATGGCACTATCTTAGCTGCTAAAAGGAGGTATACAATATGCAGTCAAGACACGCCACGCAGACAGTCTGTGAATTACAACAACCTACCGAAAATGCCGAATATACCAAAATAACAATACGATGCCCAAGAAATTGAAAACGGTTGTTGTTGTAGCAAAGCAGCGAAGCAAGTTGACGGTGTCCGATAAGAGCTGTTCTATTATGCTTTCGAATTTGATTGACGTCAGAAGCAGCAGCGCCCGTATTCGGCTCGGAGCTCCTTGAGCGTGTCAGGGCGATGAGCGCGCTGTCAGGGAAAACTCTCAAAGCATGGAAACTCTAATTCCATATTTGGAAGGAAGTCCCAACCCAGGATGTAGTCATGTGAAATAATACGGTTAGGGTACCAAGGTCGACAGTGGAAAAGGTAAGCAGCAGATCAACGCGTCGCTGTCGATGACATACTCTTCAGTTGGTTGGGATTTGCTTGAATAAGATCAATACTGGATCGCCGGAGCTTGGGGCGAATTTGCACACAGCTGACTGTTGGCTTTCTAGCTCGTAAGTCTGCAATTTTGAAGCTAAGCAGTGGGAGACTCCGTAGCATCGACGATGTCACGTCCAATGCGCTATGCAGCGTCCCGCTTACAGCGACCTACCACGCTATTGCACTTCTCAACAAGCAGAGTTGTGCGTCCGTTATTACCTAGTCATGCCAGATCGTATCCTCATGGTGGATTTGATGGAAACAACTACAGGCGGATAGCAGCTGTAGCGTCGGGGACTCGTTCTCTTTCATTCTTTCCGGGCAAATTCATCGCGAAGGTGGTTCGAGTCCCTGCTGCTGCTGGCGGAGCAGTAGTCGCAGGGTTGGCCTATGTAAACTATCAAGTTCAAGGTTGGTAATTTGTGCTTATTTATATTTCCCCAGGCGTGTTATGCTGATTAGAATTATACAATACAGAGGCCGCTGGTTACACCCAGAAACAGCTTGAAGCAGCAACCGAATGGATTAGTGATACCGCTTCGAGTGTGAAAGATGGATTAGATGGATTATCTGCTCCAGACTGGATAAAATCATTGTATGAACGCACCAAGGATTCGTCCAATACATCGGCACCGCAAACACAGACCAGTAATTCACGGAGCAATCAAGGCGAAGGCACAGGTAACGGTGGTGAAGGAGGTGGTAGTGGCGGAGGTGGGGAGGACACGGCTTTAGCCGCAGCAGGAACTGCAGCCGCAGTTTCTTCTATGAATGACTCGTCAGACACAGATGAGAGAATAGCAGCGTCTACCTCGAAGATGATGCTTCTTACGAAGAAGATGATCGAGATCAGGGCTATATTGCAAGAGATTGCCAGCACTGCAGCCGGAAGCTCAGCACTGAATCGAGTACAGCTGCCATCTATAGTCGTCATTGGATCGCAGAGCTCTGGCAAATCGTCGGTCCTTGAGGCTATAGTTGGCCATGAGTTCTTACCAAAGGGCAACAACATGGTGACTAGGCGACCAATAGAACTGACTCTGATTAATGCGCCCGACTCTGCTGCCGAATACGGCGAGTTCCCAGCTCTGAAGCTTGGGAAAATCACAGACTTTAGTCAGATCCAAAGGACATTGACAGATCTAAACCTTGCTATTCCTGACTCGGAAGCTGTATCTGCTGATCCTATCCGTCTCAATATTTATTCTCCCCACATTCCGGACTTGACCTTGATTGATCTTCCAGGCTATATCCAACTTGCCGCTGCCGATCAACCAGAGAGTCTCAAGGCAAAGATCTCAGCCTTGTGCGACAAATATATCGAGGCTCCCAATATCATCCTCGCTATCTCTGCCGCTGATGTGGATTTAGCAAACTCCACAGCACTCCGAGCCTCTCGCCGAGTCGACCCCAGAGGTGAGCGAACGATTGGTGTAATTACAAAGATGGATCTGGTTGAGCCTCAACGCGCTCTTGATATCTTACAGAACAAAAATTATCCTCTGCAGATGGGATATGTCGGTGTAGTCAGTCGTATACCTCCATCTAGAGGAGGCAACGGGATACTATTTCGACTAGGAAGTGGCAGCGAGAGCACAGATATCGGTGCAGTAATCGCCAGAAATGAGGAGTCTTACTTCAGTCGACATCCTGAGTTTGCGGAGGCGCAGAAGCAGAGTAGAGTTGATCTTTCCGATTTTGTCGCTTCAGCAAGCGAGCAGCGTGCTACCTTGGGAGTTATTAATTTGAGAAATAAGCTAATGCGAACGCTTGAAAAAACAATGGCCAAAAGCCTACAGCCAACTTCTGATGCCATCCACCAAGAGCTGGAAGAGACAGCATATCAGTTCAAAGTGGAGTATAATGATCGTCCGATTACTGCCGAGACGTATTTAGCACAGTCGCTTGATTCATTCAAACTGAGCTTCAAGGAATTTGCTAGTAAGTTTGGAAGAGAGCAGGTCAAATCCATGCTGAAGAGCGAGCTAGATCAAAGCGTGCTCGATCTTCTAGCCCAGAGATATTGGAACAGACTGCAGCTTGCAAAAGCGAATGGCGAATCCGAAACTGCGAATGCTGTTCTGCGATCGGTTGGAGACTTACCGACTTCCGATAAAGATGACGTGTATTGGCTGAGACAGTTGGATGCCTGTGTTTCTAGCTTGACAAAATCAGGAGTTGGCCGGATATCCACCACTTTAGTATCGAATGCTTTATCTGGAGAGATGGAGCATCTTCTCAACAGCGGCTCTTTCAAGACACATCCGTTCGTGAAGACAGTCATTCTGGACGCCACTAACGAGATTCTCAATTCACGATTTTACTCAACTGCGGAGCAAGTCGAAAACTGCATCAAGCCTTACAAGTATGAAATTGAAGTTGAGGATCGTGAATGGAGTCGAAGCCGAGAGCATGCGTTTGCATTGCTAAAGGAAGAGCTCCGACAGTGCGAGCACGCGTACAGCATGTTGCAAAAGAGCGTTGGAGGAAGAAAGAAGCTTGCTCAGGTCGAGTCGTTTGTGGAGAAGAGCGTGAAAGGGCAAGTGAAGGTTGAAGATGCGAATGAGGTATATGGTTTTAGTCAGGCTCTTCTTGATAAAGGTTATTAGATGTCTTTGTGTATTTTTTCAATTTTTTTTTGCTAACGTTGGAGAATAGGTCGTGAGGGAATATTTTTGGGTAAACGCGCAGATATTTTGCGGTTGCGAATGCAAGCTTTGAAGTCAAAGCAATGCAGATCAGAAAACAAATATTACTGTCCCGAGATCTTTTTGGACGTGGTCGCGGATAAGTTGACACAAACCGCGGTTCTCTTTTTGAATGTCGAGCTGTTGTCGGATTTCTACTATCACCTGCCAAGAGAGCTTGATGCGCGTGTCGGACACGGCTTGTTGCCAGCACAGATTGAGCATTTCGCTCGTGAAGATCCCAAGGTTCGAAGACATCTCGAGATACAAGAGAAGAAGCAGATGCTTGAGCTTGCGACTGAGAAGATTGAGAGCGTGATTGCTATGCAGAAGAGCCGTCGCTAGCAAGGGATAAACACTTCAAGCCTAAGTCTGGTGTAAAGTCTACAGGAAACTAAATAGTGAATACTCTTCTTCTATAAATCTTACTGAAAGAAGTATATTCTTCTCCGTGGTTGAATATGCTTATATAACCCCACAGCAGAACCTTTTGTAAGGATCGTTAGTGACGCTCGTTTTTAGCGCCACGCAGAGACGGTTCCGTCCGTCCGGCGCGAACTCTGGGCGAAGGCCATAGATGTAAATCAGTAGGATGCACCCACGAGAAGCACTTCCGCAGCGTAGCACGGCGTGGTCAAGCGGAGACCGGCGAGAGTAACAGCTGTGTCAATTTCGAGAGCAGACTGAGGAAAGGGGACGCAGAAGAGTAGTCAGCGCTGTCTCCAAATGACTCAGAATAGTCAGGCGGGCGTCCTTCGCCATGTGGCCCCCCCAGAAGTATGTGTCTCCACCGCCGAGGACGCAGCCGCACACACTAAACACACCGCGCTCTATCTTTCGCATGCACCGTTCCAGGGATGCAAAACTGTAAGTGCTGGCCCTGCGTCCTCTAGCTCCCAGTAATCTAATTTGTCTCCCAATCCAGTTTCTGGCACACTCGTAGGCAACCAGGCCACTTTCCTCTTCTGCTACCTGTTGATCCAGCTTATTGAGCTCGACCAATTGACGGAGCTGTATAATATTTCAATGTATGTTTTCCTTGATTTGTTGGCTCATTTGGGTTGGAATCGCCGTCACGCTCGAATGAAGGTGAATGGATGGGCAATCCGCATCCGCGGACGATACGCTTGGCTGATCATGGTACCACTCTAGTTGCAGCTCGACATGGATCCATGTCCGCTTTAATATATCAATTTTATATCACTATTTTACGCCTACTTTTGGATTCAGAGTGACAGATTAGATGGCCTGGTTGTGGTTGATAGCGATTGATTCAAGCATCAAGTGTGGCGGTCGTCCAAGTCAAATGAAGAAGCTGCACCAATTATATAGGACTGGCTGACATTCTCCTGATATAGATCTGTAACTTCGGATTGCGATAGAAATCTTTTAGATATTTTCTGTGTCACCTTCCTTCAACGCGCCGATAGTACCCTATAATTGCTCCGACTGAGTTGATTATTTGATTTAGCGACAGAGTGATTTGGCGACTTTTCATGTCTTGCACAGTACTGCCTCTTTCGTAGTACTTTGCAGTACCACATCACTTTCTTTCTACTTATAAGAGTTTTTATAATTTGCTTGTTGCTGCTGACCTCAAATATGAGTTCTTTCAGCGAGGCATCTTTCGCGCGGAACGAGATGTCGCCACCCAATATGTCAACAGCAGGCGGCATGTCTGCCATCGACCACAAAACTATTCGCAAGCGCAATCGCGTCCCATTATCTTGCAATTTTTGTCGCCAGCGTAAGCTCAAATGCAATCGCGGACATCCTTGTGAAAATTGTGTCAAGCGTGGCTATGGAGGTTCGTGTGTTTACCTGGTAGCAAGCAATGCTACCCATGTGTCAACACAGTCAGCTGTGGCTCAGGGACTACCACCTCAAATGTTTGCGGGCGCTATAAATGGCAAAAAACCATCTGGAGTTGAATTAAGAAATCGGCTAGATAAACTGGAGAGCTTGGTATTAGGGTAAAATCTTGGTTGTCTATTACATCTTTGATTTGGTATGCTAATCTATTTTTTTTAGTCTTATGCATTCTACTGCAGGAGAATCAGAAAGTCCCGAAGAATCTCCTCCGGACGAATCGGTATCACCTACTAGCAACGGTGTAGCAAGCGGAACAGCAACGTTGGCGTCCACGGGCGAATTGGCTCCGGATGTCGATGCAGTCCGCGAGTCGCTTGGAATGATGAAGTTGGATAAAAAAGGAAAGGTCATGTATCATGGTGAAACACATTGGGGAGCGCTACTTAACGAGGTAAGAGCCAATCCTTTACTCATCGATTGCAATTTGTGCTAACAAGTTTTTTAGCTGAGCGAAGTAAAGGCGCTTTTTGATAAAGGTCGACAAATTGCAGTTGATTATCCATTTCAATCATCATATGATCAGTCTGAAAATTGCGGCAGTATAGCAAGTGGTTTTCCGTTCAACAATGATCGTGGCATTGGCAGGACAGAAATTCTCGGATTAATGCCCGATAAAGCTGTTTGTGATTCACTAGTTGTGCGATATTTTGACTTCTTTGATCCTCTTTATGGTATTCTTCACAGACCTTCATTTGAACAGGAATATGCAGAATTCTGGCAAGATCCTGAATCGAGTGAAATTGTATGGATTGGAATGCTATTCAGCATGATCACAGTTGCTCTACAATCTTACAGACCAGGCGACGCTCCAGCGCCCTTCTCGGGATCTGAAATAAAGACCTGGGCTGAGTGGCATAAGGCAGCCGAAGTATGTTTGGTGGAGGGTAAGTTTATGATGAAAGGAAGTATAGCTATTGTGCGCGCATTGGTTTTGTGGCTCATGGCCGAAACGCGCACTACTTTGACAGGGAGCTGGATGGACCGGTCCTGGGTCTCGGTAGGAATAATAATTCGAATAGCGCAATCTATGGTATCTATTAACTTGACTCTCTAACATATGGATATAATGGCTAACAAGTTATTGACAGGGGCTTCATCGCGATCCAAAGTGGTTCAACATTTCACCTTTTGAAGCTGAAATTCGACGAAGGATGTGGAGTGTTATTTCTTCACTTGATATTTTATTTTCAATCAATGAGGGTCTACCGCTCACGATTCGCGCTGGTGAGCACGACGTGCGAATGCCGTTGAATCTCAACGATGAGGATATTTCACCTTTAAGGGATACATCGCCACAGGCTCGGCCATTCGATTCTGAGACGAGTAGTTCATATTTGCTGTGTTCGACTCGAATGTCTAACGTGCTGTGTAGAATTGTTTCTGGGACCTTTTCGCTTCGTCCGAGGCCAGGTTATGAAACTATTCTTGCACACGATGCTGAGCTGCGCGCGACATTTGCTAGTTTTCCTGAGTATCTTCGAGTACCACCTGAAGCTTCTACTCCGTCTGATCCGCCGTACATGATTATTCAACGATTCATGCTCGATCTGCAGTATCGAAAGTCATTGATTGTTTTGCATCGACCATTTGCAGCGCGCGCGCAGACTATGCCAAAGTTCAAGAGAAGTAAAGAGGAGTGTATGGATGCATCACTTCAGATACTGCGACGACAAAATTGGTTGTTTCACTCGCCTTCTGCGCGGGAGACTTTGCATTTGTTTTCGTGGTTCACCGATGGATTGATGCTAAACCATTTCTTTCATGCGTGTATCATGCTTAGTGTTGAGCTCTCTTCGAACTTGGATGGAATGTCTGCGTTTCAGCGTTCCACGATCCGGGATGCGATAGATGCCTCTCGACTTATTTTAGGGCAAGTTGGCCGATGGGATATGTCTGCGGCAAAAAAGCATGCTTTGATTGAGAGTCTTTTGGAGCGTTTCTATGAGGCCGAGAAATTGACACCAGAGGAGCGCGCCAAGATACGGCACGAAGCTCTAGCGCGACAAAGGAAGCAACAGGAGGTGTATCCACTTGATCTTCCAGGGGTTACAGAGGCTACGATGAATGTTGATATTTCCCAAGTATCGTATGATTCGCATGCGTCTATCGTTCAACAGTCGTTGGCCGGAGAGGAGAGTAAAAATAGCGCATCGGCAAAGCATTTGCCGTCTTCGGAACCTATTCCTGCGTTTATTTTCGACATGGAGCAAAATGGTGATGCTAGCCAGCTTTCTATGCAGGTTGATTCTCAGGCGTATGATAATATTCAGTTTTTGCCTGAAGAAGATGAGATTTACATGGATGCGCCATTCAGAGTTCGGAAACTTCCAGGTCCGCTGTGGATGCAGCAGCAGGTGTTTCAGCAGCAAGAACAGCAACGTCAGCAGCAGCAGCAGCAGCAGCAGCAGCAGCAGCAGCAGCAACCGCAGCAACCGCAGCAACCGCAGCAGCGACAGGCTCCCTCGGCGCAAGGGCAGACGACGACGCAGGCTCAAGCCCAACAGACATTGCCGCAGCAGCGACAAGCATCACAGACAGCGACAACGACCTTGCCGCTGGCACAAACACAGCAGGCACAGCCTATCCAGCAATTACTGAGGAACGTCTCACAAACGCATCTGCCGATGGCTGTGGTGGTTGACCAGCAGACCGAGTTATCGCCGAAGACGGTTGCATCGTCAGGCTCGTCGTCGATACCGACGCCGATCTTTGCGAACACAGATTCTACGCCGGCTTCGATTTCGAGTAGTAATGGAAATGGAATTAATGGAGTATCTCCAGGAGAAGGACGGATAGGCACGCATGCGTCGCAAGTCAGTGTTGGATCGTCTGAGCGGGGCAGCGTTGAAGCGAACGGGATGGGTAGTGTCGAGATATTTTCACCAAGCGACTTGGGCCTATTGTCGAAGCCGGGAGCACTGATGATGACACAAAATCCAGGGGCAGATGTTCCTCAAGGGATGAGCTGGATGGAATGGGACATGTACATTAATGGGATGGATGTGAACGGAGCGCCCTCACTGTCTAATCTCTCTACTGGGTTGATGTTAGGTGCAACGCAGGTGCACGAAGGAGCGGCAGTTAATGTTGTCTCTGAAGGGACGGTCACGCCAGGTATGCAAACGATGCTACATTGGGATAATGTTGTGCATACAGGATTAACACCAGAGCCTGCGATGATGGATACGAGCGGAGGAATGGATGCTGGGGGGGATGGACAGGCGGGAGGTAATACAACAATATTTGAGAACGGGCATGCTAATTTTTAAGCGTGGAAATATAATATGAAAAAGAAAAGAAATGAAAATTAATAAATGTTTAATTACTATATTAGTTGTATATTGTTAAATAGATAAGATGGCATGGGATATAAAGGGCAGTGTGAGCGTGGTTAGAAATTAAATTAAGCTTTAAATTAAGCTTCAAGCTAAGCTTTCAAGTTAAAAAAAAAATTAAGCGTGATTCGAGACGGAGAAGCATAGAATCGTGTAAAATAAACGTAGCAAGGCAAAGTAGATTAAGTTTTTGTTATTGCGAGGTGTATGGGAGGAGTGATGATGCTGAAGAAGAAGCCTGAGAGAGTAGATTGTTGTGTGGAGAGTGAAATTGTGTGCAGGATGTCTGCATTGTGTTGTTGTTGTTTTGAAGTTGAAGGCTGAGGCGGTGATTCCCTTGGCGATGGGATGGCGCCGGGAGTCCTGCGACATTCGTTGACGCGGGTGTCGGATGTTGGGTGAGCCACTCAGACACAAGCGCGGTCGGAGAGGGCGAGAGTTGGCCGGCAAGAGGTGAGGATGTTGTAATTTACTGTAACTGCGCGCCGACAATGAAGCAGCGAGAAGAGCAGACGCGAGCAGGAGAAGCAAACTTTTGCGCACTGGAGAACAACTATCCAGAGCCGGCTGTTGCGAGTCGAAAGCCGTTTCTCTGCAAATTTGACTAAGCTGCCGCTCGGATAAACCTTTGTTAGCATGAAGAATCAACGAAGAAGAGTCTGGGCCGAAAGCAGTAGACTTTAAGGTTTGGTGTGCAGTGCTTGTTTGTTGCCGGTCTGGCTCGCTCGTCGCGGCACTTCTTGGCTCACTTGGCTCGTTTTGCTTAGCACGCTGTCTGCTTGGCTCGGATACCGGCTGTGTGCTTGTTTGCGGAGGGACAAGGGCTTACATGTTGCAATGAGATACACCGTAATGCAATACACTACTGTGCAGCACAACACAGTATGCAGCAACACTCTGACGCAACTACCCCCAAAATAGTCTCATTATCTGATCAAACCTTACTTCTTCCGCTGGGTGCCTGCCAGTTCAAAGTGCGGGAATTATTCTCCCCTCACTAAACCCTACTACGCTCGTTCACAGACCGACCGGCCTAGACAAACAAACATCTACCCGCGCTCAACCCAGAAACTCTGCTTTTATAGTCCTCGCCTCCATCTTCTGTGTCTTCTTCCCTTTCTCCTCACACGAAAACACTCTCTCACTGCTCCGGAGAAGTCTTCACTGCGTCGCAATGGCACAGGTTTTCAATGTCTCCATCTTCTTCATGTACGTCCGTTTTAAATGCCTGCCTGTCTTAACTAGTCCTTCACGCGTTGCTTGGCTAGTGCTTGGCCTTCTCTGTTGTACCTTCCACCCATGCTAACATCTCGCAGCGTCTTCCGAGAGACGCTTGAAGCGTCAATCATTGTTTCCGTCCTGCTTGCCTTCCTCAAGCAGGGTATCGGTCGTTCTATGGAAGATCCAGCTATATACAAACGTCTCGTCAAACATGTCTGGGTAGGCTCTGCTCTCGGTTTCTTCCTCTGTCTATGCATCGGTGGTGCCTTCATTGGCACCTGGTACTCTCTCGGCCGTGATATCTGGGGTTCTTCCGAGGATATCTGGGAAGGTACCTTCTCTATCATCGCTACCATCATTATTTCTGTCATGGGTCTTGCCATGCTCAGACTTAACAAGCTCAAGGAAAAATGGCGTGCCAAAATCGCCCTCGCCATGGAGCAGCGCAACAGCTACAAAAAGGGCTGGCTTGGCCGTTTCTCCCGCAAGTATGCCATGGCTATCCTTCCCTTCATTACCGTCCTTCGTGAGGGTGTCGAAGCTATCGTTTTCGTCGGTGGTGTCTCGCTCACTGAGCCCGCTAAGTCTTTCCCTCTTCCTGTCGTTTGCGGTCTTCTCTGCGGTATCACCATCGGTTATCTCATGTACAAGGGTGGTGACTTGGTCAAGATCCAGTACTTCTTGATTATCGCCACTTGCTTCCTTTACCTCGTCGGTGCCGGTCTGTTTTCCAAGGCCTGCTGGTACTTCCAGGACAACAACTGGGTCGATTTCGTCGGTTCCGATGTTTCTGAGGAAGGTTCCGGTGCCGGTTCCTACGATATTCGTCAGTCCGTTTGGCACGTTAACTGCTGCAACGGTGAGATTGACGGTGGTTGGATGATTTTCAACGCCCTCTTCGGATGGGTCAACTCCGCTACCTACGGCTCCGTTATTGGCTACAACTGCTACTGGATCGTCATCATGATCTCTGTCTCGCTTATGCTTTACAAGGAGAAAAAGGGACACCTTCCTTTCCTCAAGAGCTGGACTGCGAAGCGTGAGGCTAAGAAGATTGCCAAGCGCCACGCAATCATGGCTCGCATCGAGGCCGAGCGCATGGAGACCGAGAGCGAGCCCAAGAACGTCGAGACTGACTCCGTTTAAATGGCTTAATCTTTTCTTGTTATCATGCCAGATTCTTTTTGTTTTTGTTTAAATTCCGTGTGAGCTGTTTTATATACCATTTTGCAGTATGTGAATCAGAGCGATACTTCGTCTCCACAATGACCTATAAAATCAGCCTTTTTGGCGCCTAACTAATAATATAATTGTTTCAATCTATTTTTCTTGCGTAGCGAAAAATTTGTAGAGCTGAGAAACAGAAAAAGTGTATACTTTTAGCCATGATGTTTGAATCGGATTCCCGATTGTGCATAATCAGATTGACAAATGAGATAATCGCGATGGTCTGTGTGCAGTGAGTTTGAAAGACAACTTGTACTCAGGAAGTTGATGACGGACGGTAGCATGACAATTACTGTCGTTGTTTAGAAGATATATAGAATGTAATTTTTGAGTTCGAGCATTTCTTGCCGGATAATTGGATGGCAGCGAAGATAATAACACACGGCAAGCTATTCCAATAGTGAGAAAACATGCCTAGACATTCAAAATATCAATTGCTCTTGATTAATGATCTTTTTACCAAAAAAAAAACCAAAAAACTTATTAAAAAAACACTTAACAGAACACTTTAGATGTTGAGCGCCAAAAGGGCCGGCCTTCGTCTTCTTTTTTCGCTTGACTTGTCTGTTTGTCTGTCTCGGTCTATCTTCTGTCTTAGGTCTAATCTCATCTCACCGTCTGATAACAGCCGCACTTTAAGAGGCGCAATTGCCAACTAACAAGTAAGGTTTTTCAGTGAACTCTGTTGTAGATTGACTTTGATTGGCAAGTCTTATTTTCCGGTGTGAGACGACAGCATAAACGTGACGACCGTGCTTGTTGAGTACACTGTACAGGTAGGTGTCTTCGATTAAGGAATGTTAATACGGAGTGCGAAATTATTCTGGAGTAAGAATAAGCATTCCACGGCCGTAGGAGTCATACTTTGTGGCCACATTCGCGCTCTGCACAAAAAAGCAGCAAAATAACTGCACAGAGAAATCAAAGGCGCGTTCAACCGTCGAGCTAAGCTGCAGAGAACGAGTGAGCTAGAAAGGTCAGCTCATCAACAAGACTCGTGAAAGCTGACGGACAATCCAGATTTATCAGCTTTATTTTTTGCTTATTACTAGGCTATTCCACTCAGGCCATCATACATAGTCAGACTCCGACCTCGATGCGCTCGGATTTTCAACAATCCTGCGCATCCGGGATCGCTCTGCTACAGCGCTAATATTACATCATAAATTAGTAATCTTGATTAGGGTTTTACCCGGATTGCACCGGGTTTGTGAGTCGGCGCCAGGTCGGCGCGGACGCGACAAATGTTTCCACTACGACTCCTTTCAGGGGCGACACGGGACCGAGAAGGGTCGGCGAGTATTGGGAGGACCCTTCGAGTTGAGAGTGCCCGTTTGGTGTTTAGAGGTGGTATTTGGACGGGTCTTTTTAGAAAATGTTTGAGTATTACGCTACAGATCATTCTGATGTGAACAAATACAATTTCAACACATAAAAACAAGCAGGGGAGGCCACAGAAAGTATCCGGATGACGTAAACGGGTCCTCGGTTTCGAGAACAGACTAGCCCCCAGCGCAGACTTCACTTCCACGGTCTCGTTGTACTGTCCTGCTAACAGATAACAAGACTCAAAATAGCGTGAGTAGTACGTTGCTGGAACGTGGACGGTTTGGAAGGGGGGTTAATTAGACGGCATGTTCGCTGCTCGAGTCGAATCATCATCGCACACATATACACAGATACAGATACACATGCACACCTAATATCCGCCTCTTCAGCTCTTTTCAGGCTTTTCAAGTTTGGCTCCGTGGAGCGCCTTCGCAGAATCGTCCTTGCTCCTATGACCCGTTTTTGCTGCCGACGAGGGAATTTCTGCCACCACAAGGAGCGCACTTTACTGCCCGGCACTCTCTTGATCACCGAAACCACGGCAATCTCTGAGATTTTAAGTGGTATCCTTAATGCTCCTGGACTGTACTTCGACCTGCATCTCGTAGGTTGGGCGAAGGTCACTGATGCTGTTCATGCTAAGAAAAGCTTCATCTTCAAGACCCTGGTCGTCCTTGGCCGCACCAACCCTGGTATATCATTAACGAGGTCGTCGGCGTAGGCGATGTCAAGGATCATGGTGAATTTGCATCGACCCGTCCGCTTGAGCGTAATGAGATCTTGGCTTATGAAGACTATTTTGATGCTACTGCAAAGAGAGCAGTCGATGTTGCTGGATTTGACGGTGTGAGTTTCACGGTGCCAATGAATTCCTTATTAATCAGTTCTTGCGGGACATCACCAGCGAATGAACTGATATCTATGCTGCGTCGATTAAGAACCATGCCAGATTCATACTCGTCATCGACAGGGCAGCTACTACCATTGATGAAGAAAAAGTCGGTCTTAGATTGTCTCCCGTCAGCGAGTATTAAGGTATGAAAATGGAAGATTCGTTTACCTGATCACCGAACTGTCGGAAGCGTCAATCTAAACTGGCATACATCCACCTCATAGAGCCCCGTGTGACAGGACCGGAAGACAACTCGCCAGGAATAAGAATTGAGCAACCTCTGGCCCGGCGGCTGGAACATTGCCGATGGCTACAAGCCCGACACTGCGGCAGCATACTTCGAGAAGCACACGAAGTCGCTCGTCGTATTTGGCCGATACTTTGTCAGTAACCCGGATCTCGCTGCGAGGATTAAGGTGCGCATTCCGGGTGCGTATGACACACAACAAGTTTTATGTGCGAAAGAGGCCGGTGGGCATATTAGATATGAGTACGCAAAATGTCCAAAGGATAAATATTACTAGATAAAATATACAGTCCGTTTGCTCAGTTTCAGATACAGACGAAAGATTATCGATCAGATAAATCTGATAACTCTGAAGCGCCACTTCAGCCTGAATTCCGGGTAACTCTCAGAGAGCCTATTATTAATGTTCACCAAGCGAGACAGAATCATTCCATAAACATGGCTCCGGTGTGTTTACATTCACTCGTCTCTTGTCAGGGTCTCTACAACTACTCACGCATACCAGCTCAATCTGTACCTTCTCAGAATTTACACGGCTGGTGAAATCTCGCCAAAGCGGAGGCTGCAGACACACAGACAGCGAAGAGCACCGCTGGTGGCTTGATATTAAAGTTTACAGGTTTTGTTTCCCAATTGCTTGCCACTTCAATTAATCCGCACAGCCTGTTCTCGCTCTCTTCTTCTGCACAGATCTTTATGATTTCGTCTTTCTTGTTATTGTGAATAGTTGTACAATAAGTGAATATGGTTGTATCAGAATTAACACCGCCGCGCTCGCCGGCGACGTCGGACTCGCACTCGCCTCCCCTGCGTCCTGAATTGACCACCCTCGGCATCGACTTCACCCGCGCCTTTGCAAATCTCGCCCTAGAAGAAGGCGAAATCTCCTCTGCTCCCTCACTTTATTCAGATGAGAATGACTCGGAATGCTGCGGTGGAGGATGTTGTCAGACCGGCTCGACGCCTCTGACATCGCGGCCAGGCACACCGGGGACACAGCCGTCTGTGTTTGCGTCTGTCGTGTTTCCCCGGGCGAATCGCGCGTTCGAGTCCCTTGGATTGCCGCTTTTGAAGATTTCGAGATCAGCTAGGTTACTCGGTACTACAGTGCTTTCGGAAAAGACTGTGAGTATTATATTCGGTGCTGAGCAAGATACACAAACAAGCAGCAATGATCCTTTTGTGCCCCCGAGTTATATCAAACCGCATCCGCCATACGATGTTCATAACGTTCCAATCATCGCCGCAAGGCCGCTCACCGGCGTCGATGCAATCAAGCGCACATATCATTTCGATATAGATGTATCGGCGTATCCGGATGAGATTGCCGGTGTCGATTTCAGAGTCGGTGGGGCGGTTGGAGTGTGTCCGCGCAACGATCTCGAGCTTGTCTCGGAGATTTTGGAGAGACTTGGAATAGCAGAGGAGAAATGGGATGCGCCTGTGACTTTATTGACGAAAGGAGGTCGATGGCCTACGATATGGGGCGAGGATGAGCCACGAGCGCTCTCGACTACTGTGCGAGCTATCCTGACATGGACCGTCGATCTTAACAATGGCGTCCTGTCAAAGAACATGGTCCGCGTTTTAGCAGAGTATTCCACTGACTACAGCGATAAAATGATTTTATCCTGGTTATGCAGTAAACAAGGGCAATCCACATTCTGTAATATGCGATCGGCCCCGTTCCCACCTACGTTGCTCCAGCTTTTACTCGCATTCCCGTCCTCTATGCCGCCGTTGGATCATCTTCTCTGTGTTCTGCCGACTCTCATGCCGAGATTCTACAGTCTTTCGTCGGATCCGGTAGATAATTTCATGCCACCTGACGATACAAACACAGCCAATACCTCGCCGCTGCGCCGGATCGAAGTCGCGGTAACAGTGCACGAAGCCGACGAGGCGTGGCGCGACCCGCCGCGCACCCGCTCCGGCAACTGCACAGCTTTCCTCGAATTGCTAGCCCAATCCCGCATGTCTGGCAACACAGCCGTAACCCTCCCTATTTTTCGGGGGCTTCAAGCGAATCCGCTTGCGAAGGAGTTTCGCGCAGATGGACCGATGCTGCTGGTTGGTGCTGGTGTAGGGATTGCGCCGTTTAGAGGGTTTGTGCAGAGACGGTTGAAAAACGCGAATTGCAAGAATAAAGTCTGGGTTTTGCAAGGATGTCGCGATTCTCTCGGTGCGCTTTTCTATTTTTTTTTAAAAAAAATATTTATGAATACTAACCAGCAAATATAGTCGACGAACTATACGCCGGCGAATGGGGCGTCGACGGCAACGACGTCCGCAAAGTCGTTCAATCCCGCCGCGGCACAAAACAATACGTCCAAGACGAAGTAATCCTACAAGCTGATTTAGTATGGTCTGTGATCTCACATCCTGACGGCCGTATATTCGTGTGTGGATCTTCAAAGGGGATGGGGGAAGGCGTCGAGGCTGCGCTTGTCAAGGTCGCGATAGAAAAAGGAGGGATGGACGAGGCCGAAGCGGTTGCGTTTTGGCAGGAGAAAGTGCGGACCTGGCAGTATGTCACTGAGACTTGGTGATCTTTTAATTTTCGGAATAGGTTTATTCTTCAGAATTATAGTAGCGATTATGATATGATTCGTTGCATTGAATTTATGATTAACATGTCAAATGTATATAGAACTAGAAATACAACTATCGCATTTAATTAATGCATGTATATCCATTGGTAGACAGCAATCTCACAGTATAAATACACAAATATTAAAAGTAGAATATATATGTGTCGCTATATCCACAGGACACAGAAGGCACATCTGAGCAAGAAAATTATTGGAAACGATGCGGAGTACTCATTTCCTGCTCAGCTTCCAGCGGCGATAATCCAAATTCATGCTCTAAAGCTTCCAGAGATAGGCACTCTGGATAAGGTTCGTCCTCATTGCTGTACGGATAGTTTGAACTTTTGGAAACCGCCTCGCCGAAAGCCTTACAAGAGAGCGGATAAATACCATATGGTTGGCTGTAGTAGGTGCTACTTTCCAGATCGTCAAAGAAAGCATTGTGAGCCTCGATCTCGCGTTTCTCGGGTGGATTGCTGGTAAGTTGAGATGTGTCGTATTCTGAAGATCGGTATTGCTGCTGGGGTTTATCCCAGAATTCTTCAAACTGAGGAGCAGATGGAACGGGCGTTAGTGTGTACATCTCAGCTTGCAATTCCTTGCCCCCGTTATCCTTGTGATCTAGAAGATCATACAACTCCCTAGATTGAAAGTTATTCTGCGTAAGCCCAGCATTTTCTACTTTTAGCCCCATATGCTGTTTGGGCATGTCCTTCAAACACTGTGATAATTCCTCTTGTCGCTGAAAAGTAGCCTGTGGTTTATGATCAGGTTGATAGTGAAAAGTAGATAGCGCATCATTCGGTCTGTCAGGTAGATCCAGCAAAAGCCTTGCTTCTGATAAGATTTCGCGTACAGATTGCGATTTTAGGTTAGTTGGAACAGGCGCAGGCAGAGCGGTATATGATGGTGCTTCAGTAGTCTGCAGTGGTGTCATCTCGGCGCTTGTGGTATCAATCTCTGTCTGCTCGTCTGTGAATTCTTGAGTCTGCTGCTGAGATTTCTGAGTGAATACAGCATTTTCTGGCTGCGGCTGAGCAGATATTTCCTCCTCTGTAGTTGCATCACTTTCGACTTGCTCCAGCGCAGAAGGCTCGTGTTTTCGAGAGTCTGTCTGCGTCCTACGTCTAAGAGAAGTTGGATTCTGCGCAAGGCTATCAATCTTCGAAAATTGAAGATCTTTAACTATGCAATAAATTAATATCAAGTCATCAAAAAAATAAAAAAAGCCTCAAGATCAGCTGATCAGGGGCAATTATATACCAGGGCCAATCGCTGAAGCTGAACGACTGCGACTGAAGAGTCCGGGTTTCGGATGATGCGGTAACTATAAAAGCACTTGTCAGAACTAAACATTAAAAACTGTTAAAGCTATAAATGTGTTAGTCCAAGTAAATACCGTAAGACGCGAACGAGATAGATTCTCAATACTAGATACTAGGTCGTCGCTAGTTTTAATTCTTGACGACCGACGACGCGATTTTGCCGGCGCTTTATCTCTACCAGCTGGCTTTTCTGGGTCAGCTTTCTTCTCAGGAGTTGGTTTACCATCCGTTTTCTTTGCAGCAGCAGTTTCCTTAACAGTAGCTTTATTTGCAGCAGGCTTGGTATCAGCGCGTTTGGCTGTACGCTGCCGCTTTGGCTGTGCAGGCGGCTTTGTAATTGAAGTCGATTTATCTTTCATAGGCTGCCGATCTGGCTTCTCATATGCCCTCTTCTTGGTCTTTGCCATCGTCATTTTCATTACAGGCGCAGGCTCATCGACAGGTTCTTTGTTGGTATCCTTTTCTAAAGACCGCGCGTACGCCATCGTGGGAACTGAGTGATGACAGCTATCCCGTTCTATTTCGGAAGTATCCAAATTCTCATCAGGATTTGGTTTAATCATAGGATCTTCTTCTAGTTGGGGCTTTTGCGAGTCGATAGGTACATTTTCCTCCAAAAACGAACTATCGGTTTGATTGTTTGATTTGGCGGTGGCGGTTGATTTCTTGTTTGGCTTCTTGTTGCCGTGAGCTCTTTTTGCAGAAGGCATATCGAACGTTTCCAAGCACACTAAAGCAGTAAACCTAAACAGGAAACGGGTATCAGCGAGACTTTGATGTGCGAGAATAAGGAAGACGCGAAGGAAGATGCAGTCGCGTATGAGAACAAGCCCACGCTCGACGAATCCGTCCAAAATGTAAACACAGATTGGGTCCACGTCGCGTAAACCTTATTTAATATATCCGGCTAACTCTGTTGCATTACCGCTGTAATATCGTGTAAGATCAATTGTGAATACAGTTGAGCGATAAATAAAAGTTTCTGTTTAAAAAAAAATAAAGAAAAGGCAATAGAACAGAGGATTTAGCAAGGACTGCGGGATGGAATGGCACGCTCTGTGAAGCCGCGTCGATAGGTTCAGTCTCAACGCGTCAACTGTCAAGACACGTGTACTGTTCGTGGCTCTGAGAACTGAGCTGCCTTGTTCGGTCTGCATGCGTGCAAAAGAGACGCGTGATATCTACTGAACTGTTCTGCGCAAAGCCTGTGCGAATGTCTTGTACGAAGAATGGCAGCGTTAAAAAGACGCGAAAATAACACGCTACAGGCGTTTTACGCGTCGCTTATGCGCGCCTCGGAGCGTTAACTCGAGATTCGCAAAGCCGAGCCGACATCGCTCTGGATCTGGTTAGTTTATGGCTGCTCGGCAGCCGTTGCCGTACTTTAAGGAATGCGACAGGTTGATTCAGATAGAGTTGTGCTGCAAAATTGATGCAGCAAGTGCGGAATGAGAGCTATACTAGCATGCAGAAAACAAATTTCTATTAAAATACAAGGGAAGCGAAAAATACATTAATATCAACTAGAACTGGATACCTTTTGTTTCCTGATGACAACTAGACAAATGGAAAGAGAAAAGAATTAAGAAGATAATTTTTTTTCTATTAAGCGCCTGTTAAATCAAAAACCCATTTATACAAAATACACACGAATAAAAAAGCCAAAAAAACAGATACAGCAACAAGACTCAACACGCAGAATTAACAATTAACTAACAAGGCCAAAAAAAAACTAGCATCATAGACGAGAACAGGTGAAAGAACATTAACACGCAACAATGAATATGAAAATATGGGGAGGGCGGTCAAACTAAAAGAATAGCTAATTTTTTACATGATAATGGCGGGGTGCTCGATGTTGGAGGTAATGGTCTTGTGTGGAAGAACCGATCCTCCGTTAACATAGACCTCGTCAGCAACGGTGACGTCCTCGCCAAGGACGGTGACACCCTCAACGCGGGCCCAGCGGCCGACGGTGGAGTTCCATCCAATGATGGAGGACTTGATCCAGGCGTGGTCCTTGACGGTAGATCCCTGGAGAACGACGCAGCGCTGAAGACGGACACCGTCACCGATGGTGACGTTGGGTCCAACAGTGACGTTGGGTCCGACACGGCAGTTCTTGCCAATCTTAGCGGAGGGGTCGATGAGGACGTTACCGCCGTGGACGAACTCCTCAGAGTTAGGGGTAAGAAGCTCGGAGTTCTTCTTGGAGAGGGAGGAGAGGTAGAGGCAGGTGCCGGACAAAAAGTCCTTAGGCTGGCCAACGTCCATCCAGTATCCCTCAAGATCGAAAGAGTAGAGGGAGCCGACCTTGGAGAGGGCAGGGAAGGTCTCCTTCTCGATAGAGGTAGGGCGGAGCTCAATGCGGTCAACGACGGAAGGGTTCAAGATGTAGATACCAGCGTTGATGCGGTTGCCGACGAACTCGACGGGCTTCTCGACGAAGCGGTCAATCTGGCCGATGGTGTTGGGCTTGTGGACGATCACACCATACTTGGAGGGCTCCTCGACCTTGGTGGCGACGATGGTGGCCTCTCCGCCGTGGGAGCGGTGGAACTCGGCGAGCTGCTGGAAGGGGTAGTCGCAGATAATGTCCGAGTTGAGGACGAAGAAGGGAGAGTCATCCTTCTGGAGGACGTCAGCGGCAAGACGGAGGGGACCCGCGGTTCCAAGGGGCTCGGTCTCGACAGAGAAGGTGATGGAGATGTTGTAGAGCTCCTCGTACTTCTTGAGGGCGGCGACCATAATCTCGGGGCGGTAGTTAACGGCGAGAACAATGTCAGTGACACCGGCAGCGGCAAGGGCCTCGACCTGGTGGAGAATCATGGGCTTGTTGCCGAACTATAGAAGGAGCGGAGGTTAGCATTGAAGGCGGACGGTGAGATAAGACGCGCTGCGTGGGCAGGAGAACAAGGAGCAGACGCGTATCTTTCGCATACCTCGACAAGGGGCTTGGGGAGGGTGAGAGTCAGGGGACGCAGACGCGTACCGTAGCCACCGACAAGAATAAGTCCTTTCATTTTTGAGCGGAAGAGAAGAGTTCGAGAAGAGAGTGGGTTGCAATGGGCGAAGCAAGGATGGTGAAGACGAGGTGGTTGTTGCAGCGACGCGGACGAAGGTATTTATTGCGAGGCGGCATTGTACGTGGGTTTGGGTTTTCATTTCGGGGAGGAATGCCCAAAATAGAGTGCTAATTGGAGGAGAGGAAGAGAGCTAGGCTGAAAGCGGAAGGGCTGCGCCGTGCTGCACAACGCGACCATTCTTGATATTGCGAAGATGGGCTGAGGATATTGGTTGCTACAGAATAGTACAATGGAATAGTAGAATAGTGAAGCGGTGGAATATAATAGAGTGCATAAGACAAGTCGTCTGCGCGTGCTCATCAATTGCTGCCTGTTTCCGTGCTCGCTCTGTGTTCTCTGTTGCTCGCTGCTGCCTTGTTGCTTTGCGATATAGTTGTTCGCAGTGCTAACTGTCTCAGCTCGTGCAACCGCCGGCGCAACTCACCCGAAATCAACGTTTGCTGCACAACTGCCTTGAGCGAGGCAGCCAAACTCTATTCAAATCTGCGAAACTCAAAACGCGCTGCACACGTGCACAGCCTTGTGGCAGTGACGAGCGGCTGTCGTGCCGCGCCTTACGTGGCGGTGTGTTAGGGCATTGATAGGGCTACGCTGCACGTGATATATTTTTAAAAGCAGTCACAGTCGCTAAACACGCTCAGTCTGCACCGCACCGCACCACACCAGCGACAGCAGCGGCACCTGTTTTGGATGCATCAGAACAGATTACTCTACACCTCTTCTTAGTACTATACCCGTGCTTATCACCCCAACACACGCACTCCTCTCCTCCTCAACTCGTCCTCAACTAATCCGCATCTCCTCTCAATCCTGCTCCGGCTCTTAGTATCAGGTATCCCTATCCATAAACAACCGGCACAATGAGAACCGAAATCGACTCCTTCTCTGGAAACAGAATCTACCCCGGCAGAGTATGTTCTTCTATTATCTGTTCTGTGAATGTTTAGACCCGGTCTGCGGGTGCCAATGTCTGGAGTGAACGTGAATGTGAATGTATGCTGGTCGTGAAGGACAACGACAACTACAACGCAGAATAGACTGCGGCCAGCAAAGTATTCAGAATTCTGTCCGGTACCTTGGTGATTGAAGATCATATTGTTCTACCTGGAATCTTCTGTTCAGAATGATCCTACTCTCGGCATCACATCAGCATCTCAAACGTCACCGCGACTCTAGCGACACGCGAATTGCATTCAGTAAAATGTCACCTTATTCAGCCTGTCCCATCATCTCTCTTACGCGCATTTGATGCAGCACGTTTGTCCTTTAAATCGTTGATCAATCAATCAGTTCACAGCATGCATTCACGCTCACACACATACACATACATGCACGCGCAGCAGCAGCATCACACAAAATTAACAAGCACAAACTAACCGCATCCAGGGTACCCTCTTCGTTCGTGGAGACTCCAAGGTCTTCCGATTCGTCGCCTCTAAGAGCGCCTCGCTTTTCTTGCAGCGCAAGAACCCCCGACGAATCTCGTGGACCGTCCTCTACCGCCGAATGCACAAGAAGGGAATCTCCGAGGAGGGTATGTTGTCATCTTCTGTCTTCTATTTCCCATCTGTTCACACTCTAACTCCTTGTTAGTCTCCAAGAAGCGTTCGCGCCGTACCGTTAAGCACCAGCGTGCCATCGTCGGTGCTTCCCTTGATGTCATCAAGGAGCGTCGTGCTATCCGCCCCGAGGTCCGCAAGGCTGACCGCACCCAGTCGATCGCTCTCGCTAAGGAGAAGAAGAAAGAGGCTGAGGCCAAGAAGAAGGCTGAGAAGGCTAAGGCCGGTCCCACCGGTGGTGCTAAGTTCTCGAAGCAGCAGCTCAAGGGTGCCGCTCCCAAGGTTGCTGCCCGGTCGCGTTAAGTCTTCTGTTTTCTTTTCGTTAGTCTTGGGCGCATCCTTTTATGTGGTATAAAAATATTTAGCGCAGCATAGTATTGTGTTGCAAAAGTGTAATGTTCTTATAAAATAAAAAAAATGTGTTTAATAAGAATATTCGAGCAGAGCTTTGGCTATAGAGTATAGCAGCTTTTTCTGTTTGATAATGTATCATAATCTACTGGCTTTTACATTTACTGTAATCCTCCGCTGTTTATGTTTCTCTGTAGTTGAAATGATTGTAAGTGAGCACTCGCAGCACTTGATGCAATCGCATTCACGATTGGCTGCCACAGCAACACGCCTGCAACAAATCTATTAAATTCACAGAAATTCACGCTTTTCCTCTCATCAGCCTGAGCCATTTCAAATTAAAATATTTTGGTGCATCATAAAGATCTATGCCTTTGCATTACGCAGTTCCACGTCCTGGGCTGACCTCAATACCAAACTCTAACTGATTTTGGGAGTTTGGTTGGGGGATGCAATAGCATCAGTTACCTCGACGCAGCGCCACGTTAAGAACTTGTTTACTGGACACTACAGTGTTGGGTGCTGAGATCGACGGGGTTTTGGTGGAATATTGTTGTTTGAGAGATATCGGAACTGTGACATTTGTTTGCTGTTGCCTGGAGAGCGATTGAGCGAGCTGATTAGTGATACAATCCTTCGGCTACAACCGGACTCGGTCGACCAAGTAGACAGCTATACAGCGTGAACACCTTCAATATCATTGCATCTTTGTTGGGCGTATTCCTTGAGAATTATATCTTGCCCTTTGGTATTTACCCGACGTCACCTACGCAATCATGAGCATTGGCACGAAAGAGGCATCGGTCGGTTCAGATCAGGCGCCTCTCGGCAGCCAGCAATCAACCACTTCGCACAAACATACCCGACATCGACCAAAGACATCTGATGATAGCTACGACTCTGATGATGACTCTGACGGCGCTATTCCGGATTTATCACAGATTGGAGGGTTTCCGCGACTATCAGATATTCGACTCCCCGATTTTTTGCCAAGACGACTGCTAGCAGCGGCCGAGGGCTACTCTATCCCTCGTGGAGGATTGAGTAACCTGCTAGGAAGCGGTGGAGCCAGCAGCAGCAATGGCGTCAGTGGCATCGGCTCTCTTTTAATGTCCTCTAGAAGATCTCCTACTGCTGAGCCCAGCTCGTCAAATATTGCTTTGGACACACCACCGAGAGCCGCCTGGCCTTCCTGGACATCGCTACTAAGCTCATCCTCTCCTTCGACTTCTCTCTCCGTGCCCCCTGATCCTTCAATCCTGTCTACATCAGCTTCGTCTGTTGACTCTTTCCCATCTCTCGGTCTTCGCATGCCGCAGCCTCCCACTTTCTCATTTCCACGCAACTTGGCAAATTTCCTATTCAACACCGGTGACGACGGCACTGACAGCAGCTCCACCGAAGTTGGCTATGAAACCGAAGATGTAGATTTACGAAGCGATGACGGTATCGTTTCATCTTCGCCCTCCAAGAACGCAGCGCGTGCAGAACGCCGTAAATGGCGAGCGCGCGAGGCGAGGCAACGACGGCGCGCAAGACAATTACAAGAAGCACAGCAGCAGGCAGCTGCTATTGACAGCGAAGTGACCAATCCGATCGACCCTGCAACGGCAGCCGCTGCAGCTGACGTGGGCGTCAGTGTGGAGCTGAGCGAGGAGAAAGAACGGGAGCTTCGAAACAAGATCCTAGCAATCCAGGCACTTAATATTTCCGACAAAGAGCGAGCAGTGCGCATGCATGCCATCATGACCGAGGAGTACTATCGTCTACGAAACTCACAAGGACAGGTGCCCGAATCAGCTGTAGCTAACGGGCTAGAGTCCGAAGAAAGCGAGCTAGATGATGAGTTTTACGAGGATGAAGAGGCTGAGCTTACTATTGCAGACAAGACCAGCACGTGGTTTGATGAATCTCGCGGAATTCGTGGATGCAAGCATTACCAGCGAGGAGCAAAGCTACAGTGCTCCCAATGCGAGCAATGGCACCCCTGTCGTTTCTGTCACGATGAAGTCGAGGCATCACATCAACTCGTTCGATATGAGACGCGCAATATGTTATGCATGGAATGCTTACATCCCCAGCCAGCAGCACAGGACTGTAGGAATTGTGGAGTGCGTGTTGCGCGATATTACTGCGATATCTGTAAGCTGTGGGATGATGATCCGAATAAGTCAATATATCATTGTGCAGACTGTGGAATCTGTCGGATTGGCGAGGGTCTTGGACGAGATTTCTTTCACTGCAAGGTACGCTATCTTTTGCGATTCTTGAGAGAACATATACTAATGTGTCTTATAGACATGTAACGTGTGCATGTCAATTCAGCTGGAAAATGCTCATCGATGTATCGAGCATTCAACTGAGTGTAACTGTCCCATCTGTGGCGACTACATGTTTACCTCTACCAAGACAGTCGTATTCATGTCGTGTGGCCACTCAATTCATCAGAAATGCTACTACGAACACACCAAAAACTCATACAAATGTCCAACATGTGCGCGATCAATCATGAACATGGAAGCGCAATTCCGGCTGATAGATCGAGAGATTGAGCGTCAGGTGCTCCCGGAGCCCTATAGCCAATGGCGGAGTGTGATCTACTGTAACGATTGCTCGGCGAAATCCAACGTTCCGTTTCATTTTTTGGGGTTGATGTGCGACACATGCAGATCCTACAATACAGCGCAGATAAAGCTGATTAAGCCAGAGACTCACACCACCGAAGGCTCCGAAGAGAACGCTGATTCTTGGAACACCGCAGTTCCTTCAGAAGAAGAAGTCGATGGACTTCTAGGCCAACTCGAAGATGGCGAAGGTAGTGGGAATATCTTTCATGTGTCAGGAAGTGCGGCAAGGCAATTGGAGAGACTTTCGCTTCGGATACGAAGTTTGCCCCAGAACTAATCCTCTGTTGTAAATGCAAATGAGTGTACATATAAGCTGCTTGTTCTTGTTTTGAAGACATCTGAATAAGCTTTAATCACTATATATGTAAGGGTCTGCTATGTTTTTGTATTCTGCGAATTTTGTTATTGTTTGAAGAGGGGCCTGTAAGGTTACTCTCCGTGGATGTCGGAATTGTGGTTAAATATGGGGAAGCGTGCGGACTGTACCTTGTAGTTTAGTTAATCGGGATTATCATTTCAGTTTCAGCAAATTCAATTTCTTGTTTTTTTTTTTGCTTTGGGTTATTGTTGTTTTGAAACCGCAGCTGAGACCATGAGATCATGCGGATGATAGAAAAGATCTAGAGTAAAAGGGGCATGTTTGCATTAGGGGATGACCACCCTCCAACAGCACTCAAACGACGAACAACAAAAATTCAGAAAGAATTCACATGCTAATAAAAATAAAAATAAAAGCCAAAAATGCAAAGATTTTTGTAATTATGTATCAGTTTAGACTAGTATTCTCGGGCCAGATTGAGTCTAAACTAGAATGCAGAATTGTGCAGTATTACTGAGTCAAGAGCGTTTCCCTTTCAGACTGGCGTTCACTACCAGTCCTGATGCCTCAACTGGGAACGAATTTACACATATAGCGTAGTTTCTCGAATATCACTTGGTGAAGTATTTAAATATTTAGATTTTTTATTAGAAATTCTTCAGATTTTTTTTTAGATTCTGTCGCAAAGTGGTTGTACTACGCGATCAAAGACCGCAAAGTCGTTGTTTACAAAGGTACAAATTAGGTAGTTCAAGATAAATTGCAAACCCGCCAGAGACACCGCGCCTAGCTAGGAGTACCAAATGAGTCCTCGTTCAGGTCTAGCAGCATTCTAGATAATCAGAATTTGGCAAGCTATTTTAATTTAGAGTGTCCTTATTGCCACAAGTGAAATTGTTCAGAAACTATTAGATGTTCCTCTGATACTATGTTACGCGCCATCGACGCGTCGAGTACTCAAGTCATATCTGTCGCTCGCCTTTTTTATCTATAATACTACGCGCCTGTCTCCTACATTTGATATTTTGCGCAATAGATACAAATATGGTCAAGAAACAATCATCGGCGTTTACCGTCTTGTCAACAGTCTCCGGCCGTCGTCGTCGATTCACATGCACATGGGACAACTGCACTAAAGTGTTTGGTCGCAAATCCGACTTTGAACGACATTATCGCATACACACTCAGGAACGTCCGTTTGTGTGTAAATTTTTGCCGTGCCGGAAGAGGTTTATCCAGAGATCGGCGTTGACGGTGCATGAGCGGATTCACACGGGAGAGAAACCCCACGCGTGTAGCAGCGACGGGTGTGGCAAACGATTTGTCGATGTATGCTGCTCTTTTCTTGATAGTCTGTCAACGAGTTCTAATCAAGATGAAATAGTCCTCGAGCCTTGCGCGACATCGCAGAACTCACGAGACACAGCCCGGGATTGAATGCACCCAAGGAAATTGCATGGAGCGATTTCCTCGCCGCGTAGCTCTGCACAACCATCTACGCGACAGCCATAGCGCTCAAATAGGAAATTCGAGTGATACTTCAAACATTTCTAGCATTATCTCTCAGAAAGGTGTAGATTACGGGCTGGCGGGACACTCGCCTACGATACAACCGTCTTCCGGCGCAGAGACACAGACGAATGAGATTTCGCTGCAAGCTGATTCGGCTTCCCACCGAGCACCACAACTGCAACGCCAATGTTTCCCAGTCCAGCAATATCTCGTCGCTGCATCCACTTATTTCACCTCAGCTCTTACATCTTCACCATCAATAGTCCTGCCCACGCTCACCAACTTCCAACCCGAACAATGGTCGTCCCCGGCCACCACCAGCACCCGCTATCATCAATTTGCAACTCCATCATCATCATCATCATCATCATCATCATCGCATCTCAAAGAAACAGGAACTCCCACGGCTCCGCTTCTACAGCCATCTTATCCGCATCAGACATGGCAACCTGAATCGCTGCATGAACGTGCATATCAGCATTACTCGGCTCCTATAGTGGACGAAGAGCAACGTATCCCACGAAGTTATTATCAGTCAGAGACATACAACGTACAACGGACTAAACCATATGCGTGAATCCGCATTTTTAATTTTTCTTGTTTACTTTAATAATAGACCGAGAACACCGTTCTCCGTTGTCTAAACACAGCCCATATAACGTGCGCTCAACGAACCATTGCTGAGTACAACAGAAAGATACAGAAAAATAGAGGCACAAGTGCATTCTGTTCAATAATTTCTGATACAGTTAATATGAAAGTTATTAATTCATCATCCTTATTAAAATTAGTTCGGATGCCCCAATTAATTGAACAAAAAAATGCTAGAAAAATGCGATAAATATGCCAAAAATTGTACTGCGACTAACCACAAAGGAACCTAAGTAAGTCGGAAAACCACTTTTCCTTTCTTTCCCTTCGACACTGTAGCACCCGGGAATAACTCGTCAGATTGCTCTTTCTTCGGCGTCGATGCAGCCGATTTCGCCCATCCGCCTATATTCGAAGACGACGACGCAGCCGATGACGACGACGACGATCCGACTGGCGGATACTTCTTCACCGGCGCGGGTTTAGGAAGTGATGGGAACTCTTTCAAGTTATTCTTCACCGGTGCTGCGGTGAATGACGAGGAGCGGCTTGTACTGGCAACAGGTCTCTGCGCAAATGTAATCTTCTGAGGTGCAGAGACGGGCGTGCTGGATGGTACCCAAGTGTTTGCGTATGCGGCAGACGCAGATTGCGTCTCCGCCATCGGAATCGCAAGTTTGGGCGTCTGTGGTTGTCTTGATGATGATGAAGACATTGGAATAGAAACATGCGTACGTGATAACTGAGACGAAAGTGATGACAAAGATGGCATGTTCGACAGATCAATCCGCGCTTTACCAGCCGCCGAGGAAGATGATCCACCGCCAGTAGCGCTCCATGCCGTACCATTGACAGGCCGTTTGGCACTACCAAGTGATCTAGCGGGACCTGCTTGTGTCATTGCGCGCGATGCCGGACCGCTGCTTGAAGACTGAAGAACAGGAAAGTCGTCGTTCTACAAAATGTAAGCGCTAGAACCCACCAAATAACCACAAAATCAAGACTTACTCTAGCACGCCACTCGTTTAAAGCACTAACTAGTTCATTCCTTTTTGCCTGAGTCGAACCACCGAATAATTCAGCAAATTCGTGAACCAACAAGGTAATCTCGTTCGTGTCGGTATTAAACAGATCAACATAACCAGTCACCACATCTTGAGCCGAGACAGCACCACCAGCAAAATTGGAGTTCAAGGCGAGGAATTTTTGGTATTCTGTTGACTCTCGCTTGATATGCTGCGCGGCTCGTTCATGCAGTCGCTGGCGTCGGCTGATTGGACTGAGTTAGTAACCTAGAAACAAACAAAATACTACATTAATCTTACAAATTGATAATACTCGAATCCGACTCATCTCTGCTTGCCGCAGCTTTTCCATTGCTCCTATGTCGGCTGTCTTCCTCAAGCTCGTCAGCGTGATCCCAATTCATAGCAGGCGCTGACGAGCTATTAGGTTGACCAAAGTCAGTTGAAAGCTGAGTGCCAAAACCTGAAGATCGTGCATGTGCTTGTGCGTCTCTAGAATTCTGCCCGTTGTTTCCTTGCCTTCGAGAATTGCCTCCTCCGCTCGAGGAAGCATTTCCCTGCCGCGGTCGGGCCCCCGGAATCGGATCCGTAAAATACAAACTGGTATCAATAGCACGAGCAGATCTACTCGTACCATACACATTCGGATGTTCTGATATTTGATGCGCTTGGAGATCGATATCATTATCAAACACCACAAACTTCTTTTCCAAGCACGACGAGGCAGGGCACAGGAAATGCGCAGTCCGAAAATGACGCTCAAGCGAGTCATAGTTTACGAAAAATTGGGATTCGCTATTTCCTGTCAAATTTCGTTCACATATATGGCACTTCTCATGCTTTTCGCGGTTGTGAACGCGTAGCTCGTCAGCCGAATAAAATCGCTGGCGACAAAATGGACACTCCGGATGTCCAGTAAATCCATCTTCGTCTCCATACTTTTCATGCTTGTTGAGTTCTTTCTGGGAATATAGTTTATGTTCCTGAATAAAAACCTTCTTGTTGTGAGTACAAAGAGAGCACATTGTTTTGTGATGCTCATCACCGACATGCCGTCTAAGATCAGCCCAGCCCGTGCAGACAACAGAGCACCGTTTTTCAGGACAGTTGAATTTCAAAAGATTCTTTGTATCTTCCATAATCTCACGTCTATCGAAGTCGATACCAAGCTTTTGGTCGGAACAGGCGATATCCGCTTCAGAGTAATCTTCGTATTTTTTCGACATGTCGATCGTGAATATTATACGCGGTTGAATAGTCTGTTCACAAACAGTCAGAATTGTACATGACGCAGAAAAAGGTAATTTATCATACTCGACAATGAACACACGCGTTTGTTTTGTACAGAGCGCGCATTCGGAGAGCGCAGACATGACATGAGCGGTGATTACATGGCGAAATCGCACTATATTTCACGGGTTCCGCACAGATAAAGCACACGTCGGACTGATAATAATATTAGACACCGTATAACTAAACCTCAGGCCAAGCAAATGTCTAACTAACACTCTCACCAGGCTGAGCAGGGTCCGATGACTCCATCAGCTCAGCGTCCCCGGATTCCTTCTGCATGTCGTCAACTGTTTTTTTATCGCCAGCTTCACACAGCAGTCAGTATATATATATATCACTACTAGTCCAATTGAATCAAAAGAACGCGTAAACACGTACCCAAAAACTTGTCGACCTTCTTTCTGCTGTGTCTCTTAGGTCCATTTCCTCTGCCTTTTGAGCTTTTTGGCTCGCTGTTGCTGACAGCCGTAGAAGCAACGGCAGCAGACATGATAGAACACCAATTACAAGCAAATGTCAATTAAATAAAAACAAAGGCAGTTAATCTAGCCGCACAATCTTATGCCCGTCGCGGATATGCTACTTAGTAGTAGTTCAAGCTGGAGTGGTTGCCGAAACTAGGATTCGGTCTCTTAACCAGCAAAACGAAGCTCTGCCCCAGGCAAACTTGAAGTTGCTAGGGAAGTTCCCGGTGTATATCCTGTAAGACCAGCGTCCTTTTTCCGCTCAATATCACAAAGAGATGCTCGTGAAGTGAGTTTTGGCTGGAGACAGTCGTAGTGGCCTTGTCCAATCTATTATTCTGGGCACGGCAGTGCAGAAACTCTCTTAACTATGGTACTATTATGGATCAATTAGCACGAACTTTAACACGTGGGTTGTCTGGAGTTATGTACCCACCATTATGCTGAGATGCCCACCGCAAAAAAAAGTTCTGGATGAGCAATTCTGAAAGCCTTTGGCCACAGAGATCATACAGAACAAAATAGTTATTACTTCTGCTGTTCTGAATAGACAGATTATATCACTGATAATATCAAATAGACAATGGTTCAAACTAAGAAAGCAGGTAAGGACATCGTGCGTCCCGTTCTAGATCAATTGCGGCCTCTACTGGCGTGCGGTGGCATATTCTAACAGAACATCTCTTTTCTAGGCGTCCTCGGCGCAACTGGCAGTGTCGGTCAAAAATTCATTCTCCTGCTAGCAGGACATCCTGATTTTGAGTTGTACAAACTTGGTGCTAGTTCACGGTCTGCGGGCAAGCCGTACAAGGAGGCCGTCAAGTGGCGCCAGACTGCCACTATTCCTGAGAACGCGCAGAACCTGGCCGTGGTTGAGTGCAAGAGCAGCGAGTTTGCTGACTGCGATGTCGTCTTCTCTGGTTTGGATGCTGATGTTGCCGGAGATATTGGTAAGTATCTCAAATTTGAATACCAGCACTCTCAGTTCAACTGCTAACATGTTTTCCATTCAGAGAAGGATTTCGCGGAGAATGGACTCGTAGTCATCTCCAACGCAAAGAACTACCGTCGCGTCCCCAAGGTCCCTCTCGTCGTTCCTCTCATCAACACTTCCCATCTGGATGTTATCGCTCGTCGTGTTGACGCCGCTAAGGCCGAGAACTTACCAAAGGAGAAGAGCGGATACATCATCTGTAACTCGAACTGCTCCACCGCTGGATTGGTCGTTCCATTGGGCGCCCTGATGGCTAAGTTTGGTCCCATTTCAACCGTCACTGTCACCACAATGCAAGCTATCTCTGGAGGTGGCTTTTCTCCTGGCGTGCCTGGATTCGATATTCTTGACAACGTCCTCCCCTACATCTCTGGTGAGGAGGAGAAGCTTGAATGGGAAACCAAGAAGATTCTCGGAGGCATCGCAAGCGACGATACTTTCTCTCCTCTTACCAACATGTGTGTATCCGCTCAATGCAATCGCGTCGCAGTCAGCGACGGTCATCTCGAATGCGTCTCCATCAAATTCGCCAGCGAGATCAAGCCCTCTGTCGAAGAAGTCAAACAAGCTCTCCGCGAATTCAGATCCGAAGTCCAAACCCTCGGATGCGCTTCAGCACCAAAGCAGGCTATCCACGTTTTAGAAGAATCGGACCGACCGCAGCCTCGTCTTGACCGCGATAGAGATAATGGATATGCTGTCTCTGTCGGAAGAATTAGAGAAGATCCAGTTTTGGATTTCAAGTTTGTGGTTCTGTCGCATAACACAGTCATTGGTGCCGCTGGATCTGGTATTTTGATCGCAGAGACTTTGCTTGGCCGTGGATTGTTGTAAATAATATAAAGAGTTAGAATATGATAAAGAGTTTACGTTTGAATAAAAATGCAGCTGAGAATTAAATCATAAAAAATGGCACTTATCATTGTATCATAACAGGATATTGACGAATAAAATCGACTAAACAAACAACGCCAACCACTCTGCATTCATTCCAATTTCAAGCATTAAACACTTTGTACAATAGGCACTTTTTTTTTGCGGATTATACAAATGACCATCCGATACCATCCTTTTCTCATTCGCAGTAGACTCTATAATTCCTTCACACCCAGTTTATTCCGTAGGCCAGTGCCCTGGGCTTCGAGTGCGCTGACCATATATATCAGAGGTCTGTCTTTGATGCGTACGATCCTGCATTTGCATGCGCTTCTCAGCCTCAAAGTCACGCCATTTACGCATCTTGATATGCGACGAATCAAATTCACCCTCAACCTCATCATGCGCTTTGTTTGCTCCAGGTCCTTGAACCTGTCGAGTCTCGCCCCATGAAAAGTCATCAAATTTCCAGTCTAATAACAACAGTTAGAAAAATCCTTGAAAGCAAAAATAAATTCAGATACTTACAAGCATTGAGAGGAAGAATGAAATTCCAGATAGGAAGCGCCAGCAGATAGATAAGCATCCATAAAATGTAGCTGGAGCGATGGGCAGTAATAACAACCAATACACCAGGTAAACCCAAGACCATAGCAAGCAAAACAAGCGATACAATGGGCACTGGCTTTCTAACGATAGCAATAACAATAACGTACACAGTGAAGGCAAGAGCAATCGGCAGAACAACCGTTCCAATCAGTTCGATAGTGACCACAAACTGCATCGACACGCAAAAGACACCACACAGAGTGTTCACCATTGTGAGCTCCATCAAGTTATGAACAGTGGAGTTAATCCAGCGACGACGCTGCGATAATAAAACACTCATAGTATCAGGAGCAAGTGTCTTACACACGGCTTGTGGCACAAAGATCTGCTTTCGTTTCGGGAAGGTGCGCAACATCAATGTCGACAAATATCTATCTTCACCAAGCAGCAAAAGATTCTTCTTATGCAGAGTATCAACCACATTGTCAGAATATCGTTCCACAATATCCGGATTCGCCAAGATAGGTACCCAATATCCATCTTCTCCTTTAGGCGCTTTCAGTCTGTACATACAGAAACATCCAGGAAGACATGTAACACTACCAAAAGCAGATTCGAATGATTTAGACAGATGGTGAGATACATAATACTCAAATACTTGGATCATGGTCACCCAAGATTGCGTTTTATTTCCGATCTTTGTTTCACCACAAAGACCCATCACCTCAGGATCATGGACCATGCACGAAATCATATGAGTAAGAGAATCCGGATAAACCTTTGTATCGGCATCAACCATAAGAATGATTTCGTACATATCAGGCGAGATGCCTGTAATGCGCCAAATTCCATTAAACATTTCATATTCGAGCTCGGTCATACGTTCATCAAACATCACTTTCTGGAACAGGGACATGATGATAATCTGCGAGTCTCGCTTTCCTCTGTTTCCTGGCTTCGCTAATCCAGCCTCTGAAGGAGTACCACATTTAACGACGGTAATAATAGGCACACGCTGTTGCTTGGAGGGCTCAACAGTTTCACTATCGTAAGAGTAAAAGCCAGCGTAAACCTTGGCCATGTTGTGGCGCTTAGAACCCGAGGCCACAGCGACGTACGAAAACGCCTCGACTTCCTCCGGAGGCACCGCGAAGTCAGTCATCATGCTCAAAGCAATATCAGGAGTAGTCATATCGTTTCCTGCACCTCGAACCAATCCATCACAGACAATCATAATCAACTTGTGTGAGTTGGGGTAATCAGTAGTAGCGATAGAGTCGAGAGTTGTGCGCAGACCCTCGACAGATTCGGAATAGGCGGTGACCAAGCAAACTGTGTGCACCAAAGGATAACCAAAAGGCTGATAGTCTGCAGGGGGTTGCGGAACTACATTGTCTTGGTAGTAAGACACCACAGCATTTGGTTCTGCATCCTCTTCGGCAGGAAGAAATTGAGACATTCTAACGCTTTCTACATCGTTGGGAGCACCTTCACGGCCGCGTCTCACTTGATTGTTAAGAGAAGTGGTAGACGCAAATCCATTTCCGTTAATCGCTGGAGAGCCAGTACCAGCATAAGTTGAGGCACCAGATGAGTAGATGTTACTACTTCCATCATTATAGAGAGATCCGGGAACGATGAGATGAGATGTGGAAGACTGTGCCTGGGAGGCCATGGTGGTTGGAATACCACCTCTTTGTCGCGAACGCGATCGCTCTTGATTAGCATATGGGGAGGTGAATCGGGAGGTTCGAGGGAAAAATCGGCTGCCTCGGTTACCACCGCCGTTGTTAAATGCATTGACGATATGTGGAGCCGGTCTGTAGATATCATCAGACCAGTCTTCAATCTCAGCCAAACGCTTTTTCTCAGCGGCAGAATATTTGACACCCAATCTCCAGGACAGAAACCAGGCAAAAATACAAGCGACCGCGAACTTGATGAGTATAATCAATACAATAAACGTCAACGAGATATAGAGCACGATCTTTGAAGCAATGCAGCCGATCGAATCAGTATCAACCGAACCAATTTTGATCGTCTCAACCATACAGTTGGCAATCTGTCGATCTTCAGCCGAAGTCATCAAGCGAGTAATATCCGTTCCGCGAATCGCACCTCTCTCTGAGGCACTTTGAAGTTCTGAAAATCGGTCGGTGGTGATATCCACATTGTCGGTATCGATCCAGTTCAACAGATCAAGATCCAAAACATAACCACTATAAACTACCAAGTTGCGACTAGTATTGCGAATGTCTTGCCAGTCCAGATACACCTCTGCGGTAATGTCCAGTCCATAGTAAGCTTCACGCGCTTCGGTCGAGGTGTGGCAAGCATATCCGGTGTAGTACGGCCATGTAAAATTGGGCGAGCTTGAACCATCTTGAGATACAGTCTTGCAAGGAAAGTACCAAGCCATGTTTCCGTCATCATCATGAGGGATATTGGAGTTGGCAGAGGGAGTAAATAAGCCTTTGCAGTGCGAGTTAACATTTTGAAAGAGGAAAGAGGCATCTTCGCCGCCAGCATTGACAGGGGGGTATAAAATATTTGCTCCTGCAGTGATTCCTGCAGCAGCCGGATGCTGAGAGCTCGTGAAGTCGTATGCGCGACCGTTGATAATGAGATAGCCAGTGTTGATGTAGTTAGATCTCAGACGAAGTCCTGGAGATTTACATACGACTTCAGTGAAGCCAAAAGTCTGAAAGCCGACCAGAGCACCGATGATCAAAATAATAGAGAGCAAGCCCACTTTTTCACGCCAGGCTGATTGACGAGCTTTAGTAGGCATGCCACACCAAGACATAACAATAGGCGGAGACCAAAAAGTAATCAGAGCACAGTAGCTCTGCCAGAGAGAAGGAGGCTTATACTGATTACTGCTTTGCAAGCGAGGCTTGGTAACAGATTTTGTAGACTTTGAGCGCTTTGGTGCCCCAGAGGCACTGTCTCCAAGGTCGACGTCGGTAATTTTAGAAACCGGCGAGCCCTTGCTCGTGTCATCTTCGTCGTCCAAGTAGTTGTCGTCGGGGCTGCTGGATCCAGCATGCACAGCGTCCTCGGGATCGTACGAGTTAGGGTCGTTTCCAGTCGAAGAAGGCAAAACAGGCAGATTCTGCTGCGCTGCGTGTTGCGCATAGTAGTACGTAGGATGATCTTTGTTGAGACGCGAGCGCTCCGGCTTGATGAGCGAGCGCTTTCGTTGGAAGTCGCCAGTAGAAGCAGACGCAGGCAGACGTCCAGATGGGCCCCTCTCGATATCTGATCTGTGAATGAGCGGTGCAGACGTGGAGCCAGTCATTGTGCTGCGCAGGCCGCGGCCAGGCGTAGACGGATCCATAACTGAGACGCTGAGTTAGCGGGCGGTTGCGGACGGTGCCGGAGACCAAAACAGAACATACTATGCAAGAGCTGTTTTTACAAACAGCCAGTATAACCGAAAAGATAACCAAAGAAGTGCTTCCTGTCCAGGACGTAGTTTGCAAGGTCGAGGAAGAACGAGAGAAACGCGGTGAGTGAGGTTGTAAACAGGGGCTCAGCAAAGGAAGCAAAATAACCAGGGCGAGGGTTGTGCCTTAAAAATAATGTATTTATAGAATTCCTAATTTGGTTTGGTGCGCTATTCTTAGAACAGCCGCGGGAAATGGGGCTCAATTCTTACGGCCGCTTACACAGCGGCAACTGTGCCTGTTGCCTGCCGTTAGCAGGTTAGTTGAGATAACTAGTTGGTAATGGCAGTGGATAGGACAATATGGAAGTCAGACAAAATACAAAAATACGCAGTGCAGTAGCACAATACCCCAAGCCGGACTAAAAGATAAGAAGATCATACACCCATATTCCAACACCTCAGATCCCACATATATTACACATTACGACTAGATCATCTTGTTAGCTCATCAGACAAACCAAAGTAGCAAATAAGCAGAAACATACTGGAACCCCATCATATTCTGTCTCTCCAAACAGCTTTACATAGCGCCGCCGTTTTCTTCGCGCCTTCACCTGCTGAGATCCGAGCAGCTTCGAGCATAATGTCACTACATATTCATAAAGTCAGCACTCACGATAATATATCGTTTGTCGCAAAAGCATACAAGCAAGAAGAAGTGCAACAATTACAGCCGCTACTGTCGGCACAACAATCTCGACAGTCTGTCTCGACTGCGAAGCCAGATAAGTGCAATCAGCTCCCGGACCTCCCGACACCCAGCAATCCTATATTATTGTAAGTCGATCGAAGTCATAGATGTGAACATAGGATGCCACTCACCGGCTGCGACAGAGAATTTACATCGATCCATATAGGATCGGTTCCCACAGTGTCAGCACGTAACTGTTGAAGAACAGAGTTCTGCAATGCTGTGCGAGGCAGCGTGAACACTTCATTCCCAGAGCATGCATCAACAGAATCGTAGTAGGAAACTGCTTTGGTAGATAAAACAAAACTATATGCACCCTTAGACACTCGGCAAGCAACTCGGTATTTTGCATAGCAGTCTGCCACTACCCAGCCTTCTGCTGTCAAACTGGCACATCTCAGAAGGGCGGAAGTTGTGTCGCTAGAATTCAAAATATCAATTGGTTCGTCCTGACTCCACGCCCACTTCGACGCAGCAAGGTTAGATGTAACGTAGTCAACAATATCACTTTCATTGTTCAGAGTGGCGTTTAGCACAGGACTGAATCCGCATTTCATGTATTGGCGTAGAACCTCCGCCGAGAAGACATTGTCATTCGTATCGGCTGTTGTCAGATATGAAGGTGCAACTTTATTATCAGTAGACTTTATATCCACTAAATATGCGTCGCTTGTTATTGAACACACAGAGAAAGCGGATGATGCTAGTTGAGAGGCGGAGAATTCGGAGGAGTACGTTAAAGCGGTAGCGCCATTAGATGGAATATCAGAGCTACTGAAAATAACCTCAAGATCATTTTGAGCGTCATAATCATCTCGAGATACCTTGATCTCGCCGAAACTGAATAAAATGCGATAGAATCTGCGGAAAAGCACATTTTCGAGAAGTGGCCAGCCAACAGAAGACTTTCCAGTAGAGTTCCAAGTTAGCGATGCCTGACCTCTATCCAGCTCGAGAAGCTCGGGTGTGTATGCATAGCCACTTAATACACGGTTTATTTGTGTAGATAGTGACAGATTTGAGTAAAATACATCCGACTCCAAAGGAATCGAAGCAGATGCAGTCGCCCCTTCTTGCGATGATGCGGGTTCGCCGAGAGTCGTTGTCGCCACAGTACTGCTGCGTTGGATTATCGATGAAGTATGCAATGCGGCTCTCTTAGAGACAAATATGCTGCTGCTACTTGGAGCTGAAGAAGCGCGAGCTAAGGAAGCGGAAGATACGGAACTGTGTGTAGAGGCTATGGGACGCGAGATGCTTGATAAAGACGCCGGAGGATTACCGGTCGGCACAGCATTATTTGCAGGTGTGCCGGATATAGTTGCAGCATTCGGAGCATGGTCTGGCTTAATGGCATAGCGCAGATTGAGAGTGGTGATAATAGTCCTGGCGCTGAGGTTGTCATCAGTTGTTTCTATCCACTGCTCCTTTACAATTTCCAGAAGAAAATCGGCCAGCGAGAAAGTGAGATCGCAAAGGTATACAGAGTCATTATAGTAAAATACTGCCGCATCCGGAGTGCCGCCGTGGTTGAGCTCGTACACTGTGTGGCTGCTGTCCCCATCCGCCTGTTGCTCGCTCTGAACGCCATCTTCAAACGGGCAGAGCTGCCAGCTCTTTTTTGATTCCACCCAGTACAGGTTCAGAAAAAAACGCCCTGCACCCCACGAGACTAGATCTACCAAACTAGAGAAAACGTCGCGAGTGTAGTTCAGCGGGTCGAGGAGTACGTTGTTGAGGTTGACCCCCGGGTAGATGAGCTGGTCCATCGAGACATTGAGAGTCAAGTCCCGCTCCGAGCGGATTGCGTACTCGGTTGAGCTGGAAACCGGCGGCCAGTCCAAGGCTGAAGCCCGCAGGACCAACGCAAAAAGTCCTCCGAGGCGGAGCATTCGCATCGTCGCCGTGCCTAGTTCTGTTCTGTCAACATGTGCTGGGCCGTGGTGATGCTATCTGGACCCGACGTCATATTTGAGGTCCTCGAGAGCGCGACACAATCAGCCCTGCCGCTCCAAGCGTGGATTATGTAATAACAGTCATATGATTAGTACTATATATGATTAGTAAACTGGATGTGCTGTTGTGTCTGCTGCCGCGTGTAGATTTATTCGTAAAATAGATGAGATAATTAATATAGAAATTAGTCAGTCGTTTTTAGTTAAAAGCAGCAAACCCGCTGCACAGTGGCGGAGCAAGCAGTCATCTCAAATTGTGCTTAGTGATCAGTCGCGAATTGTTCACACGTAGCCCGATCTGCCGCGTATGTATGTATAACCTCCCTCCTCCAGGTCCTCCTTCCGCAGCTACCTCGTGCCCCCAAATCTCCCTCACACCCTGCTCAACCGCGACAGACAAAACACATTGCCAGCATGCGTCTCATCGGAAGCATCTCGCTGGTTCTTGCTGCTGCAGCTGCGTTTGTCACTGCCGGATCGAACGTAATTGAAATCAACGACAAGGAGTTCGACAGTGTCGTTCTCAATAGTGGAATTCCTAGCTTCGTCGAGGTATGTCTGACGCTCTTTCTTTGAAGCACCTAATGTCGCTTCTTTTGCTAACTATACGCAGTTCTATGCTTCATGGTGTGGCCACTGCAAGCACATCGCACCCGTCTTCGAAGAGCTGGCTGATTCCTTAGCTTCGAAGAAGGACAAGATCCAGATTGGTAAATACCAGCAATTGCTTTCAGACTACTTCAACTTATAACACCAGTTATCTAACTACATATCTCTTCTAGTCAAAATTGATGGCGACAAAAACCGCAAGGCTGGCAAGAAATATGCCATTCAGGGCTATCCCACCTTCAAGTTCTTCGACGGCAGAGGTGGTGAGCCTGTTCCATTTGAGAAATCTCGCAACCTTGAGTCCTTCCAAGAATTTATCACCGAGAGCACTGGCGTTAAATTTCCCAAGCCTAAGGCTCCTCCTTCGAACGTCGTCATGCTGAAAGATTCTGCTTTCGAGCAAACCGTTCTGGACCCGTCCAAGAACGTGCTTGTCGCCTTCACCGCATCTTGGTGCGGACACTGCAAGGCTATGGCGCCTACATATGAAGATCTTGCTACAGTCTTTGCTAATGACGAAGATGTGATCATTGCCAAGGTTGATACCACAAACCCCGAGGCTCAGGAATCTCACAAGGACTATGACGTTAAGGGTTTCCCCACCATCAAGTTCTTCCCCAAGGATTCTACTTCAGTTATTGATTATCAGCTGGGACGCTCGATTGAGGATTTTGTTGGATTTATTAACGAACACGCCAGCACTCACAGAACAGTCGAGGGTGGTCTAGATACGTCCGCCGGACTCAACGACAAGTTCGACAGCGCGATCTCTTTGCTTCAAACCGACACCAGCAAAGCTACCGCCCTTGCCAGCGAAATTGCCAACTCTTCATCCGTTCCCTACGCCTCTTACTATGGAAGGATTTTGGAGAAGGTTGCCGCTCAAGGCGAGAAGTATCTGACAAAGGAAATTTCAAGATTATCAAATATTGCCAAGAGTGGTGTTATGGCTCGCGGAAAGGCTGATCAGTTTCAAATCAGAATGAACATTCTGACTGATGTTCTGGAAAAGTACAAGGCAACCGACAGCCCTGCGAAGGATGAGCTTTAAATGCCTGGTTCGCGTGAATAGGAAGAGTTTTGATTTATTAAGTCGTTCATTTACGCTAGTTGGAATGCGTAGAATTGGCTATTTCTTTCATAGTATTGGTTAATGGAATTGAGATTGCCCTCACCTAAACACCGTCGAGTAATATTTCATTCGTAAGCTTAGGTTAATGTAGTTTTATACTCAACGCGCAAATACTAAACTCCAGACTTTATCTTTCGTTCGAGTTCATCAATTCTCCTCAGCATACCGTCCACTGGTTCAGTAAACAGATTAGCAGCAATAAAATAAAAAAAATCAACAAAAATGCTCACTCTTTAGCTCTAGCTCCTTAGATTCTTTCTTGTAGTCGTTTGTCTGTAACTAAATTAGTCTACTGCACAGCAACAGACTAGACGCTATCATGTACGAACCAGGCTGTCTAATATCCCTTGTAACTCATCTTGTAATCCACGGGTCTGTAAAACTGCAACGGGAGCAGACAGATCCTTTCCTTTAGTGGCCTCCTTAGCTCTTGCAGCTCGTGCGCCTGCCGTGGACTGTATTCGAAGTTCTGGTTCTGAGTCTTCGTTGATCAGAGGTGATTCAATTCCCTTTGCTCCATCACCTTCATGGTCTTCGCCATCATCATCACCATCATCAAAAACTTCCCCTTCATTCTCTTTAATCTCAGAGGAACTGGATTGCGAGGGTAATTCTGTTTTAATAGTGTCACCGGCCTGGTTTAGATCTTCGATAGGCGGCGGAGTGCTACCGAGACTCGAATCCTTTCTAGCCGCCAGATCTGCCACATCCGAAAGCGCATCTTCAAACTGCTCTTCTTCAGCACCTGATCCTCGCTCCGGCGCACTCGAAGCGCTTTTCGTGTCTTTTGAGTCTAGGGTCTGATTTGACTCGGGGGTATCGGCAGATGCTGCGGTCTCGAGCGCATTGGTCTCATTTTCCATCGCCAGACTGCTATTATAACTGAATTGTTCTATAAACACACTCTGTATCTCTAAATTACAGTCCCTTAATAACAATACACTCTGTAATGTCGTGGTAAGAGTTCGCTGCTCGATGCGGCTATCTTGAAGGTGGATTCCAGCGCCAGGTTCAAGTTTACGTCATACAAGCCTTCCTTTCTCCCAATCGTAAAGAAAATATCTGCGCTGCTGAGCAAGATCACCTCGAACCGAGAAGCACCAGGCTTATATTTCCAGATACCTGATTAGATATCAACTTTATAGCAACATAGCATTGCATTAAATTACATATCATTATACTACGTGCTAGTTTGTCTTTTTCTTGCGCATTGCCATGGTATGTATCTTCTGCTGTTGCATGCGCCAACTTCTGCTAATGATATCCCAGGTCCAAAAAGCATATCGCCATGCCAACGGTCTCGGCCATGCTATCATTAACGCACGAAACAAAACTCGTCGCGGACAGCGTGCTAACCCTGATGGAACTCTCAGTTCGGCGAGAGACGACAACCAGCCCGGGTGGATGCGTTTACAGTCGGTCACACAGGAACGCGATTTAGATGAGTTTTTGAACACCGCAGAGCTTGCCGATACGGACTTCACAGCTTCCAAGTTGAACATAAAAATTTTACACCAGGACCAGACGAACCCTTTCTTACTCACGGAAGACCAGCAGAAGGCTACAAATGAGCGCCAGAGCTCCAATAGACGGAGACTGACCGTCCCGCGAAGACCTCACTGGGACGCTAGCACCACGCCTGCGGAACTTGACAAGGCAGAGCGATCATCTTTTCTGGAGTGGCGCCGTGGACTGGCAGAGCTAGAGGAGAATTATGATCTCTTGCTCACTCCTTTCGAGCGCAACTTGGAGGTATGGAGACAGCTGTGGCGTGTTGTCGAGCGTTCGTCTGTGGTTGTACAGATTTGCGATGCCCGAAATCCTCTTTTCTATCGCTCGCAAGATCTGGCAGTCTATGTTCGTGAATTAGCTTTTAATGAAAACAAAGATAAGAGAAACTTGCTGTTGATCAACAAGGCTGATATGTTAACGGTCCGACAAAGACGCTTATGGGCTCGTTATTTCAAGAAGGAACAGATTCGATTTGCCTTTTTCTCAGCAGCTATGGCTAGTTTGGAAGATTCATTGGCTGTTATGAGTCTTAATGATGAGGTGAACGCTGAGCTTCAAAGGGAACAGGATATGGACGATGTTACTGCAGAAGATATTGAAGTCTTGTCAGTAAACCAGCTAGAGGAACTTTTTCTTAAAACAGCACCCGCGCCCGATAATGAGACTGACAAAATCTACATTGGTCTGGTGGGATATCCCAACGTTGGAAAATCCTCGACCATCAACGCGCTTCTGGGTGCCAAAAAGGTATCAGTGTCAGCCACGCCAGGAAAGACCAAGCATTTCCAAACTATTCACTTGAGTGAGAAAGTTGTGTTGTGCGATTGTCCTGGTCTAGTGTTTCCCAACTTTGCATCCACGAAAGCAGAGTTGGTGTGCAATGGTGTTCTGCCTATTGATCAGATGCGAGAGTACACCGGTCCTGCTGGATTAGTAGCACGACGAATTCCTAAAGAGCATATTGAGCAAATTTATGGAATAAAGATCTATGTACGTCCCGAAATAGACGGTGGTTCAGGAATCCCTACTGCGGATGAACTATTGGGGGCATATGCTATTGCTAGAGGATTTATCCGCAGTAGTAAAGGAGGAAGGCCCGATGAGTCGAAGGCTGCACGAGCTATTTTGAAGGATTATGTCAAGGGAAAGCTGCTTTATTGCACGCCACCTCCTGAGCTTGATCCTGTCGAGTACAATAAAGAGATTTATGGTATGAACTAGTTAGTATAATGTACTTTTAGATGTGAATGACAACTGTAATATTGAGTATTGATATCGCCGAGATCGGCAACAGAGGTATGAATTTCTACATGGCGAATGACAGCTTGAGGATGCTGAAAACTAGTTTCTTGCAGTAGATTACAGTTTACACCCCTGAATACGCAGTATCAAACTACGAGCCGGCACATAAGGCCTGATCTTCCGAGCGATGAGTTAGACTGATGTGATGTATAGCACGCACGATGTGGAACTTTGTAATGCAACAAAAAACATATATTGTAGTGAAATGATGACTGGATAACAGACAAAAATAATTTGAAAGCTGATTCCTCACATGAGGCACTCTGAGAACGAACAAACGTCATTCACTGCACCAAACAAGAAAAATGCGCTAGACAACATGTAAATCAGCTGTTTTGATGTAATCTTGCTGGGATCTATTCCTTATCGTAAAGAATGAAGTAGGGATAAGAGCATGTCTCAGGCTTCTCCTTGCCGGTAATCCCCAGAAGTAGAGTGGAAGCCTCGGGCGAGGATGGTAGCGCATCGCTATCGTCGGTCTTCAATCCCTCCAGAGCAGTCTCGAAGTAGGTAGTGCGAACGAGATCGCCGAAAGCCTTGGCGAGCTCTGGGGTAGCCAAGTACCCTTGGAAACGCTGCTTCATCTCTTCGTCGGCGAAGTCAGCACTCTCAACAATTGCCTGGAAAGAAAACTGCTTCGTAAGATCTTCTCCTGTCACCTTGCCAACAAGCTCATTAACTTCCTTCTGGAGCTGCACCTGCTCAGCCGGAATTTCACGCTTGAACTTGCTGAGTGCTCTGAGGGCATTCTGAGCTGAGCTGGAGTCGATTGCGGTGGTCTGGAATGGCTCATTTTTGGCGAGAACATCCTCAGCCTCGTCCTCGTCGTATCCCAAGGCAACAATCAGAGCCTTGTCGAGCGCCTTTCCGGTAAGACCCGAAGCATAGATCTTGTCAATCTTCTTGGACTGCTCCTCGAAAGCAAACTCGCCGTCGAAAGTGGGCTTGGTGGCCTTGCAGTAGAAGTAGACGCCAGCAGCAACTGCAGGGGCGATGATAACAAAAGGGTCGACACTGCTGGAACCGGCGGATGAGCTCGAGCTGGCGAATCGGCGGCCGACGACGGAGCGGGTCTGGCGCAAAACTGCTCTTGACAAGACACGAGAAGTGAACATTTTTGCCTTGTGTGTGTGGGTGGGAGGGGGATTTGGGGCAGGACTAGCAAAGAGTGGCCTGTTTCGTGATGTGAAAAGCTGAGCCTTTCGAGGACGAGCGGTCGGAAGCAAAAATCTCGCTGCTGATTCGACGTACTTTGGTCCCCAGGTTTAAAATGGATTAGGGTTAATGCTTTGCGTAAGTGCGACGCAGTTTTGAGTGTGAATAGGTTGCCCGGGTAATCAGCTCAGCGAGAGGTGTAAACAATGAGAGGGAAGGTAAACAGTGTGCAGTAGCTGTCGTCTGTTTCTCTTCGCGCGTTTGTTTCTCAGCAGCGGTTTGTTGTATCCGTGGGACTATGTCGCTGAGTGATGCCAGATTTTTGCAAAGCGAGCTTAGCAAGGCCAACGTTGGTATGTCTGGATTTTTGATCGCGTTCCGCTGCTTTGCCATACTTACATGTGGATAGACTATGATAAGCTGGTAACCAAACTGGCTGAAGTTCGTCATGACTTAAAGCACCAGCCTGTCGAGGTGCGAATTATTTTTTTTTCTATTAGTGCAGATTCTAGGCCTTTGAGACTAACCCACAGCAGATCAAAGCGGTCGACGTATTTTTCGAATACTTGGTCATCGGATCATTCTACGACGATATCAGAATCTCACAATATTCCTTCGGATGTCTCTGTCATCTTGTAAAACGGCTTTATTTCCAAGAGCAGTCGAAACTGCGGCGGTATGCTAATCAGATCGTGCCAGTTTTGATCGAGAAACTGGCAGAACGAAACAAAGTTCACGATGTCGCCAGTAAAGCTCTGATGGATTACTGGCGTGCCTCAAGCATCGATGTCGAGCGCTGCATTCGGAAATCTGGATTTTTGAACGATCGTGCGGAAGTGCGGGAGCAGACACTCAAATTTCTCTGCGCGCTTCAGGATACCGAGCCGAAGTTTGTCGCGCGCGGACTTCTATTTGATATCGTTGCCTCGCTCAAAGACTCCGATCCAAAGGTGCAAGAAGTGAGCAGAGACAGCTTAATATCTCTTTACAGGTGAGTCTGATTCCATATATCCTGAAAACTAAACCAGATTGCTGACTCTCCTTAGAAACTCCACTTCTCAAGCAATCCAAGACCTTAAAATGGAATGCTCAAACCAGCACATTCCATTCAAGACAATACAAAATTTACTAACCAATCTGGGGGTTGATATGTCCGCAGAAGAAGATATTGCACCCCCACCAATGAATAACTCTGTGCAATCTCAGCAGCGGATGGCTATTCCGGACATTACCAATATGGTTCCCAGCAATGCTACTAGCTCTATTGCGCTCATACCATCCAACTCACGACGCACTCCTCTAGCAGTCATCCCAACCAAGCCAGATCAAAATCGACATATCCCTAATTTTCCTACTCCAGCTTCGCCGTTGCCAGCACATACAGCACCGATACCAGAGTCGGCTGAGCTCTATATCAAACAGACTCCGGGAACCGCCATGGAGGAACTGAAACCGATATATGTCACTTCAGCGCGTGATCTTGAGCTGCTGGTTGAATCCATGGTGAAATCTTTTGACGGGAAAGAGACAGAGGCCAACTGGGCCGATCGACAGAAAAATATAATTACGTTGCGCCAATTAGTGCGCGGAAATGTGTCCACTGACTATGTTCTTGAATTTGTTACCAGTATTCGTCTTATTGCTGATGGCATTAGCAAGGCAGTGAGCTCTCTGCGCACCACACTCAGTTCTCATGGCTGCAAACTCATCAGTGATCTTGCGAGCGGTATGGGAAATGCCATTGACTATTTTGTGGACGGCTTTGTGCAGGCGCTCGTTAAACTCTCGGCTTCTACTAAGAAAATTGCGGGACAGAGCGCTAATGCTTCTATTATTGTTTTATTGGCACACACATCTTTCCAGCAGCGTGTTGCAGGCCAAGTATGCAATGCATGCCGCGACAAAAATGCTTCAGCAAGACTCTTTGGTGCCGGTTGGCTGCGATTACTACTGATGGTACACAAGGACCAGAAGCAAGCTATGGAGACCGCTAATTGTGTCGAGATGTTTGAAACTAGTATAAAAGCCGGTCTTGCTGATGCCAATCCGAAAGTGAGAGAGTGCATGCGTCCAACATACTGGGAGTTCCATGATATGTGGCCGGATAAAGCTAATATGTAAGTTTGCTTATATTTGTATAGTTGAACCGATACTAATTATAATGATATAGAATTATGGATAATATGGACCAAATGGCGAGAAAAGCTCTAGAGAAAGCAAACCACAACGCCTCCTCGACTTCTACATCTACTGAATCCGCCAAGCCGATTGCAGCATCTAGACCGAGAGTCAGTGCTGTCGCAAAAGCGATAATGAGTGCCAAGCAAAAGCAAGCTTCACAAGGCCAGACTCAGAAGCCAGCGCTGCGAGGATTGGATAAACCAGCTGTTAATATGACCAAAACATTTTGAGTGTTGTAACTTTATATGTATTCGAAGTTGGGGATAGATCTTTGCGAGATTTTTCTCCCCGCTGTATTTTCTCTTTCTTTTTGTATTTTTATTTTCTTATAGGTATTTCATTAATTATAAATAGCAATTGCTTTTGATTAGAAGTTGGCGTCCTCTGTAGCAAATAGTGCCATTCGAAAAAGTTGCTTAGAGATAAGCTATGACATCTAGCAATATGGATATTATATTTCGATCCACGTATAGTTGCAACGCTATTCATTAGATAACACATGCCATGTGTTGCTCTACCCACGAAGTGAAGTCCCTACGCAGTAACTTCAATACCTGCCTCCAGAGCATCCTGAAAGCTAATGTCTGACGTCCTCTCCACTCCTATGGGAATCTCCATCGGATGACAGACCACCCAGTCGACTTCGATACGGTCGAATATTTTCCCTCCGCGCTTTTTGGTTCCTTTGAACCCATCCATTTCTTCCCATTTTACTGAAAATGTACCTCCGGTGTCATGATCTCCTTCAAAGAATACATTGAACCAAGCGTAGGCCGTTGAGCTTAGAAATGATAAACCAGCGGGTCCGTAGAGCTTCTTTTCAACTGTAATGTTGATGTCGCCTGATACGTGAATATCTGCACGAGGACGTAAGATAATTTCTCTAGCAGATACTGGTTTACTAGTGTCTTTGGGAGTATGAGCAGATCGTGCAGGCCTCAGTACATCTGAATGATCCAAAAAATAATCTATGCTGCTTTCAGAGTGCTGTTGTAGACTGCTCGATGGCTCAGATCTCTCGACCACAGGTCGCTCCATGCGTTCGATACTAGTATCTCCTTCATCGCCAGACACGGATAGTTCATCATCGCCACCAAACCAAATTTTTCCAGATTGATCTCCGTTAACTCCAGAAAGGTTTGCGATATCAACATGGTCATCTTTGCCGAACTCATATAGTGTCACAATTTTCTGACCATGCTCTTTAAACCCACGGATCTGTACCTCGACGCCCTTAATCGGGTTGTGAATCCGCACCTCGGTGACGACGGCAGGAATTTCTCTGTATTCCCTATTTGGATCGCGGAAACATTTTTCCGTGTATGAGATCCACCGGCGCTGCGAGAGAATGGAGACGCCTTCGCCAAACCCTGAACGCATTCGACGGGCAGTGAAATGAGCCAGCGCCCGTTGGGCAGTCCAGCGATGTTGTGCTATAAGATATGCACAGTATATTGTTCCTGAGCGACCTTTTCCGGCTTTACAATGCAAAACTGCGACATTTTCAGAATGCTGTGAGAGAAACTTGTGGAGCGAGGAGATCACTAACGGGATCATAGCGAATGGAGGCGGGTTGTGATCTGGAAAGGGAAAATGGGAGACTTAAGATACAAAGGTAAGTTTCGCGAAGTACAAAGTAGAAGAAAACAAGATTCTCTTTTGAGAATGCTAAATATTGCTCACCTCGATTGAAAAGGTCCGAATCATCGTAACCAGCACCCTCAGCGCGAAACTCCCACACATGCCAGTTTGATCCGTGTCGCAGACAAAGCAGCTTGCGAAGATCCGCTAACGAGTTGCGATACATGATCTTTGGGAACTCAGCTGTGGGCATGGAGCAGACTATTATGTTTTTCTCAAGATATGCAAGATCAAGATAAGTGTCTGCGATGGGATCATAATGACGCGTTCGAGGCGAAGCAATGGCGGACCGAAGGAACTCGGCCATGACGATGACGGTTCAATAAAACAGCAACCTCCAAGAAATAGTATAGAATGTCAAATAAACCCAATCGCGTAAACAGCTGTTATAAAGCTGGCGAGAATTAAACTGAAAAGTACGAGACCTGATCTCTTGGGAATGCTGGAAGTTGGCTGGATCAAACACAATCGATCGCTGGCAATACAGACCGCAGCACAGTCACAGATGTCCCCGTTCACGATATTCCCACTGAAAACACACCCGCACCGCTCTCAACCGCAAGAGCAGCACACACTCGACCTTTATCCAGAGATCAGATACCACACTTGAAGCTATACTGCTCAATATAGCCAACAATCTACAAGTAAGCACCGAATCGCGCAATCCTTTCCGGGTAACTCCCCTGAAAATTTAAAGTTCTAAACTCCCAACTCCCAAAATTTTTTTGTTCAGAACAATTTTGCCTGTGCTTTTTCAAGATATTTCTCTGGCAGGACGATTTATTTGTACATCCGCGAAAATGCCTTCGAAGAAAGAAAAAAGCGGCAAGAAGGCTGCGCAGAAGGTGACTAAGGCGGCTCCTGTTGTCGAGGAGGAAGTTCCTGCTGGAATTGTCGGTGCCACTGAGTTCTCGTTGGAGCAGACCAAGAAAGCCTTGAAAGCTCTGTTGAAGCACATGGAACGGACGGCGGCGACCGAGGAGGTTGCAGCAGACGAGGGATCGAAAGCAGGCAAGAAGCGTAAACTGAATCTTTTATCGGACGATCCGTCAGATCCGGCAGAGTCGGACAAAAAGACCATGTACTTGGTCGTTAGCACCAAAAAGTACTTGAGCGATCGGCTCGTCATGAAGCCAAAACGAATGTATGTCGAGAGCTTTCCTTCATCAATACTGAAAGTATATTAGTAGTTATTAACGTTATATAGTACCGTTCCTCATCCTATCTACAGTGCTGATAACACATCGATCTGCTTGCTCACCAAGGATCCGCAACGCCTCTACAAAGACTTGTTCATGCCAGAGGTTGTCGGCGACAAGGACGCCGTTATTTCTGAGTCTCTTGCGCGGATCATTGGCGTTTCAAAGCTGCGAGGAAAATTCAAGACTTTTGAAGCTCGCCGCCAATTGCGTGATAGCTATGATTTGTTCTTGGCTGATGACCGTATCGTGACTATGCTTCCTGCAGTTCTTGGAAAAACTTTTATTGGAGCTAAGAAAATGCCGATTCCAATCAGATTTCTGGGTCCTACTGGAAAGAAGAACGAAGAGACTCAAAAAGCTGTTCAGCAGCAACTGAGCAAGAAGAAGCGCTCAGAGATCTCACCCGAGGAGGAAATCGCCCAAGAGAAGGAGAACGTGTCCATCAAACGAGTCAAAGCCGAGTTCGAGAGAACTTTGAAATCCGCTATCGTTGTCTTGCCAGCCGGAGCTATCACAACAATCGCCATTGGTTACTCGAACTTCACCGCTGACCAGCTATCGGAGAATGTTGATGCCATCGTCGCAGAACTTGTAAAGAGTGTCATTAAAGGTGGCTGGGATGGAATACGGTCGCTACACGTCAAGAGCAAAGACAGTATCAGTTTGCCAATCTTTTTGACCAAGAGCCTGGAGTAAAGAGTTGATTTTTTTTTAATTTATTTATGGAATTGTTGGGTGCACACCTTGATTTTTGTATGATAGACATAAAAAGTGTGTTTCGTTGATTGTTTGAAAACAAAATGTCATGAATTTTTTCGTGGAGCAGCTGTGATTCTTTTGCATATTATGCTTGCATTCTCATACAATAAACGGAAGTAAAGTTTTAAGCTAGTTTTATTTTACGGCAATACTGTAATCCAGTAGGTGATGCTTCTTCACTTCATATCCTTCATTTTAGACCGGCATAAGGTAGATCATATACATTAACAGGTCAAAGTCTATATCAAATACTATAACGGAAAATAAAACTACAGTAATAACTTGAAATAATCATTACCTGAATCATGCAGTTCAAAATAGACGACATTTAAAGAAAACGCTAACAATACTTGACAAAAAAAAACAACAGAACAGCGCATGCCAAATTTATAACAATACATCAAAGTCTAGATAGACAGAATCAAAATATACACCACAAAGAGGATGCCCACTTTAGTAGCAGGAAAGAGAGGCATGCAAAACAGGCAACGGGCGTGGAATAGAATTATATACCGATTGAAGGGGAAAAACCAATAATGACAGGAAAATTAGCAAGTATCTATACTTGAAGCCAGTGCAGTCATTCATTAATTCCAAAAAAAAAATGGAAGAAAACGTTAAATAATGCTGAGCAGAACTATGACAAGCCAGCCAACTTGTGAAGTGAAATTCTGTGGAAAACTGAAACTAGACGGGAGAAAACAAAAACGAGAGGTTGGGAATGATTATGAAACCCAGCCTCCGACGGCATTAACCCATGATGGCAAGCAGCTTCCTTCTTTGCCTTCGACGTCAACGATATCTGTGTCGCACTTGCAGCGGCAGCCTACGCCGTTTTCGCGCTCCACATCCCAAGAGTCCCAATATCGGTCTTCTTCCAGATCTCGTTTGCTTCGTGGATCTCGGATGTAAGGGGTACGTGGTAGCTGTTTCTTAGGAGCGTTTCCGGGACAGTGCTGAATAGTCGTGTGACGGTAGCCGATATCACGGAAATAGTGCACTTGTTCAGGGCCTAGGAAGACACCTGCGGCGAGCGAGTGAACAGGAGCGTCACCCCACTATAAAGATATTAGTAAAACAGAATTAAAGAGCTGAAATTGAGATGGGGGCATACCCGTTCGTTCCAAAATCCACCACTCCGGTCAAGATACTGGAAGAAGTCTTCGTATTCTTTACTTCTGAAGAAATCCAGCTTTGCAATTTCGAAATTACTCCAGAAATGACAAAGGTTGTATTTTTCGCCATTCATAGTTTCAGGATCTATACGTTCTGGGTCTCTCAATCGAAACGCATCATCGAAACTCTTTTTCTTTTTGGCCTCTTCCTGCTTCTTCTTCTCAGCCTCCACTGGGTCCTCCTTTTCGAGGAAGACCTCCCACATGCCCTTTGAAGTGATGTTGCGAGACCGTCTGAATCCTGAAGCGTACCGGAAAAGATTCGGCACTGTGTCAATCAACTCCTTAATGACAATTGTGAAGCCGTAGACCTTGCCGCGCTCTTGCATGTACATAAAGGGATCGTAAGTGATGTCGCAGAAATATTTGACGTCCGGCTCAACACGCCAGTACCAGTCGTACTTGGCCAGCATTGGGTGCTTATAGAATTTTCCGGAATAGAAACGGCACATGTGGTGGTAGGAGGCCATGCCACCGTACATGATGGCGCGGTCGCCCTGGAGGGCGATACCCTCAGCTATCTCGTCCTCATCAGCCCAGTCAGGGAAATCCCAGAGGTCAGGAGAGATGGTGCCGAACTCGATGACGGAGTCGGTGATATTCTGAACACCCTCGCGGAAAGTGGAGTTGAATTCTTTGTCGTTGAGGAAGAGATAGGGATAGTGGTACCAGCGATTAAAATGGCGCTCTAGAGAGCGCATGGAGTCCAAAACGCCCGGCAGCTCCTTGTTGCGGGCGAGGATAACAAGGACTGCGTTTGCACGCGGCTTGGACGTGTCTGGCTCCATGCAGCCGACTGAGAAGGGGGGGTCGATTGTCTCGTTGATGGCTCTGCGATAGTGGATGGGTTAGCAAACTACGGCGGCGCAGGCCAGGACAGAAAAGGCAAGGCCACTCACCTTATGCTGGGCAGTCGGTTTGTCTCCAGAAAACTCGCAGTGGCGGAATTGTTCGTCGGCCGCCATCGAGGCAACACAGCAAGACAGAAGATGAACAACGGGGGCAGGAGGACGACGAGGATGAAAGGAACAGAGATGTTTGAGCCGACTCGGACGCGATAGTGCAGGAGCTCGAGCAGCGAGCGCTTGCCGGCCATCTCGCGCCAGAAACGGCCCGCGGTCTCGCGCGCGCTTCGCACGACGCGGCGGACGGCGGACATGGTGCGGGAGAGTGGAGGCAGGGCGGGATTGAGGAAGAGCGTCCAGGACCGCTGGCTGTCTGTCTGTCTCCTGGCAAGCCCGGCGAGGCGGTGTCGATAGCAGACAGGAGTCCCGACCCTAACCTTCGTGCGGCAGCCACTCGCAGGTCGCCACCTTTTGTAGTGGAAATAAGCTTGCGCTCAGGGACTATCTGGGCACTAGAGCGAGAGAGGTGAGTACGGTAGCTTGCGGGCCGCGGAGAGGATGGGTGCGAGCCGGGCGCTGGGCGCTGGAGACGCGGCGATGACGCAGCGATAGCGGACGCGCATCCAGCAGGCTTCCCCGGCGTCGCGGCCAGTGCTTGTCGCTGCTGGCGCAGCGCTGAGCTGTGCCCGGCAAGGGGGAGGTACTCGCTCGCTCCGTGATGGAGGAGATAGTTGCCAGGTCTTTTCCCTGCCCGGGGCGCGCCGCCGGAGTCAGGCTGGCAGTCAGCCGTGCGTGAGCGGCAGCGTAACGGCCTCCGTGCTGCTCCTCTGCTGGGATGTCGCAGGCGGATAGCGCCTGATACTGTAGTGGATAATACAGAAGTACTGTCTGGATGTCTGCAACTACTTCTACAGCACCACTACAGCCCCGATAGCCCATCATATGAGAACATCGTGGCTCATAATACAATAGTATCATAGCATATATTATATTACATTCCCTACAGCTTCCAATACACCACCGTACTCAGCTGCTCAGCGCACCCAGCTGCACCAGCGCCTCGTCGCGCTCCTTCGTCAACCGACCAACCACCCGCACCGCCGCATCGTGATAGTAAAGCGCAGTGCTCAGGTCCTGCCGCGTCTTCAGCAGCTCCTGCCGCAGAGCAAGCGTCTCCAGCGCCAGAGCATCCCACTCGCTCTGGAACGTCTGCATCAGCGACGGAATGCTCGCCTGAGCAGGTGTTCGCGCAACAGGCGCGGATGATCCTACCCTCCCTGTTAGTCCTCAAATTGCCTCTCTCAAAAAGTCCCAGTAATACCTTGCACTTCAATCACCTCCTCCATCGTAAGCGGCTCGTTCGTCACTGGATCAACACCATGCTCCGCCACGTACGCCTCCAGTAACGATTTCTCAAACGCAGATCCTATTCACACACAAACACATCGCATCAGCTCAGTCTTCCTTCGTCCTCGCTGGTCAAAACATACCACTCTTGGGAGAGATCACCAGCACCTTCGGCGTAGCTCCAGAAACTGTTCGCATTCACGTTAGCACCAGCATCATCTTCACCGCTAGCCCGCCAAACCAAGCACACAATGCTTCACCTACTTCCGCACAACATTGTCCGTTCGTTCCCCTCGGATTCTTCGCGCTGAACACTTCGCAAAACCGTAGTACGCGTCGAACACAGCAGCCCGCAAACTTGCTGCATATCCGCGCAAACACGCGATCCTTGCGTCCTCACTTAACTCTCCCACTCCTCCCTCTTTTTTTTTTTCTTTTCTCCTCAAGACTGGTGCTATTTTTCTTCTCTGCCGTCGTGCGCCCCCTTCCGGTGTTTCTCTGGCATGCTTCTTACTCCAAATCCCGAGTGGTGAGATACAAGCTCCGTTTCAGACCATGCCTTGAGCTCGTCTGTCTGCGGATGGACGAGGATCACTCGGGCTGAGAGCTGCGCCAGACCCGGTCGCCAGGGTCGCGCGGGCGGTATGAGAACACACACAGTTCCATTGCTGAATTCTTCCTGGTTTCTTTAATGGTGGTTATGGTACCGAAATCAACTTTCTTGTGCTTGTGTTGGACTAATTATCGTGGATGTCACTTCTTAGTCGCCTGGAAGCAGGAACACATTTCCTTTTGGCTGTAATACCAGTAGACCGCTGCTACTAGAATCCCCAAATTATAGCTGATAATCATTCAAATAATATTCGCAATGCTAAAATATAAAGAGTATATACAAATTCTATGTAATATATGTACAAAATCATGCATCGTCTCTATGGTTACACTATCCGCGCCCGAATCTCTTCCACCGCTTTTTCATACTGTTCCATAGGATACCTCCTGATCTTCATAATATCAAACCAATCCTTCGGTGTGACTTTTCCCTTCGTCTTATACAACCGCTTCAGCTCTTTCGTGCGTTCCCTCACAATAATAGATCTCTGACTCGTTCTCCTTTCGACGATCGCGCTGGGATCCTGTCGCCGCCTGGCCTTAGAAATCTCCTGCAGTGCCTTTCGTGAAGACATTCTATTGTATCCAGGACTCTTATGTCTCCCTTCGCTGCCCTCCGTCCTTCTTTTCTGTCGCAAAGACCGGATGAGGCTGATAGTCTTTGGGAATTTGTCAACCATCATCTCCTGATACTCCGTCTGATCGAAAGCCAGCTCGCGCTTCTGCTGCTTCTCAATCCGCGTTAATCGGCCAGACAAAGCAATAAGTGACTCCCTTTCAAGAAACAAGACCTTTGGTGCAGTTTTTCTGTACTCACGATACAAAAATAGATCATGAAACCGCGTGTGTGACTTGGCTCGCCATTCTCGAAGTCGGAACGTTCCCGCGCTCAGGTATTTCTCCGCAATATCGAGCGCCTCAGCTAACCTGTCGTCCGCCTTACAAAGCGCGCGAATTCTAGCGTTGAGAAGCTTCGACGAAGGAAATATCCTGTACTTTCTAACAATGTCAAGCCAAAAACTATCCGTCTTCTTCAGTAACTTGAGATGAACAAGAGAGTCCATGTAAGCAGCAGCAGCACGCGATAACAGCCTTTGATCCAGACCTGCAATCTCTTTCGTGAATCTGCCTGAAAGACTGTCGAATATCCGATGCGACTTGCGGAATTTACGTAGCAACCCTTTGTGCCATCGCTCATACACCTGCTTCCAATCCCTTGTGTCTCGCGCGGCGAGAATCAAGTGACACTGAAACTCGACGTCCGGATCTGCATCGTTGAACAAAAGTGAACGCGATCTAATGGAATCGTGAAGACCAAGAAACTGTTTATAGGACTCTAGTCCCTTTCGAGTAGGAGGTCGATACTGCTTGAGTCCTTCGGTGAAAATAAACGACGGCGCAACAGTCTTGGGAACCATCTTGGAAGTCATATCAACGGCAGGGAAACTTGGCATAAATCGCTGGATAGACGCAAAGAGCGACCTGCGAGCATACCGCGGTTGCTTATTCTTTCCAGCCATAATCACCATAAACATCGTCACAAATGTCGGCTGTATTCCTTCCATGACCATGTTTCGGTAAATCTCTAGGACCTTCTCGTTTTGACCATCCTGCAAGAATCCAGACATAAGTGCAGTGTAGTGGTAAGCATTAGGACTGATTCCCAAAGATGGCAACCGCTCAACCAAGCTTGTCGCTGGTTCGAACTGTCCAAGCATTGCGAGGTAGTGTATCAGAACACCGTATGTGACCTCGTTCATCGGCACGCCGGCTACATTCATTTCTGCGATAGTTTTCTTGATGCCTTCCGCATCGCCTCGTTCCGCAAATCCAAACAAAATGTTGCCGTAGACATACTGATCGGCAACTACATTCGCTTGTTGCATCCGATTCCGAATATTATCGACAGCCGCCGAAAATGCGCGAGCTGGAGCACCGTACACGTTGGCTAAAATCATCGTAGCAAATACACCAGCATCTGGTCTGATCTCTAGTCTCTCGAGATATTGGAAAACGCTTTCCACTCCGTTGACATTCCCCAGACTTGCGTACAAAGACATCATAGTAGTAATATGTCGATGATTGACTTCGATATCGGCACTGACCATATGTACAAAAATAGTAAACATCGAAGACGGATCTTTCTTATCCTTGTACGCCTTCAGCATCAGATTATACATCATCGCATCAGGTTTCATGTGAAACTCATCAAGAGAGTCGAAAATCTGGCGCGCGCCAAAAGTATCTCCCACGCGAACCCGACACCATAGCAAAGTTTGTAAATTATCAAACGTGACTGGTTCATTACCACCAAGCAAACTGTCAAAGATAGCATTCACAAGATCAATACGACCGAGCTTTCCAAAGGCTTTCATGACAATATTGTAGTGGTCTGACATGGGCTTGTCAATACTCTCAAAGAGTCGCTGCATACCAATGTAATCCTCTAGTGCGGCTAAAGTTTTCAATTTACAGCCAATAACAGCATTAGTGCTCTCGGTACTGTGATTTTGATACTCGAATTCAGCAATCATGGTAGAAGACTCTTGAGCCAATTTAGCGTCGTTAAGAATATTCACAATCAAAATCAAATCGTCCGGCGAAACCGCGTACCGTCTCAGAAGCAAGTAGATCTCTTTTGCCATCATTGGCGCGCCAAGTTCAGCCATGATTGATATCGCCATTCGAGAGACGCGACGGCCAAACAGGTCGAGGTTTTCCAACAGATATTCAAAAGAAGTAAGAAGCAGTTCCTGCTGGTGGCTTGCCAGGCCGACAAGCATTCGTCGTAGCTCTTCTGTAGATTTGATTCGATCGTGGCGTAGTCGAGGGTCATTTTGTGCATGCCGAAGACACCAAAGCGTAAGCATCGAAGCGAATTCGTTGTGGGCCAAGCAATGTCTTTGAATCATCAACCACTGTATTCGAGTTTCTGTCGGAAACCTATTCAGTGACTTTGCGTACTTTTTTGGAATCATATTAAGAAGGTCTAATCGCAGTAGCGCCCATAAGCAGAATCTGTAATCGAGCTCTGTCAACTCACTTCCTGGGATATCTCGAAACATGCTTAAAATCCGCTGCCAATCTTCTGACCGATCACTTTCACGGAAATAGTTGTAAACAAGAAAGCGAGTCGTGAATAAATTTCCTCTTGTGATCATGGACTTTGTGCAAAGTGTCCATAGCTTTGCGGCGGTATCAGCCATTAACAAATTATGAGAGTCCACGATTCTCATTAGATTGATAAACTGATGGTCAGGATCGTTTGGTATGAGCTCTAGTGATGCGCGCACTTTTTGATCAATTGTCTGCTTGACTTGAGACTCAATGACTGGCTCGTCTGGGGTTGGTTGTTCTTCGGGTGACATAGAACGAAGAGATTGCGGCTCCCAATATGATTCGCGCTCGATTCCTGGAGGAGAAGGATGTCTTGTTGGCAGATCCGGGTTGAAAGATGAGCTTTGGGGTATTTCTGATGAGTCTTTATCTGCTAGAATGGAAAGTCAGCTCGACGGTCGACTAGCATAAAATATCTCCAACAATCGACAAATGTCAGCCACTTACACTTATTCATAATGCAACGCTGTTGAGAAAAGGCTCTTCGGCGCTCTAATTCACCTCTTCTATTTCGTTTTACTCCCTCTAAATACCTCGCTGCCGCTTGTCTCATAAATTTAATTGTTCGCTCGGGATACAGAGCATCGATAATCGGTCTCCGAAACCTGATCTTCTGCTCATCCCTTGCGCAGATCGACGACCAGCAAGTTCGCAAAGACCACCATAATATATCATCATGGGTCGATCTGAACGAGCGACTAAATGCGCGGCTGGTGGCAGTCGAAGTGCTGACGGCTGCTGCCGTCGACACGTTCAGCATCTTGGGCAAGGCTAATTGTTCAGCAAACTACCACCACCAAATCCACGGCCAGCGGCCAACACCGTAGCTGTCTCTTGCAATACAACCCTATCACACAAAGTATTCAGCTATATGATATAAGGTCTGTGGTCTGTATTGAGGTAGACTCTAGTCGATGTGATTGTCGCGTGCCTTGGCTTGACTCTGTTCGCTTCAACACCATGTGTAAAGTCGGGTTGTGCTGATCAGGCGTCTGCTTTCGTCTTCTTCAATCTGAAGTAATTGCTTCCAATTAAACACCAAAATATCCCGGTTTATGTGTATCTCCAGCAGTTTGTTGGTTAAATTATCCTGTTGTCGAGTGAAATCCAGGCAGCAATCTCGAACTTTGTCGAGTCTCGAATTTTTCGAGTCCGGCCAAACACAATTGCTGTGAGAACAAACCCCTTCGCTAAGAAATTAACGTTTACACATTCAGATCGGTTGGGAGCTTTTTTTTCCCTTCTTACAGCACAGAAGATTTTGTTTATTGTTTGGATATACCCTGGAAGTGCAGTAGGTATCAGAAGAGGTCAGCTATGGACAAAAATACAAGCAAGTCAGCACGAAAGGCGTTCAAAGTGCCAGAGTCTATGCCAGATGGCGTTCACAAGCGCAAACGTGAGTGAGCTTGATTCAGGGAATACAAATCTTCGTTTCTAACGTGCTATTTGAATATAGTTGAGAAAATCAAGAAGACTCTTGACCATAATTCAGAGGTGAAGAGATCTTACAGAAAGACCTTGCGAAAGATGGGACTCGAAGAGACATTGCCCCGTCAGAGCACATCCGCCACTGAAGACACCACCGACAAAGAACCTCAGGACTCCGAAGAAAAACCAGAAGGCGACAACGCTGAAGAGGAATCAAACGTTCATTTAGAACGAAAGAAGAAACTTTCGCGGTTTAAAAGGGAAGAGGCGGCAGCAGCAAAAGTACGCGCCGAACGTGAAGCTCGTGAGCTTGAATTCCGGAGACGAGCAGTCGAACGTAAAGAGAAGCTTGCTGCAAGGGAAAAGGCTAAGAAAAAAATGATGCAGTATACGCAAAGAGGACAGCCAAAGCTGGGACCGAAAGTGGGTGTACTTTTGGATCGTATTCGAAAGCAAACCGCTGCATGAGCTGACTGAAGCTTGCGGTTCTTTTGTGTGGGTTTCAATAGGAGTTTAATCAGGTTTTGGGATGCTTAAAAGTTATATACTCATTAATTTATTCATCATTATTGCGTCTTATCATAGTGTAAGAGTATCGGATGCAGAGAGTTTCCGGTCAGTGCTGTAGCTTGCAAAATATACAAGAATCAAATGAAAGAGGCAGAAAGATTTCGCTTATCATATAGCGACAGTCGATTAATAGATGAAGCTGTGACTCTTAGTCTGTTAGGCTGAGGAATTCGCACTGGCCCTTCAAATCTATTGTTCAAGGTATTGAGTTCAGGATCTGATAAGGAAGGAGATCTCCTTTGAGAATTGTTTTTAGTAATTGAAGTAGCAGAAATAGTTGATTGCACGGGTGACATGGGAAAGTGGTCTCGTTGGGAACGCAAACTGGCAAAGGTTCCTCGTTCGTTCAACTGCTGAACAGATATCCGCGTACAAAGACAACCGTGATATTAGGTATTACCAGAAGAAGCAAGATTAAAAGACAAGATCATGGCAGCCAATGATCCATGGGTCGAGTCTGATGAGAGACATATATGCTGCCCCAAGTATGCGATCGATTGAGAGAAAAGTAATTTCGAGCAGCGCGCATGAGCTGCATGATTGTACGACTGACAAATGTGTTCATGACGCGTATTTAATGGCTGAGATTGTAGATTATACGGTGCGCCTGGGTTTCAGCATCGATGTAGATACCAGGTAACCGAACTCCAGTGGGCGGATCAGACGCAGAGCGAGAGCAATTGACCATAGGACTACAATTCATAAAAAAACTTCCGCTTATAAAACCATTATTCATAGAACCAGTAGTTGCGATTGTTCTAATTTATGCAGAGCTGTATTTGTTCAAATGAGAGAGTGAGTAGACACGATTGCGAGTTGGACTGAAGACCCGAGCATTCAGGGGCGATGCTCTCGACTTTACGCATTTATGCTGTTTAAACATCCACCACAGCCAGCTAGCTGCCTTGCTGTTCTGCTATCCAACCACAGAGAGAGCCACGATGACTATCCAGTCATCCTTTAATTTCGCATATTCGACATTGGACGAGGCTCTCGATGACTTATCTGTGCGATTTATTATGAATTGCCCGCCAGAGGAGCTGACGTCGGTTGAGGTGCGGGTGAAATGAATCATCCTGATCTGCCAGGCTGCTAACATTATGATGATACAGCGAGTATGTTTCCAAGCAGAAGAAGCGCACTGGTTTTACGAGGATTTCATTCGCGCAGAAAATCCGCAGCTACCGTCGATGTCACAGAAGAATTTTACGGCGAGGATATTTGCACATTGTCCGTTGCTGCGAAAATGGAGCGACGTGCATGAGCAGGCATTCGCTGATTTCATTCAGTACAAGATTCGAGTGCCTGTACGAGGTGCCATTATTCTCAATAAGAAGATGGATAAGTGTATTTTGGTGAAAGGCTGGAAATCGTCTGCTGGATGGGGATTTCCAAAGGGAAAAATTAATCAAGGCGAGGCGGACGAGGCGTGCGCGGTGCGTGAGGTCATAGAAGAGACTGGATATGACGTGTCCGCACTTTTGAAGAAAGAGAATTACCTTGAAATTAGTATCAGAGAGCAACAAGTAAGACTGTACATTATTGCAGGTGTCCCTATGGACTCTGTGTTTGAGCCACAAACAAGAAAGGAAATCAGCGTATGTGTCTGTTCTTGTTTTTTGCCGCAGCCGATCTAACAATGTCTATGAATAGAAAATCGACTGGTTCAAGTTAAGTACGCTTCCGACTTACTCGACGCTGAAAGATGGCACAGCACCAATGTCAAATGGTGAAAAGCCAAACAGGTTTTACATGGTCACACCATTTCTCAAACCACTGTTTAGATGGATCAGCACTCATAAACCGCCAAAGACAAGCAATAAGACTGCTGCCTTTGCACAGCCCTTGATCATGCAGCCTAATATACAGCAATCTGTTGCGCAGCCTCTTTCTGGCTACAGTTATCAGCCTGAGGATAAAGTGGACTTGAAAACGAAGAAACAGCGACGGCCTAAGCAACCAAAATCACAGACAGATCAGGAATTATCTGCTCCATCATCAAGTGCGGATATTTTGCAGCACTCGCTGCATTCAGTGAGTGCGCAAGATTCGTATATACCTGCTGTGCCGGTAGAGACCAATGCTGCTGCTGCTCAGTCAATACTGTCTATGATTCGCAAGTGACGTGTGTTGGTTTGGGATGGTCTTTGAGGGTTAAGGCGTACTTGGAACATGATAATTCATAGTAGTTTTGCATTGTATGATCTGTTGAAGAATTTACATTATATGAACACAAAGAGCTCGTAGAGGAGCCATTATTATATACAAAAGAAACAAGAAAACGCCTTATAAGATAAATACTAAGAATATGCCGAGGTAAATGAAACTCTAGACCTTGTGTCGGTATTGCTCAAGAGCATGGAACGGACTCCAAATGCCACGAGGACCGTCGTTGATCGAGGCGACTGGGTTCTTGGGACGGACAAGCTTCTTGCCAGAGGAATCGCGGAGGAGCTTAGCCTTGACGGCGATTTCGGAAGGGGTCAAATTGCGCACGCAAATAACCTTCTGCTTGCCGTTAACTGTGATTATGAGTTAGATTTTTTTGAAAGAGTTGACGGCAATAGGCAGTGCAAAAAACGACGTACTATAATCACCGATAATGATGGGATGGCCGTGCTTCTTGGTCACTTCGAATTCAATACCGGCGTTCTCTTTGCTGAAGTCGCCAAGGCTCTTATGCAAATATTCTCTAAAGATTACAATTAGCATGCAATCAAATGTTTCTATGCTGCTTAATAAGGGACAAACCTCATGCCAACGGAAGAAGCACCCCAGTTGCAGTAGCGAAAAGTGAGCTTTTTGCACTATACGCGCGATCATTAGCATTCCCACTCATCACAAACAAATTAAGAATCACACTCACAGGAAGCACAAAGGCTCCAACGCCGTTCCGGCATGCCGAAATACCTCTGCGTACAGCTTGGACGGGCATTGTGTGTGCGGATTGTAAGGTATCAAGGTGTTGCATCGGAGTCGAGGAATATTTTCGTCGACCTGCCCTAACCTGTAACTATGTAATGTATTATCTAATACAAAGTGCTGGTGAGTTCATGCGGTGTCTTTCGGCTTACTATGATGATACTGCAGCATTTTATCATAAATGATCAACAGAGGTAATTTAACTACAATGGCGGTACTAGTTCTGTTGCATCTGAGGCTGCTAAGTGCGTTTGCTGGTTCACGCAGCACTAAAAGTACGAATGCCTTGCGCGACATTCACGTGATACTGGATTCTTACTAATTCGTTATTCTATCAGATTTCCTTCTGAGACAGCAGATAGTTGATAGTGGAATACAGATCTGGCGATTGTTTTCCAAGATAGCGGCAAGTTCAGTCAATATCAGCTCAGACAGACTAAAAAGCAGACCAGCGAATACGATATATGCTAAATTTCATAGCCGGAGACGTTCGCGCGCAAGGATTCTCTGAATTGATTAACTGGCAATGTCTCCGTTGTCTCAACGCGGGTCGAACTATCAATAAAAGCACTATGATCGCGGTTGGTTGTGATTTAGAGCAGCCGGCCAAGACGCGTGCGGGCTGTCTGACACGCGGTAATCTGTGTCTGAGTACTTGAGTGGATGGTTCGCGTTCCGTACTGTCTATTGCTGCATTTCTCAATTGCATACTTGTTATCTCACATCCCCATCTTCTGGTACGCTAGCAGTATTCGAATTCTGTCCTGTACTATCGCGTTCTAATACAAACACGCGACACGCGACTCAGCCTAAAAACAGTCTCGCTAGATCGCGCCTCGCCTTAATCCGCCACCTTTCCTGAGTTTCTGCGGCTCAATTGTGGTGGCCAAAGAACGCGTCTTCCGCCAGGGGCAACCGAGGGAGTGGTCGGCCATTTAGAGTTTACGCCCTGCGTTGGACCACTTTCAGCTTCGACGCGACGCGTTCCCCCTTGATTTACCACACCCAGCGGGCGTTTTTTTTGCTTTATCTCGTGTGGATCTCCCGGCCGGCGTCGTGTGGAGACAAGTTGCTCAACACCCATGAACTAGCCCTTCTGCTTCTTGTTGCTCACCTTCTTATAGTATATCCAGCACAATGTCGGCAGCCGTCACTCGTCGCAGGTCTGGCTTCGTGGGTCGTCCGCAGTCCATGATCGTCGACGTCCGCAACTTCGATATCGAGAGCGCATTCCGTCGACAGTCCAGCACCACTCAGCGCATGTCGCCCAGTGCCTCGTCTTCTGCCCTGTCATCCATTGGCTCGGCTGCCTCCAGCATTGACCTCTCTCCAATCGAAACGGCCGAGTCGCGGTCGCGCGTGAGCATCTCCTCTTCAGCTGCCTCGATAGCCCCTATAGAAAGCTCGCCCAAGAGCGCACTTCCAGCAAAACATGCGCTCAGTCCCGAAAAGGAGAAAAAGAAAAATGCTTTTTTTGGTAAAATGAAGTTCTCCCTAGACCGTCGGCGTAAGATGCCTTGGTCCAGCTCGAGCAAGAGCAACGACTCTGCCCCTCTTGTTTCTCAGACCACAATTTCTCCCCCCGTTACTCCCTCTAAACCTGCTTCGTCGGTCGCTGAATCGCCATCTCCTGATGTCTCGTCATCACACAAACAACAAGAGAAAGAGCAATCGTCTAGACGTCGCCGCGGAAGTTCACTCTTTACTCTCGACTCAATCCAATCTAGCCAGAGCTCAGAAAATTCTTCCGCTTCATCTTCTCCCGCACCCACCATCAGGCTCGTCCCCAGAACCCCTGAGTCAATCCACGCGTCGTCGCCGATTGCTTCATCGCCTGGTCTGTCTATTTCATCTTCCGTTTCAGCATCCTCTGTGTCGCCCGTCTCGCCTTCGCCGATTAAGACCTCCATGCAAGATCTGCTCGTCCCCGAGACGATCCAAGAATACGAGCCCGAGGCTACTATTCTTGAATCTCCAACATGTCAGACTGCTCCTACTCCATCTTCAACTTCAATGTTGTCTTCTGTACCTCGTTTACGAGCTGGGCCGCGCCCTAGAAAGGGACCGTCGAGGGCCAGACCAGCGACTATCGTTGGCTTTTTTAGACAGAGTAAGGTCTTTGCTGGTGCGAAAATGTGTGATGTTTTTGGCATGAATCTTGTCGAAGCAACAATTCTTTCACGAAAGAACGTTGACAATAGTATGTACTGTTATCTTAAGCTTCCTTCACACTCGTCACTGACATTAACGTACCAGGTGATCCCAGTTATTGGGTTCCGGCAGTTGTTTCTGTCTGCGTCGAATTTTTGAACCAGTATGGCCTGGGAGAAGAAGGTCTGTATCGCGTTTCTGGCAGTGCGTCGGCGATCGAGGATCTTAAAAAGGAGTTTATGTTTTGCGGTGGAGCCACAGTACTTCAACCTGGCGTGCACGATGTACATACTGTTGCGTCTTTATTAAAGTCGTATATTCGGCAGCGTAAGATTCATGTGTTTTTTTGTTTTGATTGCAAATACTTAACAGTCAACAGTGCCTCATGAAATTGTGCCTTCAACCTCACATTTGAGCCAAATATTAAAGAACTCGTCTTACAATATTCCATACGAGGATATCCAGAATTATCTAGCAGGATTGCCTGCCTACAATTACCATCTGATTCGGATTCTTTGCCAACACTTTTCTCTAGTAGCTGCTAATCATCAGCGAAATAAAATGCCTCTTTCGAACTTGGTACTGATTTTATGTCCGACTATGCGCATGGATAGTAGGCTTTTCTCTTGGATGGTGGAGTTCACTGAAAAGTGTGTGGGTGACAGTTCAAGGTCCTTGGTCAGATACAACGAGCAGATTTGTCTAGTTGAGGAATCTTACCGTCAGAACCTTGAATAAAGGCTTCTGGTTGCTAAATGCAGGTGAATACTGGTAGGAGTTTGCTGAATTGGTTGTTGGACGCTAATAGCGGTATTGGGTGTTGTTTGGTTCTCTTTGTGGCTCCTGTTATCACTACGTACGTTACATCTGTTGCGTCGGCCTTTTTTAATTAATGACTTTACGATATTATCGCGGCGGTCAGTTGGGACTAGGTGTTGTACTTTGGCGGTGCTTTCTGTACATATTCTTACGTTGGTATGATGATCTTTTTATAGATTTAATATTTATATTTAATTGGCCCTGTTCGTAATAACATTAAAAAACAAAAAACTTTTCGAAAATGCAATCCCGCGTATGTAAAAAGTGTATAATGTACATGATGCAACAGCAATAAAAACCAGAGATCAGAAGTGAGTAGTCTACTTCCGCTTAGAAGGTCTGGTTGTCTTGAGAAGAGATGGAGGAGGCTTGGCCTCTCTCTTTTTCTTCTTTGCGTCACCTTCTTCGATAGTGTTGCCTTCGGCGTCGACCTCGACGAGCCATGGGGTATCCTGGTTTTTGCCTTTGTAGCCCCATTTCTTGACCCACTCGCCCTTGGCGTCGTCAAAGACGAGGTTTCCAGAGTTTCTCTCTTTGGTGATGCCTTTCTGTTTGGCAAATTTCTCCCATTTTGTAAGGGGTTTAGGAGTAGGAACCTAGGCGGGGTTAGTTCAAGTATGCTGCAAGATTTGAACACAGATTACATACAGGTTTCTCTCGCGGTAGCTGAAACGAAGTGTCCGGTAACCGCACAAAAACACCTTCGCTGGTGCGCGCATCGCCACCGGTACGTCCGCCGGTGACGACGGGCTGGGCCAGGATCTGGTTGACGAGCAGCTGGGCCGAGTCGCGAGCCATGGCGGCGAGGTGGATTTCTTTGGAGTCGTCAGACTTGAGGGCGTCTTGGTCGAGCATGGATGCGTCGAAGCAGGCGAGGTTTCCGAGGTCGTATTCGACAGGGATATCGCGCTCAACGGTGACTGGCCGGTTGGCAACGGGCACGTCTGACATTTTTGCGGTGTTTCTGTTTTTTTGTTGATACAGTGAATACAGCACTCTTTGTAGCGAAAGTAGCAGCGAGCACAAAATACTTTTCACGTTGGGAGTTCTCCGGGCGCTGCGTCTCCAAACCACGCCGCGCTTCCGCCATAACAGCACACACGCTTCCCGCATAGAACACACTCCAGGCTTTTAGGAGAACCGGGCCCGTGTGCGATGGTGGAACGCGACCCTGGTTTTTCGGCAGACAAGCCTCATCTCGATCTCAGCGCTGCTCGTTCCCAACCACCCTGCTTCCTCGTTCGGATCCCCCCAATTGCGCGTCTGCCCTCTGTTTGACCGTGTCTGCGTTTGTTTGTGTACTGCTGTGCCGTCTTGTCTTTCTATTCAGCTCAACATGGGTCTCCAGCCGGACGAACTCCTCGAAAAAGTGCAGGCTACCCGCGAGGAAATAACCCAGCTCAAGGAAAAAGTCGACGCCCGCCGCGAACAGCTTCATGATACAGATCGTGGGTTTCTTCTTCTTGTGTTTTGCTTCATCTCTGTCCTCTGACTGACTCGCTGCCTTCTTCCAGTCCGCCGCGAGGCCGCCTCTGTTAGCCCGATCCCACGCCTGAACCTCCGCGTTCGTCAGACTCTAAAGGGTCATATCGACAAGATATCCGCCATGCACTGGTCCACAAACCGCCGCAATCTGCTTTCCGCCTCCCAGGACGGAAAACTCATTGTCTGGGATGCCTACACCGGCAACAAAGTCCACGCAATCCCTCTGCGTTCTACTTGGGTCATGTCTTGCGCTTACTCGCCTTCCGGCAATCTTGTTGCCTCAGGCGGTCTCGAAAATGTTTGCTCCATCTACTCCCTCAACTCGCGCGAAGGTCCGTCCCGCGCCACTCGTGAGCTTTCCGCTCACGTTGGCTACATCTCCTGCTGCCGATTCCTTTCAGATCAGCGCATTCTTACCGCTTCTGGCGACAAGACTTGCATTCTTTGGGATATTCCTTCCGGCAACCAGGTTCAAGAATTTACAGAGCATCTCGGTGATGTCATGTCGGTCGACATCTGTCCAACAAACAGCAACATATTCGTCTCTGGCGCGTGCGACATGTTCGCCAAAGCGTGGGATATGCGCGAAGGCGGCAAGTCCTCACAAACCTTTCGAACCCACAAAAAAGACATCAACGCCGTCCAATTCTTCCCCGACGGGCGTGCTTTTGCTACCGGCTCAGATGACGGAACGTGCCGGATATACGATCTACGGGCGGATCGAGAATTGATAGTGCTGGAAGCGCCGTCCCTAAATGCGAGTGTTACTTCGGTAGCATTCTCTCAATCTGGAAGACTGCTGTTTGCTGGTTATGAAGACAACGAATGCAGGGTATGTCCATTTTTTGATCAACTGTTGCTGAGCTTTCGCTAACTTTTCGATAACCTTTAGATCTGGGACGTTTTACGTGGCGAGAAAGTCGGATCACTCACAAATCACCAAAACCGGATAAGCTGCTTAGGAATGAGCAACGACGGTATCAGTCTGTGCACCGGATCCTGGGATGCAACCGTACGTATATCATCTGTCTCACTTTCTTGATGATCTTTGCAGCTAACTTGTTTTTACAGTTAAAAATTTGGACTCTCTGATATATCTCGATACTTTAGATAATTTCCTGCTCGAAAATTGCACAATGACATTGAGTTTGCTTGCTTATGGATCCAGTTTTTGATTTTGCGTTTTGGGTATATTTCATATTTGGTTTTCTCTTTCTTTCAAACCGCTTAGCATGATTTCGTTAATTGCTTCCTTTTTTTCCCTGGTTGAGCATTTAAGATATGCTTTGTACGTTCATGGCATTTGTATTGTATTTTATGATCTATTTCGTTCTTTTTGTTCTTTTTTTTATGGTTTGGTTGCCGTTTTTGCGTAGTGTTTTCAACAAATTGAAGGTTTTTTTTTTGCGGATAATGTAGTCTGGTCCACTAGAATGCGTGCTATTCCGTGCGATCTGCGGCATCAATCCTCATACTACTCTAATATTTCATTTGAGTTGCTGTTTATTCATCTATTATATGACTTCACAATTGTTCAAGTATTTACTAAAAGAGGACAATTAAGATGCAATGACAGATATACAAAACATGGAAACACAATTGGACTCAAAAATTCACGCCAGCTTTTACACAATCAAAATGAAAAACACGTTCTGAGTCATATGGCACATATATACACAATACTATTAACTTTGGTTTGTCCTTCGTCTCACCGCATGTTCCTGATTCAAAAAAAAATTACACAATAACTTGACCAGGATCAATGTACAATGGCTCGAAGTCAGCCTCCGCGTTACCCTCGGTCGAGCTCGGCAGTTTGCTGTTGGGCGAGTACAAGTACCACGCCTTAAGAGCGTTAATGCAAGCACGGGTCTCAGCTTCGGCAATGCTTCGACCTTCAGCAGAGCCAAGCATGTTAGATCCAGAGTAAGCACCGACAACAAAGACTGATCCCTGAGAAAATCTACCGGTTTCGGCGATCATTCGTGAGACTGGGGCAGCAAAGTTCTCACGCGCACAAAGTCTGGAAAGCTCACGAGTAGGCTGTTCGAATCGGAAGAGTTTTGACACGTCGAGCTTGCGAGACAAAACGTGGTTGAGCACAAACAACTTGGCAGCTTCGCGGCCGTAGTGTAAGTAAACGCCTCCGATGACAGAACGCACAAAGCTACCCATAGCAGTCGAATATCTCTCAACAGCATTTGCACTACCGTCGTCATTGGTAGAGTCAGCATACTCAGTGAGACCATGGCTGCGTCCGACAACGATCCGGCCATACTTGAGAACTCCAAAGTAGTCAACCAGCTGTTGTTCTTCGGTCAAACGTGCACCCTTTCCAACAGTGGTGATTTGTGGTCGCTCACGTTCAACACCCCAGTGCCGTCCAATGCTTGTCAACGCATCATCACCACAGTAAGCCCACAGCGCTTCTTTGATCACCTCCATTGGTAAACGAGGGTAGGAGCAAATTATGAATTCCGTAACATAGAAATCTAACAGACGTCCACCAAGTTCGTTGAGTCCTGCGTTAACAGGGAACCGTCCCGCTAGTTTCGACGTAGAGCAATTAAGTGCCTGCGCCAAAGTCGTAAGAGCAAAATCGGGTCCTAATTCAAGGCGAGCATGAAGAGCAATGAGTGCTGAAGATTTAGCGACTATGTCGGCCGGAAACTCAGAGACGCCTTTCTTCGGGGTAGCGGCTTGCGCTGAGGTACTGTCAGTCTCGGAAGTAGCCAGAGTAGAGTTCAGCCGATGTGTAGACTGAAAAACAGTTGCTGAAGATTGTAGAGAATGATGCAATCTGAAGGATTGAGGCGAAAAGGGAGATGGAGACGATCTGGCTATTTTGTGGGATGACGCACGCTTTGAGACGGCTTGTCGCGATGTTTGCTGAGTGTCCAGTACGGATTCTTGCAGCGAAAAACGAGTCAGATATGTTGATAGCAAACAGAAAACAGGTCTGAGATGGGCATACCTCTGTCAGCTAACGAGCTCGCGTGTCTCAATGCTTGTTTGGGCACTACACGAGATGCTGATACAGACGCGCTAAGGCGTCTATTTATCTGCGAGCTTGGCCGTATACTCATTTTCCTCGACTAAATTCGCTCTTTTCGTGCTATCAGCTGTGTAATTGCTCAGCAAGAAAGAGCTATAAGAATGAGGAAAGGTTAGAGCAGGTTGACGATGAATTGGGTCCGCAAAATTCCGCAAAAAAAACGTACAAGGAAAATACACCAAAAGAATTTCTTTCAGCAGTGTTCTAAACCAGCTCAAACACTAGAATGCCAATATTATTGCGGAATGGAGTTCCTTCCCTGCACACAAAGCTGAATTTTTTTTCTTGAGACTGTCCAGCGTCGGCAATCCAATACAGTTTCCTCCAAAGCACCCGTTCCGAACGGGTTGTGCACTGTGTGTCATGCAATCAGTCACGTGCTTAGGATGAAAACTACGCTTAGTAAGCGTAGATCTGAGCACCCAATCAACGCATGGGCGATGTTTGCTAAGTGAGCAGCTCCCGAGGAAGCGGATTGGGTCCTGTAGCTTTTCAGGGAAGAAGGCAGCGCAGTTCTACCTACACTCGAGTGCTTTGTAAAGAAGTTTCAGAAGACTCAGAACATACTCAGTTACCAAATGGTGGGTTTGTTTGTTAGCGATTTTTCTAGAGCGCGGTTGAGGGACAGCGGGATCAGTGTTGGCTAACAAATATTGCAATCCAGAGCGGAGGCAAAAGATATCCATTTCCCAAGGTATGATTGGTTTTTAACAAGTTCTAATTTATTTTGGTCTAATTATGTTTATTGCAGCACGTGTGGGCGACGACTGGTAATTATTTTCTTCTTTCTCGTGATCCACTACCGGACGAATATCGAACACTCGCTCTACGCGTCCCAACTCCAAAATTCCATATCTAACGGCAATCTCTAGGTGGATGGTGGCCCAACCCGAAGAACTGGAAGAAGAACGCTTATACCGTTGGCGCTTCAGTATTCCTCGGTGTCCTTATGCTTAGATTCTTTGGCCCCCAGATTACTACCGCGCACATCTCCCCGGACGCCCGCGAAGCAGTATGCATTTTTTCATTAGTGCAAGGTTGAGCAAAACTGATTGTGGTTTAATAGATTGTTGCGAAGTTTGAGGCCTCAGCTAGAGAAGGTCGCATTCGATCAGGATTCGTTCCCGCCGAGGCTGAGAAGTCCGCTTAAACGATTTGCGCATTCGTTTTTCATCGATTATTCCTTGCCTGTTCAAACACTCGACATATCTCCGATTTTTACACAGTGTAGCCGTCGCATGGTGTACGGCTTGAAAAGAGAGTAATCTGTCTTTGCTTTCGTTGCGAGCAAAAGGAGCATTTTAATGGCTGGTTGTTAATTGTAATATATAGAAAATGGCAGGAGGTTATGACCTGAGCGAACAAGACCTAAACAAAGCATTAGAATTTTTCACAGTTTGTAATGCGAGGCCTTTTGAATGTTTGCTCAGCATTTGTCAATCGGTTTTGTGTTTTTCTTTTTTGTTTTCTCGTTCTGTTAATGGATTAAAGCTTGTATGCATTCAATTCAAATTTTGAATTTTATCTTTCGTGACTTGTGCACTTGTAATACGTATTTCTTTTTTATAGAAGAAAGGAAATGAATATTTGGAATCCATCTGGATTGATAACTGCTTACGTGTGTCTTTCTACAAAGCGCGATGTCATGAATTGATCGTTTTAGTGACATTCTCATACATTTTCCGCCGTATATATATACTAACATAAATAACCTAAAACTCGCTTCACTCAGTATTTTCTTGCACTTCTTCTTGCACACTAGTCTCAGCTGCTTTGCTCTCTGCAGCACTTTCGCTCTCTGCAGCACCTTCGCTCTCTCCAACCTCCTCCTCCTCGGTCGACACTACAATCGGAGCAGGAGCATCCTTAGCCTCAGGCTGTACCTTAAACACACGCATAAGCAACTCCTGAGTATCCTGCTTTGCAAGCATGAGATTCGTCGACATCTTTCCTCGCCACATGGGGTAGATCACAGGCTTCCTGCCATCTTCAAGATCGACTTCCAAGAACATGCAGCCTTCACTGATACCTTCGATTTGTTGTTGCACTGCTTTATCGGCAATCTGTTCGATTCTGTGAAACGTAAATTTGCACAAAAGATGCAAAAATTCCTTGTTGGCCACAATCGTGCGACTCTTTCGTCCATTCTCTTGATCAGCAATGTGACGATACAGTATGTACAATCCGTCAGACTGAACACGCCAGGGGCAAACGCCATCAAGCGTCTTCTGGATGGTGAAAATCTTGATTCCAGCATGAAGCAATTTCAGTCTCTTTTCGTTGATTGTGATAATTGGGCGAATGTTAGGATGAACGTAGTAGATCGAGCGCATGGGATCGCCAGAAGCGTTACGGACCAACAAAGATTCACGCGGAAAATCGGGAGAAATGCTGTAAAATTTGTAGCACTCGTCCAAAGCGGGATGGTCAATTGCGAGGAATTTAAAAGGCTCTTCATTCGCATCACGGGGAAGTCGCACTTTCTTTGGTGCAGCATCACCTTGTTGCTCGAGAGCAGGGACTACGGCATCTGCAGGCTTCGAGGTTTCTTCAGAAGCAATAGGTGTCTCGTCCGCTTTGACCTCTGCGGTCTCAGCTACTGAGGCCTCCTCCGTCTTGACCGCCTCAGGCTCAGCATTTGTGGCCTCGTCCGCTTTGACTTCCGCAACGGTGGTCTCCTGCTCTTCAACAGCAGGCTTCTTGGCCTGCTCACCAGCCAATTCCTCATCAGCCTTTCGCTTAGCTTTCACCGTAGCATCAGTAAACTCGGCAGTCTTCTCAAACACAGTAATAAAGAAAGCACCAGTGTCTTGAAGGTGAGGGTAAACTCTCATACAGTGCTCAATTCCAAGTTCCTTGAGATCATCCTTGGGGAAGAAGCTGTCAGGAATACGGTCTGTAGAGGTGGTAGCCCATTGCTTATCTTTGCCCATCACCTTCCAGTCAGTCATACCAGGTCGTCTAATGAGCGCAGGAAGCTCATTGCTGCAGTCGACAAGTTTGGCGCAGCCCTTCCATTCACGCAGAGCACGCGCCACTACTGCTTCGTTCTCAATAGGGTTCATCGAGCAAGTGGAGTACACCAGTCTTCCGCCTACTTTAAGATGATGCAGTCCGCGGACTAAGATTTCATATTGGGTTGAGTGAAGTCCGGCTCCATTGCCAGTGTTCCAATCGCGCCAGACGTTAATGTTCTTACGCATGGTACCGTCACCAGAGCAAGGGACGTCGCAAAGGACTCGATCATACTTGAGATAAGTCGGAATAGTTCTGCCGGATGGGCCTGTCGTCTCTGAGATTGCGATGCGGGGAAACAGTTTAGCATCATGACTGACAATCACCAAATTAGGTGAGTTGAGTCGCTTAACTTGATGAATTAACATATGAGCACGCTTGTAATCTTTGTCGTTTGCAACGACAATTCCAGTTGGTTCAGGAACAGCGTGAAGAGCTTCAATGATCTGAGCAGTCTTAGATCCCGGAGCTGCGCACATGTCAATAACGGTGTGCTCAGGCTTGACATCTAGCAAAAGAGGAGGGATCATAGACACCGCTTCTTGTCTAGAGATGTTGCCCTATGATATATATCAGCTCATGTACTTTCCAAAGTCTTAATAACATTAAAATAAAACCTACCACTTCAGTTTCAGAAACGAGGAACTTTTGGAAACGAGAGAAAGGCGGGCTCTTGCGAATCACAGTCTTTCCAACTCGAATCTGCCATGCAAGTTCGTTCGGGTAGAATGGTAATGGGGTAGGAGGCTGGACTTCTTCGCCATCCCAGACAATATTTTTAAGATAAGGAATGTATTCGTTGATGAGAGAGTCTCTGATTTTGGTTGGGTCATGCTCGCTGGTTCCTGTGATGCGGAAAGTGACGGGAAGAGGTGCGATGCAAGCTGCAAAGAATGCATCCCACTCTTCTTCGGGCACGATTCCTTGGGCCTTGTAAAACGACACAAATCTCTCATTCCTAGACAACTATTAGAATACAATCAGATACACTCTAAGTCCATACAATATTCATACTCTTTAGCGATTTCCTTGTATCCGTCTTCCCATCCAGCGCTATCGCGCGGTCTCTTTGCTTTCTAAAAACACGAGCAGTTAGCATATCGCCTTAAAATCAAGCAGACACCACAATATCACAACACACCTCTCCACGTCTTCCTCCGCGGCGTCCCATTTTTATCAACTCAAGCGTAAGTATGCCAGATAAACACACTGGCTGTTGATTTGAATACAGCCAGGAAAAGTCAACAAAATAAAAATTTTAGGCCGATGAGGCGTGCGGCTCAATTTTTTGGGAAGACGTCGCTGGGGAGACTTCAGAGCGAGCCTAAGGAAGAGTAAGGAGGGAGAGAACGAGAGTGTGTGTGGACACTAGGAACTATTAGAGATGGCAAAGTCACGGTGAGCGAAGGATTTTGTGTGTGTGGGTTACTGGATACTGATATCAGCAGATTTGAATACGTCAGAACCTACGAGCAAGATCAGATTCTGCTGCCAAACACGTACATTGTCATAAGGCTCGATGGACGGGGATTTCACAAGTTCTCAGCTCATTACGAATTTACAAAGCCTAACGACACGCGGGCGTTGCAATTAATGAACAAAGCTGCTGGTTGTTTAATGAAACAGATAACAGACGTGTGCGGTGCGTATGGGCAGAGTGATGAGTTCTCATTTGTGCTGCGACGACGATGTCGGCTGTTCGATCGACGAGAAGCGTGAGGAATATTTGAATAGATTATGAAAAGGAATTGATTATTGATTCTTTTGTTGTTTAGAAAACTTGTATCAACATTTGCAAGTACTTTCACTACATACTACCAGTTCTACTGGAACGAGTTTTTCCCCGATCAGCCATTAGACGCCAACATGCTACCTTCATTCGACGCCCGTGCAGTACAATATCCTTCCCTTGCTGAGCTTAGAGACTATTTCAGCTGGAGACAAGCCGACTGTAAGCTGTTTTGTCTAAGCGAGACCGTTGACATGTGCTAATTAATGAATGATGCGTAGGTCATATCAATAATCTATACAACACCTCGTTCTGGATGTTGATCCTGAAAGGAAATCTCACAGAAAGAGAATCTGAACAGACTCTTATGGTGAGATATTATTTATGAGTTTGCCTGATTCTTGTAATTAGTGCTAATTGCTATACACAGGGCACAAACTCCGCCGACAAAAATGAGTTACTTTTCTCCAGATTTGGAATAAACTACAACAACGAAAGCGCGATGTTTAGAAAAGGAACAATGCTCATAAGAGATATGTCAGGAGCACAAGCAGACACCCCGAGTGCGGATCGTAGAGAATCAGTACCGCCAGAAGAGAAATCGAAGAGACAGGCTGAGCGCGAAGAGAAGAAGCGAAGGAAGGCAGAGATTGTTGAGTTACATGAAGATATAATTGGTGACAGGTTCTGGAGTGAATCGTCTAGGTGGTTAGTATGATGAGGATACTGTGGCAGTTGATGGAGTATATTTAAAGAGACAGCTGGTAAATAGCGGCAGCGGTTTGCACAGTTACTGAAAAGAAAACAGCACACGCAATGATGGCTTGTATAAATATGAATAATAGCTGCTATATGACTCTAGCTTCCTAAATATATCTGATTTAAAGCAAACACGACTACAGAGATTATTGCTCGTGACGCGATTGACGCGGCAAAACCGTAAACAAAAAAAAGAGGGTGTAAACTTTAAAAACAAACCACAAAAGTGCTTAAATGTAGTGTTTTGGCACGTTTAAGCCATAAACTTATTTGTACACAGTCTCCAGTGCTCTTTTCAAAGGTTTTTGGAGCGTCTCGATATTCGGTGCCTTGTCTTCACTAGAAAGCAGACAGATTTTATAAACTTGTTCTGCATTGAAGGTGTTTGTTGCTGTGTCGGAAACTTCAGTTTTATCTCGTTCAGAAGCTCTTAGAGCATGCGATACGCCAATGTCGTTCAAATTTGACTTCAAATCGATCAATGTAAGCCCACCTATTATTGTTTTGATCGATATTCAGCTATTCTAACGGTTAATTAGTGGTCGAAAAATGATCCAGTCTCAATAGTGAAAGCCTATCGAGAAGCCTTGCAAATTCAGGACCATCAGAGGAAAAAGCGGTTGCTGGGTGTATCCAGCGATTCCACAACGTAAAAAACATCATTGTTTTTCTATTCTTGATCTACGACTAACGGAATATCAATACAGTAAAGATTCCAGTTTGGATGGTTCTTATGCAACATTAACGTCGAGTGTATCGGAAAGCGCACGAAGCGCTATTGATGTGGTGTATCCAGACCAGAATGGATCAGCACAGCAGGATCTCATCTCTCAAGGCAAAGCCCTCGTGGCTTCTGACTCGGGAAACGACTATAGCAGCCAGCAGGTAAGTCGTACTTTATCACTGTTGGTAGCTCGAGCTAATGCTGATTATTGCAGATTCGAAAACGGCGTGCTTCATCAACCGAACAGACCTCACCTCGGCAGGCATTCGCCATCCAACCCGCGCCAGCACTCAATCCTCGATCTAGACTAAGCAGATTGCAAAATATCCGACTAAGAAAACAGCAGCGTCCGAAGTTTAATGCGCCGCGGTTTTGGCCCGGCGTTCGTTCTTTGGCGCAACCTAGTGAACCAGTTGATATCGTGCCGCCGTTGCCTAACGCTATTACATACGTCGACCCATCATTATCAGACACCAACAGGTCTACTCCGAAAACTGCAGTCCCGATTCGTTCAACTGTAGTTGCATCACCAGCAGCAATAGAGAGTACTCACAGCTTTTACGTTGACAGTGTCACGCAGACCGACTTCAACCCCGAACCGAGCAGGAAGCGACCGATTGATATCTCAGAGATCCCAGCTGACAGAAAAAAGCGCCCAGGATATTTTTCTGCAAACTTTGACGACAGCGATTCTGAAGAAGAAGTGCAAGAAATCGAACCAGCGCCTAAAAAGAGGAGATTATTCACTGCAGAGACGCCTGCTGCGGTTCCTGCAAGGTTGTTTAACTACGATGCCACGCCTCTGATTTTCTCGCCGCGAAGAAATGGAGATATCACTACAAGACGAGAACAGTTGCTAATTAGAGAGCAAGAAGAGGAAAAGAAACAGAAAGAAGAGGCGGCTAGAGAAGTAGAACGCAAAAGACTCGAAGAAGAGCGCGAGAAGCTAGATAGAGAACGAAGGGAATTTGAAGCAGAGAAAAAGAGAGAACTACAAAAGATTGAACAAGCTAAACGGGAGCAAGAGAAAGCAAAGGCTGCTGCTGAAGCTGCTTTGAAAACTAGCTCGGCTGCTGCTTTGAATTCTACTGCTGCGCCCGAGAAGCCTGCTGCGTTCCCAATTTCGACTTCAAGCTCATCTGGCTTCAAAATTTCGGGATCAGCAGAGAAGTCGGCTATTCCTAAGCAATCTGATGAGCCATCTTTTACTCTGTCGACAGAGAAGTCGCAGCCTGTAGCTGCTTCAAATGGATTTAGTTTCAGCATAGGCGCATCGACGAAGCCGTCCAGTGATAACTCGACTGATGGCAAAGAGACGTCAAAGGAGACTCCTGCTCCATTTTCCTTTGGCATCCCAAAGCCATTAGACTCATCTGAGAAGCCAAATTCTGCGAAGCCTGCCCTCAAATTTGGATCTGACGCCCCGTCATCGACGTCGGGTAGTACAACTTTTGGAGCTGGTGCAGGTGGCTTCAACTTTGGGGCAATTTCGACACCTGCGACTCCTTCTACTTCTACTCCTGGCCTATCTTCAATACCAACAGCAAGCACTACTGGTCCGTTTACATTTGGATCAAAAGATACTGCAAAGTCAGACGACAAAGCAACAACAGCATCTGCGCCAGCACTCGGTAAAGCAGCAGAGACGGCAGCGAGTTCGAGTACGCCTTTCTCCTTTGGAAAGCCGAGCGATACCCCGGCTCCGTTTTCATTTGGTGCCGCGAAATCCACGCCTACCACATCTTCCGTTCCGTCATTCGGTGCAACTTCAACTGCGCCTGCCATTGGTGCGACTACTGATAGTAGGCCAGCGTTTGGTTTGTCCGCCACATCATCTGCGCCTAGCATTGGTGCGTCTGCAGGATCATCTAGTGGTTCGCCATTTGGATCTATACCGTCAACCAAGCCAGCATCGTCTGCAGATAAGCCTGCTGCTACCACCACATTTGGCTCGACTCCTTCCACGGCTTCACCATTTGGCGCATCTACTGCATCGGCTTCCGCATTCCCGGCTACTACATCAGCGCCTGCTTTTGGTGCGTCTACAACTCCTTTTGGCACTTCTGCAGCTCCTGCTTTTGGCGCTTCTACCTCATCTGCTTTTGGTAGCGCAGCGGCTCCACTGAAAACAACTCCTGCCTTTGGAAGTGCCAGCTCAACTACTACTACAACTCCGGCATTTGGCTCCACATCTACAGGATTTGGTGCTTCAAAACCAACAACATCATTCTCGTTTGGTGCCCCTTCATCAGACCCCGCTTCCGTGTTTGGATTTGGCAATTCCACAAGCTCTACTGTAGCTCCGTCGACTCCAACTGCAGGCAGCTCGTCTACCCCTAGCTTTAATTTTGGTGCATCGACATCTAGTGCGCCGCCAAGTTCAGTTTTCAACTTTGGAGGAGCGTCGGCGACGCCTGCACCAAATGCTGGAGCTTCGAATGGTATGTATTTTGCAAATCTAATGGGTAATAGTTGCTAATTCTTTTAAGGTGCTGTATCTACTGATGGAAACGGTGGGAATATGTTTCTTGCTGCTGCGCCGGCAGCAGGAGCGACACCAAACGGCCGAAAGATGGCGCCAATGCGAAGTCGACGAGTTCCTAGACGTTAGTGATCCCCTCCTTTTTATCTTGAGTTTTTTGATGGATGTACTAATTTTTTTTGTGGTTTAGAATAAACTCGGGATGAACTTAGTAGACACTTTTAAAAAAGCTGCGAAACGTATTGTATTTTTAGACGGGTTGGTTGATTGATGTGTTGGTATTTGATGAATTGTTGTGGCGATATATAAGCGCTTTGTAAATTTTTATAGGCGGAATGTATGAGTTTTTTTTTTTTACATAATGAATGGCTATGTACAATAAAACGTTTTGAATAGCAGTAATAGGAGTAACTTATTTGATGATAACGTGTTGTTCTAGAAGCCAGCTGTGTATAGTGGGAGTTGTCTAGACATTGATAGATTATAAATATCGGAAGTCCCGGTGGCCACGCCCTCATCTCGAATCATTTGAAATGCAGATGAATACAGCTAGTGGAGGATTGATACGAGCAAGCCGGGAAGAGCCGTTATGCAGCTACCACTAAGTAGCTGCTAGTGGACTTGGCGCGCTGAAGGGCGTGGATACGGGGCAGCTTCGATGGTAAATCCAAGATCGATGAATAGGAGGGTGGATTTTGTGAGGGCATGATTGTCTATGGGCTGGAAGATGTTGATTGGCGCTGGCAGTGAATGATGTTGCAGGTTGTAAGGGTGTCTGTCGTGGCATTGGGTATTCATAGAAATTGTTTAGCGGCCAGCAGACTCTGACTCCTTGCCTAGTCGAAAGTGGCTTACTGTGGAGAAAATATCGGGCTAGTGTTGGTTTACAGATATCTCTTCAGACTTTGAGCCATGTCTTTACGGCGAGCATTCTGCAGAGAGAAGAACCCTGCGATCGCGTTCAAACGATTGGGACGGACAGCGATAAGAGATGAAGCTCATCGCGGACGGTCTGAACACTCAATGATTAGTCGATAGTTCACTCAGGGTCGTGAAGGTTAGCGGATATTTTATTGTCAGTAAGGTTGTTGCGAGCGAAATAACAGCGCGTTTTTCCAATATAAGATATCTCGTTCGCAGTTTGAGATACTGCAGCGAAATATCGCAGTTTCAAAATCGTCCGATAGGAATCGCGATGATTACGTGAGAATCCGATAATCGTCTCTACGCGATGGCCCATGTGCGGTAAATGAGTAAGCAATAGCTCAAATCAACAAATTCCTTAGTCACTCGTCAATGTCGCGTTTTGACGCGTCGACGCGTTTTGCCGGCCTTTCTGTGTCTGCCGAGGACTCAAACCCAATTCCCGTCAGTCATGTACTTGTATCTATCAAGTGTATCTTAACCCCTAATAATGAACTATATTATCAAAAGCAAATTATCAAGTAACATCGTATTCAAATAATTGGAGATGGATTTGGAAATTTATTAAATTCTCTCAACATCTCTAGCGAAAGAGCTTACAATCGAAAGAACACGAAAACTGCAGCAAATCATACCATAGCTACAATATATAATGGAAACAGAACTACCAATTAACTGTCCGAGTTCTCCTGTTTTATTTAAATTTATTTAAATTATTTGCAGTATTTTTGCCGATCCTGCAATACCGAATTTCTGGTTTGAAATATCTATAACGACATGTAAAATGCATCCCTTTTGAACTTGACTTTTCGCGATGTGAACTCAGCGCAAAATGGTGTAAATTACACTACACAACTATACGACGCGTTTTCAGCAGCACAAATACTAAAAATAACTTGAAGAAATTCAAATAAAACAGCAAAATTTGTTCAGTTGGAATCTGTTTTATTATATATTGTGGTGGTGGAGGTTTACATCGTGATTTGCTGAAAATTGGGCTGACTTTGTGTTTATCAGATATGGCGGTCAAGTAGGTAATTCGTGCGTCATTGTTAAAGTTCTGCAAACAAAGCTGCGACAGTGAGAGAATATCGCATCAAAAAATCCACGATATTACCGTAGAAATGTTTTGCAAATACAATTATTTGACACATCCTCGAATATCAGATCTTGGCTTAATTATTTGTATTATGTATATGCACAGTCGCAGTTAAGGTGTAGGGTGTGTAGTTAAAAAGTGTGGGAATCAGTGTTCAGAATCGCTACTGTTCGCGATACTGCCACAGCCGAGTCGGTCAATTGGTCTTGTCGAAAGTACTTGAGTTGCTCTTTCCAGTCAAGTTATCCAATTAAACTCTTATTTCTTTACAAAACAATAAATGCAACAATTTAACTGAAAATCTCTTCCCTTCGAAAGCCGGAAACCGGATGATTAAACGCAAACCCTAAAGGAAATCGATGAGGCCATCTCAGATAAGAATCCGGTCGGTCGAAAGGCAAGACTATATATCTAGTATCCACTCAAGCAGAGCCCTGAAGAGCACCTCATACTGCTGCTGCGTTTAAGCATTGATATATCACTAGAATTGCATAGAGAACTATAGAAATGGCAGCACCAGCTTCAACGAACGGGTCTAGTCCTGCCGAAAACTGGGTTCCTATTCTCGAAGAGATCCTGTATACCCCGCAGCGAAAGATGAGAATTATATGTGTCGGGGCAGGATTCAGTGGACTTATGATTGCGCATAAGATTCAGCACGAATTCAAGGCTGAGGAGTTTATGGATTTACAGATCTATGAGAAAAACGTGAGCATGTGCACACGCGACGGGCGAATTCTCGTGGATTCTAACATACATCTTGTACAGGGCGGTATCGGAGGCACTTGGTATGAAACTAGATACATGGGAGCTGCGTTAGATGTTCCCGCGCATATGTACACTTTCCAATTCGAACCGTATCCTGAATGGTCGCACTTTCATGTCTACCGTGCTGAAGTTCTCGAGTATATGAATCGTACGACCGAGAAATATAACCTGGGAAAACATGTCGCGCTCAATTCTCGTGTGGTATCGGCACATTGGAATGATGAAGAATGTAAATGGCATGTCAAGGTCGAGAAAGCTGACGGTACTATTGTGGATGATCAGGCACACGTATTCATTGACTGCTCTGGCTTGCTAAACAAATGGAGATGGCCTGATATTCCTGGCATGCAAGACTTCAAAGGACATTTGGTGCACTCGGCAAACTGGGATGAGAGCCATGTATATGATGGCGAGCGCGTGGCTATCATCGGAAATGGCGCGTCAGGTATCCAAATCCTACCTCAAATGGTCAAGAAGGCCAAATATACCGCCAATATCATTCGCAGTCCAACCTGGATTATGTCGAATTTCGGCGCGGAATTTACTCCTGATGGCCGCAACTTTGCATGTATGAACTGAACAAGGCATTTTTTTTTTGAAGCAGCAAATTGACAGCAGACTAACGAATTGCGCAACAGTCACCGAAGAGCAGAAAGCACTGTACAAATCGAGCCCGGAGGTGCATCGGAAATTCAGACACGAAATGGAAACGGCGACTAACAAACGATTTCCCTCGTTGCACAAAGACTCGCCTCAGCAAAAGGCCTTTGTGGAATATGTAACTTCAAATATGCGACGTCGGCTCGGAAACGATCCGGACTTGGTCGACAAGCTTATTCCTAAATACGAGATTGGATGTAGAAAAGCTACTCCGGGCGACAACTATTTAGAATGTTTTGCCAACAAGCTGGCTGAGCCGATTATCGGCGGAATCAAACGTTTTACAGAGACTGGAATAGAATTAGAGAATGGACGTCATTTGGAGGTCGATGCTATCATTTGCGCTACTGGTTTCGACACTTCTTTCTTTCCTAAATGGGACTTGACAGGAAGAAAAGGGGCACGGTTAGAAGAACTCTGGAGTGATGCACCATATGCGTATTTCAGCACGGCACTGCCTGAAATGCCAAATTACTTTATGGTCAATGGACCTAATTCGGCATCTGGACACGCACTGATTCTGACTGGAATGGCGACTGTGACTGCGTACATCTCAAACTGGCTGCTGAAGATGTCACAAGAGGGAATCAGGAGCATCGTTGTCAAGAAGAAGGCGATAGATGACTACAACGTTTATACACAAGAATTTCTTAAGCGCATGGTGTGGTCAGCTGGATGCGCATCGTGGTACAAGGCGGGAAAGGATCCGAATAGAGTGACGGCATTATACGGCGGTAGCATGCTCCATTTCAAGAAAATCATGAGCACGCTGCGTCCTGAAGATTTTGACATTGAATATCTATCGACGAATATGTTCAGGTTCATGGGAAACGGATATTGCGACATTGAAGTGAACGGAGGCGATCTTGCGTACTATATTAAATAGGCTAGACGGAACGCATCATAGAGAGCTGTGTGTATGTTGATATGTCCAATGAAAATTTCTGCGAGGGTCGTGTTTTCTATATGACGAAATCGCTGTTCACGACTACGCCATGCCATTCCTCGCGTGGAATAACGATCGTACCCGCCATTTTCAGTTTAGTGCAACGAAAGTACCTGTACTGTATGGAACTTTTTTTTGGGTACGGCTATCGACAATGGATGCTTCTTTGGCTTTGATAAATAGAAATATGGCTTCGATACCGGAACGAGGGCTTAACCCAGTCGCGCCATACAGCGGAGAATACTAGAGGCCGCACTGTAAATACTGGCCATCTTATTTTTCTTTCAACATTGTTCTATATATCTATTTAGTTTTACTAAACCGAACCTGTGCAAATATAAAAGTTGTAAATGGCATATGTTTGGCCCAATATGTTTGGCTCTTGCGTGATGTTGCGTCAGTATGGGACAAAGGTTTACACCCAGTTAGGGTTATTCACCGAAGAGCTTTATTATGTGTGTGGGTGTGTGTGTGTGGGGGGACTGACTCGCTCGCGGTATCGTACTCGGAACGAGTCATGCGGAATGAATTATAACTATTGAGCTACTTGTGCGGTGTGAAATGAGTAAAGAGCTGTGTGTTGCAGTGTATACTGAATTGGTAAGTGGTGGCAGGTTGATTCAGAGACCTTCGCGAAGCCTGAAGACTCACTGGCTGTCCAGAGAAAGCAGAGCAAAATCTCGAGTCAGGCTGAGTTAATTGCGCGTAAGTGGTATCGTATTCTACGTAGAGAGTGGTATATTATAGTTTAATGGTCAATGCAAGTGCGGGATAATAGAGTGAGCTGTACTTGACTATGAGCAGTGTTTGGAGGTGTTCGATGTATCTCCAGTTTCTGATCCGCAGGCCGCAGCCATTTGCAGGCAATGTAGATTGATTGATGTGATACAGCGCAGCAGTTGCAACATTAGGCGGCTTGTGGAAGGTGAGTTGTGTTTATTGGCTGGTTGTCTAGTACGATGATCTGTGGTTGACGTCTGGAACTGATGATGATACCGACCGACTGACTGACTGCACAGCACTGTAGGCTGACCTGCTGAGGAGTACTGACTAGCCCACAGCAGCACTCAACCAACGCGGTGCTTTACGAAGCAGCAAGACAAATAATATACAAATCAATCGGAAACTCCGCCAGACGGACACAAGGGACATGATTGCGAAAAGCCGAGAGGGCTTTAAGATTTTGAGTTTTTATCAGCCTTATCGCACGCGTGCGTGATCTTCGCTGCGGATGGCCCTTGTAATCCTTCTGACTCGTGCCGGGTCCACGATGAAGACTCAGGCTCTGATTATGATTGTACGTGCTTCCAACTCAATTTGGGTGGACAAGAATACGAGGTGTTCCTTGCTGGCAGGCTGTGTATGCTCGTAGACCGCAGCATCTTCTGCTCCGCAGACGCGATCAAAGGCGCGCGATCTGAGACGGTAATGCCAAACAACGACAAACGCAGCGCAGAGCAGGAGGACTTGGGACCCAAATCGGGGAAAGGAGATATGCAGAAAAGGAAGAGAACGAACGGTACCCACTGCAGGCTCACAAATGACTGCTGAGCAGCCTCGTTTTCGCCGTTCTGTCAAATGAATTGATCTGACTTGGGTTTGAGTGTTTTCCGGGCGCGTGCATACTCGTGCTCCCGGCCACTGACTCCGCCTCGGCCCGCGCACGCCCTTCAGACTGCAGTCTGTCCGACTCAACAGACTCTCTGGTCCTTGCGCGCGGCCGATAAAGTGCAAATCATAAGCCTGTGTGCTCTTTGTTTGATTTATTTTATTTATACTTGTTCGTGGCAGGGAAGGATGATCTGTCTGGCGGCGCTGGCTGGTATGCTGATGAACTGATAAGCAAGATAAGCAGATAAGCCGATAAGCTCATGACGTTGAACAGCGGCCAGCTTCACCGCGACCTAAGCAAATCAGGCTGCTGCTATTCCTCAGCGGAAAAGGCTACGGAATTGTATTTCTTCTACGGAATTGTGTTTCTAAGGTTCCCTGAGGGCAATAGAATTCAGGGCCTCCCGCTATCAGCAGCACAGATAAGCTTCCATCAAGACTCAAGGAGCTTCGGTTCGTTATCATCCATGACTACGCCGCGTATCATCTTCATATGAATAAGACAGTCAGAGAAAAAGGCGTTGAAGTAAAAGTTTTTCGAACTTCCGAATTTCGACCGGCGTTTGCCTCGGTTTAATGTAAAACTGACTCTGTGATTGCCTGGTCAGAGTCAAGATTACTCAGATTGCCTTGGACGGCATTCAATTTAGCAAGCCGATTGACGCTGCTCTGCTCTTTGTCAGAGACACAGATGGCGTTAACGGCTCGTTGATTTATTTCGTGCAGTCCCGTATGCTGTGACGTGCGATACGAGCACGAGCACGAGTCGTCTGGCAGACACGGACGGTGACTGCGTGGAGAGGGATCAGTGCTTGCGTTAGGACGTGGTATTTGCGAGCAGGAGTTGCGCAGGTTGCAGGAAAATAGACTGGCACAGACCAAAACGAGGAGGGCCTGCGGAAAATGGACATCGCCAGGGAGCACGGAGGGTGTTTGTGCATGCACGCGCCTCTGCGGGTATCATAGTAGTGTAGTGTAGATTGTTCCCGAGAACAAACGGCTGGCAGCAGCTCCACGACTAGAGCGTCATATCGCGGGCTGCGTAGGCCAGTCCGAGGCCGGCAAGAATCTTCGGGCCACTGCTAAAGAGAGAAAAGCAGGCGATTGCGGGCTAATCAGAGGCAATCGCTATCGAGGAGCGAACCGAGCAGAAGCCGGTGCGCGATAAGACTCACGCACGGTTACGGACTTTAAGCGGAAGTACGCCTGGTGCGACCCAGGCCACGCATGCGGTATCAGAGCACTATCGCGGTCCATTCTCAGGCTGGCAGCGGTCGTCGCTCCGTGCATGCCAGGCGCGTACGGGCAAGGCGCTTGCGGAACTTGCCTGCTGCGAGAGGGACAATGCAGGCCGGGGACTGGTGGCGTAGGACTGGAAGGCTTGTGTAGCAGCTGCACGGCGGTCGCAGCTTCTGCTGCGTCCTCGTCGACCCGGCAGGGCCGCAGCGCGACTTGCCTAGCCGACACGATTAGCGGACAGCGCAGGCTCAGACTCGTCGCGGGAGCAGCGAGTGAGTCGCCGCTGTGCGGAGGAGGCAGTCGAGCAGCTTTGCTCGTCCGCCCGGGCGTGCTTGCCTTCGCGAGTCACCCGAAGTAGCGGTACCTCGCCGCCTGGCTCGCGCGCAGCACAGGCCTCGTACCGTCCCGCTCGCCGCTGACTCACCACAGGGCCCTCGTACCGCCCTCAGCTCGGATCTCCCGCCCACGCACGCGAACGTCCCCGGCGGACTTTGTTATATCTGGCACCGGCGCCTCCAGCGCGCTGCGGGCTGCCTGCTCCTATTTCCCTCACCTCCTCTGCTCTGCACTGCTGCCGTGTGCTGCATGCCGCCGCCGCGCTCGCGATAATGACAGACGTCTACCACGCGCCGTCCTCAGCAACCTCCTTCTCCGCCGCGGCATCGCGAACAGCGCCGCTGCGCTCCATCCGCATCGACTGCGCCGGCCGCTCCATCCACTGGCACCTCGAGGACGACAACGTCTCCTTCGTGCGCCTGCACTCCTACATCCAGTCCGCCTTCTTTATCGACCATGCCCGCTCCATCGTCTTCAGAGCCCGTCCCGTCCACTACACGCCCGCGACCATCCCGCTCTTCATCACCGACGACTCTTCCCTGCGCCAGGCCCTCGCCAGCGACGACATCTCCATCGAAGTCCTCCTCGTCGCTGACCCCGCCGCGTCCCCGTCCGATCAGCCACCCCAGCACCATCCACAGCTCCAGCTTCTGCCGCACCAGAGCATCGGCAACTGGTCGCCGTCCACTATGATTCCCTCCGCGATTCCTAACTACGCGGCGGCGGCTGCTTCGGCCTCTGCTCCAGCTGGCACGCCTGTCACCACCCTACCGTCGCTGCCGCCTATGTCCTCGATCCAGCAGCGCTTCTCTGATGCTCCCACTTCTCCGCACTCAATTCCCGTCGACGAACATGCCCACCATCGCCGCAAGTCATCTATTTACATTCCGCCGCCGACCAAGTCGTCATCTAATAGTCGCGTATCTGGTGTAACACAGACTATCCGTCTCAAACTGAACTTTGTAGACGAAGGGCAATGGAAGAAGTTCTCTGCTCGTCGACTAGAGCTCATCGACTCAATGGCGTTGTCTACCAAGAAGGCTTCTGAGCAGGACGATGTTATCATTGCTGTTGCAGACACTCTCAGAGAAGAGTACGGCTTCCCTCCCGATACCTTACCAGACTTTGACAAGCTGGTCAGAGCAGCTGTGCAGTCAGTTCGTCGCAACCGAAAGCGCCTGCCAAAGTCAAAGGCACGATCAAAGTCGCTGACAATCGAGCGAGATGTGCCCAAACCCGTACAATTGTCTTCGTCTGCCACCACTACCGCTTTGCATGCTCTCCCAATTCAAAGTAGGCAGCTCTCGGATTCGCAGACCTGGTCCACTGTCTCTCCTAGATCGTCCCTGACTCCTGGGGTTGATGCATTATCAATGAGTGCTGGCTCAGTTGGAAGCGATGGCCCTGTCAGCTATTTCAACTATCATAGTCCCATGGTTGGAAGACTCAGTGATGCTGGTGTTCCTGGTGTCGCTCAGACGCGTCCGCCGCCCATCCGCTCGTTGACCGCTTCCTCTGTCTCGTCTGTGAGCACATTCTCTTCTTACTTGTCTGCCTCCGCCGAGGATACCGAGTCTAGTGGTTCGCAGACTCCTTTGGACGCGTATTCGACCTCTTCCTCGTCGCAATCGGCTGCCTCTCTATCATCCTCTTTTCCTCGCACACTTCCGTCCCCTGGATTATCCACATCATCATTGTCATCTTCAATATCGATGTCTACATCTGCATCTCCAGCTCCTCCTGCCACTGCCGAGCGCGAACATTCTATCGCATTAGAACTCCTCTTTTCTAACGCCGTCTATCCATGCTCCTTCGCAAAGGCGGAAATGGCGGCCTCAGCCTCAAACTGTCTTCCTTTCATTCTCAACCTCGTCCGTCGCGTTCTTTCTCTCTCGGAAAACTCTCTCGTCGCATTATACTACACACGGAAAGCAGACAACGTTCGCGCGCAAATCACATCCGACGCCGACGCCGAATGGCTTCTTCGCACACCTCCCGGTCTCGAGCCTCTTCGCATCGAAGTCCTCGCTATGGAGCCGCCGCAATCGTCCCTTTCAAGTCAGCCGGTATCTAGTTCCGTCTCGATATTAGGCGGCATGCTTAACGCGGCCGCGGCGGCGCAGTCGACGACGACGACGACGACAACTTCCTCGCCGGCTAGTGACGCTAGTGAGCCGCGAACACGGCGGATCTCGATCGGCGCGTTGGTTATGGCGTAAGATCTTTTTTTTTCAGGCAGATATATATGTATGACATAGGGTTTAATGATTAAGGAAAATTTTGGAAATGGGAAATATGGAGTTTTGCTTATTTTAATGACTGTTACGAGAATTTTTGAGTGTTTATGTGTGCTTAGTTTGGTTGGTGGTTTAATATTTTGCTGTTGGAGCTTGGGTAGATTAGATTTGGTTACGGATGACGGAATATAGGATAGTTTGCATAAATACTACTCTCATAGAATTATACCTTTTTACCGTCCTTGCGGTCATATGAAATAAGAACAAAAATGTGAGATGGTTGTAGAAATTCCATGTTTGTTGTACATGCACATGCGTATAAACAAAAATAGTAGTATGCATTTAATCGAGCTTTTTCACATGTTATTCCGTAAATTCATATCGTGCGCTTATACATGCAGTGCAATCATCCTCGGTTCACACACCGCCCATCCTCTATTTTGAATCTATCGTCGCCAGAACCATCCCTTCTTCTCCGACGACGGCGTCGCGCCATCCGCGGTATTCATGACACCATCATCAACAGCAGCAGCAGCAGCGGGAGAAACTGTTGGTGCGAATTTCTGTTCCGATTCTTCGTATCCGATGAAATTAAAGGCAGTATCAAAAAACACAGGTTTCGCGGGGACAGGACGCAGCTTTTTTCCGATATTGCTGAGATCTGCGAGTCTGTCTAGTTCGACGAAAAGGGGTTCGGCGACTAAATCTTCGAGGACAAAAGGGGCGCTGCCTTTGTGCGCTTCAGCATAGGCTTTCTTTTGCTGGATGATCTTGGCGGCTGCTTGTTGTTCTTTTGCAGATTCGAGTCCAGTTGATGCGAATTTACGGAGTGAAGGGACATCGGTTTTGAAAATCAGACCGGCAGTGGCATCCGTTATGGTCTCGCCGTCAAGGTTTAGAGCCATTTCGTCAACGTCAGCAACCAAGTTATTGGCTTTCATCCATAATGCGACGCAAGCAGGGGATCCGTTCAGCAGAGCAGATGCGTCAAACCCATTCTTGTATGCGCTGTAGTATTTCTGAAGGGACGCGAGAGCCTCAGAGAGAGATTCATCACTGGCAACACCAGGTAAATCACCAATCTGCGCGATAGATTGCAGAATAGAGTCATAAATTCCTGATAATCCACGCAGCTTAGACGTGCTAGACTTCTTTGGCGCATCCGAGATCTTTCGTCCTTCGAGCGACAAGCGCAGAGACGCAGCGAGAACGTTGTCACGAGCAATTCGACGCGCAATCAGGTTGTAGCTGGCATATGTCGAGACAATGTAAAGTTCCTGAACACGAGCCTGGACGTCGTCACCAGCGCTCTCGTTGGCTTCGGTGATGGCCTCGTGTGCTGCGTCGACGGCGTCTTGCCATGCAGACAAGGCAGAGTCGAAAGTCAAGGCGTTTGTCTCGATTTTCGGGTCTTGCAGAGTCTTGAACAGAGCCTCGTCGGCACTGCGCGCAGACACGATCGAAGCCGCGACGGTAGCATCTTGCAAACTGGCGCTGTGCGAACGCCATGTGATTGAATCCACAAACTCAAGCGCATCGGCATGATCGCTCTTACCGGTTAGCAATTCGCGAACCTTGACTTCGTCCTTGGCGACTGCCTTGACTAAACCGATCACGGCATTGTCTTCGGGTACAAACTTATGAGCGATAGCCGACACAGCTTCTGATCGCAGAGACGGCTGAGTCTGAAGAGCCGAAAATTTGAGAGATGAATTCACAGTGCTTTCGAGTAAATCGCGATACAGGTCGGCCGTGTCGGAGTCGTCATCGGTGGAATCAGAGGTCGTCAGCGAGATAACTAAGCCCTGTAATCCAGTGTACGCAATCGAGAACTGGACTACCGCTTTGGAGTAATGGAAAGCTTCCAGAGCGCCCAAAGCTGCCAACAATGCCGAGTACGTAACGACCTGGAGCTTCTCCTGATCAGTAAAGCCAGTCTCGTCAGAGTCGAGGAGAATGCGAGAGAAAGTGGCAGCATGCTTCCGTGCCTTTTCAAGTCTCTGAAGAACATGCTTGCGTTTTTCCGGCGCAGCAGACGCATTGTTTTCCATCGTCGCCTTGGTTTCCATGGCGTGTGCCCACGCTCTTTCAGCAGCGAGCAGCAGCAGTCCGGCGAATCTCTTGTCGACCGCTAATTCAGCCGGCGTAGGCTCATGAGCAGTATACTTCGAGGTCAAAGCAGCAGCAATTGCTTCTATCGACTCGGCAGGAGCTTTGCTTGATTTCGCAGAGATACGCTTCCGCACTTTAAGTGTTTTGCGGAGACGATGTAATCGCGAGGACAGATGGTGAGCATACCGCCGGTAGTCGGACGACGACTGCAGCAACGCGGCAGTTCGTTCGCGCAGCAATGTGTCAAAAAGAACTGCTGGCGCCATTGCTTTGATTTTTTTTTTGCTTATTCGAAGGATTTCAACCTACTCCTGCTCCTGCAATTGATGGGGAGAATCCGACGGGATTGATTGTGGTCTTGATAGGTTTTTCATCCTCGAGAGTTTTCTGTCGATGGCCGGGCTGTCATGAAGTAGCGCACGTGACTGATTTTGCGCTTGGTATCCATTGTCTACAAAAACGACTGCAGAAGTTACTCAAAACGGTACGGAGAATGAAATATACAGAATATAATACATGAATGAATTAAAATGTGTCTATTGTACACTTTCAATCTCAGATTTGACATTTGTCAGAAAATCTGTGAGTTGTTTGCATAAGCGCCCAATCTCTCCGCCCTCAAGCCTTCCAGACTCTAAAGTTCGATATATGTCTGGTAATATGGGCGTGATTAAGATATATCTTGTTCCGATATCTTCTGTTGCCATGGATTTGTTAACTGAAAACAGCCCGATTCGAGCGAATGGAGCGGTGACTTTGACCGGTAACAGATGTTTTGCGGTGTCGTATGCGCAGAGAGGGAGATCACGCCGTGCTTTCTCTTCAGCGCTGATTTGTTCAGAGAGTCCAAATTTCAAAAATGACGAGAGTGCGTCGAGATGGCCCGATGCGTTTTTCATCGCGTCGAGGGAGACGGTACCGCCTACTTTGTTTTTTGATCCTGCTTTTGCAGGTTTGGCGGTCGACGGTTGTGAATTAGAGAGAGGTTGAACGTCCCAGTGGAACAAACCTCCAAAGCACATGAGGAAGTTAGACCAGCTTCTCGTGACGAGCTGCATAGGAATGGTCGAGTCATCTGTGTTGAGGACGAAATTGAGAAACTTTGCGGCGTCGGCTCGCACGTCTTCTTGCAGATGGGTGAGCCCTGATCTGATGTAGATTGAGATTGTGTGAATGTGAGGAGCGAGGGCTTCCTGAGGGATAGCTTTGAATAGAGAGAGTAGGGTGTTTCGCACAGATTCGGACGGATCAGTGATTAGTGGAGCGATGGCTGTGAATACGGAGGAGTCGATTCTCTCAGAGTTGGGGAGATGGTTGAGCAGGAAGAGAAGGGCATCTGCAGAGACGTTAGATTATTTCCCCAAATAGTAGAAAAAGTCAGAAGATGTTGACCTTTCCGGGTGCCTGCTGAGCTGTGTCTTGTGAGCGAGAGATGATGGTTGAATGTCTCTGTAGAAGTGAAAGTTTTCGTGATTGACTGAGAAGGCAGTCCGATAGCTGTTACCTCGTTAGCTGTACTCCCGATTACTTGGAGTTATAGATGCGTACATTTGGCCTTGAACCCGAGTTCGGTGTAGGAAGTTGCTTTTGGTTTTGTTTTGCCAACTTTCAGCTTCGTTTTCTGCAGGAGTCAGTATTGTATTTGATATGATATTGAGCGTGCTTGTAAACGCCAACAGCATACCATAAAATCCTTTTGTTTCTCTTTCTTTTTCCTGGCTGACCCCATTTTGCAACGAACTACACGTGTAAAGTGCCAGAAGATCGGATGGTGGTGGTTGGTTTGTCTAAAGTCGTGTTGAAGATGCGAAAGAAAAAAGAACTCCCAACTTGATTACTGTTTTGGGAGACTGCGAGGAACTGAATTGAACAGAACTGTAGACGTCAGAACGACAACAGTAGTAACGAGAATAAACAGTAAAATAATACGATAGATATTTAAAAATACACAAACAAAGATACGTCTATTTGCCAGTGATATTTACAGATCTGAAGAGCAGAGTGCGAGTTGCACTGCGCCCTGAGCAGCCTAGCTCAACACCACAGCAACAGTACATCACTGCATTATCCACCACTGCACTCTACATCCCTTCAACAGGCAAACAACGCACTGCAAACTGCAGCGCATGACAGCAGAATATGACGAATACGCGTGCTCACCAAACAAGAGTCCGGCGAGTAACAAAATCCGCACTTTGCGTGCTCATCGCACTCGAGCGCGAAATGCACTCAAACCACTCAATCAGCTCGTCTTGCGCGTCCCGCAAACGACAGCCAAAAATGCCGCAGAATTGCTTACTCTGCGCGCCTTTGATTTTAAACTACTTGGGCTCGGAAAGACAGCCGAGTTTGACACTTCAAAGCCCTTTTTAAAGCGCTGCGTGGCTGTGGCGCAGTCTCGTTACCCTTCCCGTGTTGGAAAAGAGCTGGGGAAGATGGCAGTAAATAGTAAATAACATAGTATACAATCAACCGGCATGGCTTCATAACTCCCAGTATCCCCACATTCCAAAACCAACAACAAAAATCATGTTCCCAAAAACAACTAAACACCTCTAGATAATATTCGCAATACTAATCCGCGCTCTCTTGATCTCCCGTGTCCGTTCTTCATCCAACTCCTCCTGCTTCTGGCGCTCGTCCTTCACGTCCGCTACCGGACTCGTCTGCGCCATCACTTCCTCGTTCGCTTCACGCACATTATTCTCCTTCGCATTCGCAGCCTTGTGCTTGCGCTTCTCACGACCACTCCGCTTCACGCTCGGAACAAGAATCTCCCCGACGTCCCGCGAAACAAACATCAGGCCCATATCAATCCCAAACTGCGTTCGCGCCCGCGCAATAAACGTCTCGCGCGCCTTCTCCATCGCGCGGCCCATGTCAAGCTCATGCATCAACGACTCCAGATTAAGCCACTTATTCCACGCTGCATCTCGGTGACCTTTCCTCGGCACCTCATCCGCGAGACTATCGCGGCGTGAAAGCGAAGGCGACGGCGCGCCAATCGACGACGACGATGACGACGAAGACTCATCGGGAAGCGCAACCGCAACATCAAACTTGAACGAATGTGGAACTGTCTCGCCATCGGAATTCTTCGAACCCACCCTAATCTCACTATTACTTGATGACTTCTTCTCCGCGTCCTTCGACTTCGAGTCCTCGTCCACCCAAATCCAAGAATCAGGACCAGCCTGCATATCACACGAAATCAAAGCAATCAACTCCTCGTCGTCCTCAATAATATACGGCGCACGAGCTCCGTTCAAGCTGTTATGCTCCGCAACCCGCTTCTTCAGCAGCTTCAGAAATCCTTCAAGATAAAGCCCACCCGCAATATTTATCTCTCGGTGGTCGTGCACAGCAGACATCACCTTGACACAAACCAGCGAATGTCTAAACAAGCCTCGCCCCATCAACGCCAGAGCAGCTCGTAGTATGTGCGTAATCTCAAATAAAGTGATATTCTCCGCAATCTTCGTCGCCCATAACGAAGTAGCCGCATCTGGATCACTGTCATCTGCAATCTCACTCCCTGCCGGATTGATCATCGTGCGCGAAATGAATGCCACAGTCTCGATCGCAATCGCCGCGCAGCGATCAAGCGCCAGCGTGCGCAGATCCGGAGGTGCAAGCGGTGTCAGATTGTGTCGATGAAGCATGAACCGCAAATTTTGCATCAAACTGACGGAAACAAGCGCATGCGGATCCAAATGCTCACCACAAACACCGGCAGTCGTAGGCGAAAGGAACGGAAAAACGGCCCAAAACTGCTGGAAGTAGTTGTCAAAAGTCGCAAGAGTAGGCCGAATGAGAACACTAGACTTCAAAGTCTGCCGCAGCGGCGTGAGAATACGTAAGACATGGATGGTCGGGATAAAGAAGGCGCTGGCAGCGGTCTGTGCTACTAACCGAGGTCTGGCTGAGTACTCATCTTCATAATAATCATCTTCACTCTCAGAGTCCGAATCGACAGACGCAGGCGCAGGAGTTGCATAAGAGCGTGCCATCTCTACGTTGATGCCCTGTGAGGTAATGCTGTTGCAGTCGACCGGAGCAGGAAAAGCAACATCGCAGTCGTCCTCAGCAACGAGGTATGGACGGCCGAGCTCAGCCGAAAAGATACGATCCCACACGTAAATGCACCACCACACGCGCCGACGGAGTTCGAGATACATTGGCGACAGATCAGCTGCACTTGGGTTAAGTTCGCGGTGCAGACCGATATCCTGCGCTTTGCGGACAGCGGCGGAGAACCATGTCCAGGCAGCGGAGGTACAATTGAGCTCGACGAGGAAGATGGAGATCAAGAGCGCTGAACGGCAGTGATCGATACAAAAGGCGTCGTTGAACAAATCGGTGTGTGTACATGCCTTGATGAAAAACTCGCGACCTTTCTGGGTCGCGCCCCGGGCTGCACTTCCGTGAAGAGACTGTGCTCGCGCACCACAGGCCAGGACAGAGTAGAAGGTCGAGACCCAGGCCGGAGAGAGGTTGTACACACCGACCTGGGGATGGTAGAGATGATCGACCTGGCTCATGAAAGTAGACCAGTGAAGAAGAGGCAGCCAAGGGTGTATAGTTTTGTGGTAAGTCGCTAAAAGGGCGTCTGCCTCTGCGCGAGGCGGGAGGTCAGGGCTTACGGATCCGACGGCGTTCTGGGGTATTCTCTCTTCGACTGTTTCGCGGAATTGCGCAGGAGGCTTGAAGACGCCGCGGTTATACCTAGACAGATGCTGTCGCAGAGATCTGAAGGGAAATGCCTGTCGTGGGCCAGGAAGGCGCGAAGCACAGGTGATGGGGGGAGGCAGAGGCGAGGAGCGAAACGTGCTCGAGACAGCACCCGCAGTAGCGGTAGACGGAGAAAGAGGCAAAGGCGGAGCGGCTGAGGAAGACAAGGGCAGGACGCCTTCTCCCAAAGCCGCGATGTGAGCACGGGCGTGGGCGAGCTGGCGCTCGAGATCCTGGACCTGCTTGAGGGAGGACATTCTTCTGGAGGAGTCTTTTGTGAACTGGCACTTGAGTTTGCGGGAGGTGCACTCTGAGCAGGCCGAGGACTCTGACGCGTCGCACTTGACTTTGCGCTCGCGACAGGCGTCGCAGGAGGGATCTTTGCGCCGCTGCCGGAAGGGTCTGCGAGGAGGCGGTGGTGGAGGGATCTGGGCCATTGGGCGGAGCGGTAGCTGTGGGTATGGCGCGAGATGGCGGGTGCCGGGCTCGATGGGCGGCGGATGCAGCTGCTGCGAGTGGAGTGCGTACTGCGGCGAGTACTGCTCGTAGTGCTGCGGATAAGGATAGTATCCGTCCATGCTGGGCGCTGCCTGGGGGGGGGGGAGGTGTGGGTGAGTGGTGAGGAAGTGGTGAACCGCAGCACAAGAAGCCTGCGGCGAGAAGCGCTGGTCGAGAGCAGCGCAGCACCGCCACTTTACACAACCACAGTAGATTGACGCCAGGGTGGCAGTGCAGTGGCAGTGCGTTTCCCGACAGCCGAACCGGCGTCGGCTCCAACCTAAAACGCAGCGCGTGAAGGAAGACAATGCAATGCGTGTTTACGTAAGGCGCCAGGCGCTGTGACTAATACACCCAGCTCGATTCTATTTACACCCTGCTCCTGCTCAGTACGCGTCCTCGTCCGAGTCCTCGTCGTCGCTCGCGTGCCCGCCAAAATGCGCCTGCCGCGTCTCCTCGAGCGCCTCGAGCACCTCCCCGCGCTCGCTGCTCCGCCAGAACCGCTTCACGAACTGCCCCTCGAGCCCCAGCGTCAGCGCGGCTGTCCGCCCTGCGCTCGCCATCCCGGCGCACACAATGCTCATCGTCCCAAGACTCAGCGCCGGCATCGCCGCCAGCCGTGGCACCGCCAGCCGCGCGTCGCGCACCAGCGTCCACGCGTCCTCGGCCGCAAACTGCGTCCACGCAGCGGCCAGTGCCTCCGGGCCGGCGTCCCCTCGCACTACTCCCGCAGAGCCCAGCACTTCCCTTCTATTGTGCTGCTGCTGCTGCTGCTGCTGACGAGCGCGCCGTCTGGACCGCGCGTCCATCCAGCTGTCGTTCACCGAGTTCTGCCAACCCACCCCAACAACACTCTCCCCGGATCCGACCCGGACCTCTGACACGATCCTGCGCTCGCCCTCAATCCCCTTCGTCGCCGCCTCGACTATCTCTGACAGATGCGCCCGTGCCTGCTCGCCAGCCATCGCCCGCGCCGGCAACGTCAGGGTCTCAAACGCCAGATTGTAGACCGCACCGGCCTCCCACAGGCTGTCCAAACCATCCACAATCCCTCCGGCCCCGCGCTCCGGCAACGCCAGCGGGATATACGCCGTAGCAGAGTACGACAGCGCAAGCATCGTCTCTATCCGGGACGCCTGCTCCGCGCGCTGAATCTCCCCGCGGTCCTCCATTCCCCAAACAACAACCGTGCTCTTGGGAATATACTCGTCTCTCAGCATGCTTAATGCCTCACTCGCAAACCCGCCCCAGGCTGAGTCTACGTCCACCACAACATTCACTCCCCCTAGCAGGTCGCATTCTTCAAGCATATTCCGGAACTGCGTGTCCAGCGCCTCTGCTCCGGCGTCATTCACTTCGCTCTTGAACTCCTCCACTCCTGTTTCCCAGCCTCGAAACTCCGCATTAGACCGCTGTTTGACGTCGGCATCTAGTGAAAGCCCTCTTGCTAACCCTTTTGGCGCTTTTACGGGATCGTAAATGTATCCGCTTACTTCGAGTAACGACCGTGGGTGGTGGAACACGCTGCAGTAGTCTGCCCAGTACCTGGCTGTGTGCGCACTTAACCTCGGAAGCTCGGGACTCGTAGTGCTTCCCAATGCATTCAGTGCTTTGATGTAGTTACTTTCTTGTATCCTAGGCAGCTCAATCCTGACTGCGCTTGATGGAATATCCGGCGGCGACTCGTACAGCTCGTTGTATCTCTTCAGCGAACCAAATCCTCCTTTCAGATCCCACAGCAAACATCTAGGCGTGAACGTCTCTGTAACTCCGTCCCTGCCAACTCCAGGCCTAAAACTGATATAGCTGTCGATTTTGGTTTGCTGCTGGCCGCCGTTGGATTTTGCTCTCAGCTCGTTGGTCTCGTTCGATATCGTGTAGTTCGTACTGGCATCTTCCTCGTATCTGAAATAGGACTCCTGGGTGTTGAAGAAGTGGGTCGTCAGATGATTTGCCGCCGCTGAAAACGACAAATGTAGAATCTCGTGCATTCCTCCACTCGTCTGCAACAAACAGTCTGATTGCTGTGATTGATTTTGCTGGGATTTTAGAAATTTCCATTGAGTGCGGCTTTGGAGCTGTCTGCTTTGTTGACCGATGACGTACTAATTGTATTCGCATCTCTGCACAGTAAACCCGGAGACAGAGCATTATTACAGAATATATACAAGATATATAAACAAAATTCCGCTGCAAACTTACAATAGCATGTAATTACCGCCATTAGCGAAACTGGATCGTGGCTGCTTGAGCCGAGGCTCATCGCGTTCTCCGCTTCTCGCGTCGCGCGAAGCCTTTAAAAGACACCATCCCCACTTCCTTCATGTCTCTTCACCCTTTTGATTCAAAGAAATATCAGTATACTCAGTCTGTCTACTGCCAAAATGACGCGAAAGCTACCCGCAGAGTTCTCGATCTACCCGGATCCAGCAATGGGTAGCATCACGCTCTCAAAAGACGACTCCGGTCTCTACTATCTCATGGCATTCAGTGCACCGCCAGATAACAGATTAACACCTGAAATGTGTCTTGCATTCACCCACGTTTTAGACATCATCGAGACTGAGCTGCTGCCCGTTCAAAGACTTCCAGTCGTTACCACCTCCAAGATCGAAAAGTTCTACTCGAACGGACTCGATCTGGCGCGAGCACAATCAACCCCCGGATTCTGGGACAACTCTATCAATCCTCTATTCAAACGCCTACTTGAATTTCCATCGCCTCTAATAGCACTAATCAATGGCCATGCTTTTGCAGGAGGATTTATGATTGCAATGTGTCAGGACTACAGAGTGATGAATCCCAAGAAAGGATATCTCTGTCTCAACGAACTGGAGTTTGGTATGCTCTCTAACTCCTGCTATGGAGAATCATGCTAACGTTGCATTAGGCGCACCGCTTCCCGCACCTATGTCTGCCATCTTCAGAGAAAAAGTAGCCCCCTACACATACCAAAAAATCGTGATCGAAGCCACCAGGTTCACTGCCGACATGGCTCTCGAGCACAACATAATTCACAGCAAAGGCAATCTCTCGGATGTTGCTGAATTTATCAAAGCCAATAAAATTGACAGATTTGCGCAGTCGCCTTCTTATGGCCAGCTAAAGTCGGAAATGTGGCGCGATATAATCAAGTATTGTGACAGCCCGTTTGACACAGAGGAAGCGCTGATAGCAGCCAGTGCGAAGAAAGAAGACGAGAGGAAACGCACAAGAACAGAACTGTACAGCAAGCACAAATCAAAGCTGTAAACTTATGATAATAATGAATTTACTTATGCTGTTATTTAATCCAAACTCGCTACAACTTAAAAATGCCACAGACTAAATGATCTAACAAAGCCAAAACTGAACACTCAACGCACTCCTAGCGCGGACACGATACAATTGCAAATGCTCCTCATGATCTTCCCAAATTCATCAAATATCTTGCTCTATCAGATTCAAATGCTGCACCGAGATCTGATCCTTCCATTTTTTAACACACTTGACAGAGCAAAACTCTCTTCTAATCGGCACCTCATTATTTTTCAATACTGCATTCCACCATTCCATTGTATACGCAACATAGTCCACCATAAACGATCCACAGACACCGCAGCTGTTCTTGTACTCTGCCATCTCGTAGGCATGTTCTATTCTGGACTGCTTCGATTCTAAGGCGGACGACAAGCTCCAAGAGGCTTGTTCACGCGCAGTAGCCTGGTAGTTTGAGATAGTCCGCAGGCAAAGCTCGCTTAAAGGGGGTGCAGAGAAATATTTTTGATTCTGACCGTTGCAGTTAAACGTGGTCCACTTTGGTTCAAGAGCAACAATACAAGAAGCAAACATTAAATCGCTCTTCCTCTCGTCCGTGGTCAGATCAGTTGCTCCCTCAAAAACCTTGCGACTGTACATTGCCGGACACGACATGAGCGGGTTCGGCTCAATCGAGAGCAAATTCAGATTACGCAGTTCAAGCATTTGCGATGGGAAGCAGGTGATTTTGTTACTGTTCAAACCTAACTCGACTAGATTTCTCATTCTTCCAATGGCTCCGGGAACCTCTTTGAGCTTGTTGGATCGCAAAATTAAGACTGTAAGATTCTCGAGGCTGAACAAAACGGGAGGAAATTTTGTAAGCTTGTTCCTTCCCAAGTAAAGCTGTGCGCTGTTGCCTAAAGTATGATCTTTTGCATTAACCGTAACCAAGTCCTTTAGATCTTTAATCTCTTCTGGGATCTCGGTTAATCCAAGATCAGAAAGATCAACAACTTCCATTGATTCCTCAATTGCCAAGGTAATCTTAGTGACAGCTCTCCGCACAGACTCGCTCTGCGGCGGCGGCATCACGAATGAAGACGAAGCAGGTCTCTTGGAGAAGGATGCGACATGTGTCATGGGCATAGGCATCGATTCTGCGCGCACGTTAAGCGATCCCGCGCGCGAATTCACCTGTTTCTTCATTGCATTTTTCATCCCGGCAACGCCGGAGAACGACGCAGAAGCGTCAAATGATGGCCGTCTATTTCGTCGAGATAAAGGCACTTCTTCGGCAAATGAGCGGTGAATGTCTTGCGGTGGTGACGATGGTAGTTCGAATTCGTCAAACACATCCTGCAAGTCGTCGCTCATCTCGGGTGGACGCGGAAGGTCCTGGTGTATACGTTTATGTGAATTAGCTGCTGTCCGCAAGTATGCTGCCGATAAATGAGCTTTAGCACGAACTGGCCCACTGCGACTGTCGACCGAGGTGGCAATCGCGTCGCCTGTCGCGCTCCCCAGATCAGCTTCATCAAAATCGGTGGAGGGGTCGATTGGGAACACGTCTGACGATTCAGAAGTTGGATACTCTCTTTTTCGAGTTCCCTGAGGAAATATGGGTAACGCAAGCTCGTCCACTGGGTGAGCTTCGGTGTGTGAGAAAGGCAGTAGCTGCCGCTGCTGATTGAGATTCGACATGACGCGGTAGGTGTTGCAAGAGTCCGTGACAACAACGCACCCGTGAAGAAAGAAGTCGCGTTCACTCTTCCTGGCTTTGCAAAACAATACAATTCCACAACCCAACAACAACAACCGCGTCCATGAGACAGCTCGGAATGGTGCGAAGAGCTCTTAGCAAGACCGGGTCTCGACAAGTCTTAGAAAGATCGCATGCCTTGGGGGACGTATTTGGATATTGACGCGCACGAACGCGTCCTGCGCACTTATGCTGCCTTGAAAACTTTAAATGTGCGCGCGCCCAACCCGCTGTTGACTGACAAAAGAGTTATGGATGTGGAGTGTTTCTAAGCATTGAATAAAGAGAGGTAGAAGGCTTATGGCGGGCCTGAAACGGTCAGCTTCTGTTCTGAGTGCAGAGAACTCGGATTCCGAGGATCACGATGCAGTCTCCGGGGACAGTCTCGTTGGGCTTGAGGTGGACATCTCGAATGTTGGAGACATGGACGAGGACGAGGACGACGAGGAGTTCTACGACGAAGAAGCTCCTGAAGACGATGAAGATCAGCAGAGATTTACTCGTACACCCAAAAGCTCGACTGCCAGACTGGGATCAGTGAACATTGGCCCGTTGGATCCTTTGACCGGCCAACGGGGTGCCTTTCCTATCGACGAAGTGGAGTCTTCTGCGCCTACGTTAAATTACGACGAAGAGGACAGCAGCGTATTACCGGCAGATGCAATGTCTTATTTGTTAGCAGTTAGGTGAGATTTTGTTTTATATATTTCTATTCATGCTGCAAGCTAATTATATAGACGGGAGGCAGCAAACCGACCTAGTTTTGTCAGAGTCTCTCGTCCTAGTCGTCCTTCCTCGACTATCCCACAAGTTCCCGAGGCAGAAGAGCCACAAGAGACATTTCGCGAGGCTGATATAAACAAGGAATGGCATTTGCATAATATGGAGCGGTATCTCAGTGCCCGCGCCACATATGCATCTGTGGCCGCTACTCAGTCTTCATCAGTAAACAGATCAGATCTTCCAACCAGTCTAAGTGCCTGGCGCGAGTTCATCCAGTCACCCACTCACCAACCTACAATATCAACATTATCTGCTCTTGAACAAGAAGATCTGTTTCGACTGTTCAAGTACTACCAACGATGGATCACAGGAAACATGTCTCTAGAGATGTCGAATTGGCTCTTCGCGCTGTTAGTGCGCGTCGCTGATATCGTGCCCGCTCATGAAATCTCAATTCTGCGACAACTATGCCAAAAATGCATGCTTGTGAAGCAGACTACTGTACGTATCATCCTTCACTGGAAATCTGGAGTCTAACTTTCAATAGGAAACGGTGTCGAGCACGTCTCTTGCTACAATGGATATCGTTATATCTGTGGTATCTGATTTTTTTGCACAGCGGGATCTGGCGTTCTACTTATTCGAATAATCTGTAAATATTGAAAAGGCAACATGTAATATATGAGACATATACTATCTTCAGGCACTTAATTAGAAAATCTTTCATTTAGATCATTGTGTTATTGCTCGGAATATTGAAGTCAACACCCAATTTCACATTACATACAACCAGCCGTCAATCTAATTTGCTGTATTGTCATCAATAGAGTACCTAGAACACGTCAGTCTTCTACTAAATCAATAAATAATAAAGGAACATACGCAAAAAACACGAGCTTGACAACGAATGCCAGAGCCATATGTCCAAGCACGACAGCAACCAGTAAGATACGAGCAGTCTTAGCCTCAGTGCTGGTAAGTGCGGGATACAAATTTCTAACCAAGAAAGTGGTGGAGACGGCGAAACCGACTGCTGAGCAGATCCATCTGACGACGTTTGAGACTGTAGGGAAGTTGAAGATTTCGATGGGTGAGGTGGAAACGAGGGCGACAGGAACCCAGATGGTGTTTGCGTATCCGTAAAGAGCGACACAATCAAGAAGACGAGCATGCTCGGATTTGTACCATTTCAAAACACCCCAGAGAATGATTGGGACGACGAATGTGTATCCGTACATGAGAGCCGCAGCAGCCGATAGCAGGCCAAAGTTGTACTCGTATCGCACGCCGGCGACGTGAGAGGCAATGGCACCTGCGATTGTCGAGGAAAAGAACAAAACAACGATGACAGTGGATGCGATCCAGAAGGGACCGTACAGGTCTGGATTGTCGCCAATTGTCTCGAGGAACGAGACGCGAGGATAGAGTGCGTAAAGGCATCGCTGTGTGACATCTCCGGTCTCGACGTCGAAGAATTGCTGATAAAAGCGGATGGTCCAGATGCTCATTGGCCGGTCTGGGTCGTTTTCCAAAGTCGAAGGGGGCTCGTAATGACCTGAATCATGATGCTGTTAAAAAAAATCTGAAAGGCCTTGAAGGCATGGGACGCGAAAACTGCTAACCTTGGCTGGCAGGGATCTTGCCCTGGATGTTATCGCCGGTGTGAAAATCATGGAACTCCAAATCAGTCTCTCCTAAGTCCATCTGTAGAGTATTTGAATTAGAAAAGAAACCTGATATTGCCAAATCAAGAGTACACGTACACCACCCTCGGCGTCGACGTCAATCAACGCATCGTAGTCCGCTGACCGGCTCGCAGAGGACGACATTCTTCGTCTCTAATAAAAACACAAATCAAAAACACGGATAGGAATACAACAGAGTGTCGGCACACTGGTAAGAAGACGAGATGGGTGTTGTTGAGCGTAGCAGACCAGAATCTGTAGGTTGATGGCTGCACGAGTGTGCCAATCCACGCTGTCGGCTGCAGCTGCACAAAAGCCCTAATCCTGATATTTATTACTTAGTAGAGTTGATATATGATTTTTGTTAGCAAGAATGAACTAGATTTGCTTATAAGAATATGCAGTTTATTATATAATATACTACAATTAAATTATCAAGAGTGAATTGACAGCGGACGCCACTGCGCGGTGTGAAGGTGCTGCGTACAGACTACACTACCGCTTCGCCGGACATCAGATACTGACAGACACTGATCACCAATATCCATTCTCTCCCTTTCTTGTTCTCTCACGTCTGTCAGGCGCCTTCACATCACCAGCTGCGCTGCGCACAGCTGCGCTGCGCAATCCGTAAGCATTACAAGGCACTCGCTGCCCGTGTCGTCAATTTCAAATGCTCTCGTCAGCACCTGGCGCCGCATTATCAAGCCATTCAAATACTGTATATATTCCTTCCATAACGATGACCCAGGCAGACTCTCCTCCTAACCTTCTCTTCTGATATCCCAAATCCAGCCAAACTGTCGTCCTCCTCGTTTCTCCGGCGCCTGCTTTTGCCTCTGGTATTTTGCATTGCTCTGTACTATCTCGTCGGATTTCTTCGCAGTCCTACTCTACCCGCGCCAAACTCAATTTCAGATAGTTCTCCAGTTCACTCCACTATCACCACCAAACCGCAAGCAGACCCACGCACAATGTCGGCCGTCACGATCCCTGCGCTGAAAAAGCACACCGCTACCGTCATCTTCATGCACGGCCTGGGCGACTCGGGCAATGGCTGGAGATTTTTGGCTGAGGAGTACCGAAAGCTCAAGGTGCTCGACCATGTCAAATTTGTGTTTCCTAATGCCCCCGTCCAGAAAGTCACATTGGTATGTCCTTTACAGCTGTTGATTTGGTTTAGAAATGTTTGTTATACTGACTTTGCTGCAGAACTTTGGTCTGGAAATGCCCTCATGGTTTGACATCATCTCGCTCGATAAGGTTGAGGCACAGGAAGACACAAAGGGCATGTTGAAGAGCGTCGACAGACTGAAGGCATTCATTGCTGATGAAGTCGCCGGAGGAATTTCCCCCGAGCGGATCATTATTGGTGGCTTTAGCCAGGGCTGTGCTATCAGTTTACTGGTAAGTATCATCTTGCTTTGAATAACCGTAGACTTATATTTATGTAATAGGCTGGATTAACATCTGATACCAAATATGGCGGCGTTGTTGGCCTCTCAGGATTCATTCCAATGCGCTCAAAGATCTCTCAGGTATAAGCAACTATCTTCTCTCAGTCACACCCCATACTAACCGCCTCCTACAGCTTCACCAAGAACACGGAGTCAAGATGCCCTTTTTCATCGGCCACGGCACCGAAGATCCCGTCGTCAAGTACGAATACGGCGTTTTCTCGAAAGACAAGCTGGCTGAACTGAACCTTCCCTGCGAATTCCACGAGTACAAGGGCCTTTCTCACAGTGCCTCGCCTACTGAGATTATGCACGTCTTGGAGTTTTTGAAGAAGACCATCCCCGAATAATTTTTCGGCTTGTAACTAAGATAATCTGTACTGCTAGCGCCCTAATAATACACTACATTTCTTATACTATAACTGCACACAATCAGAATCCTTAACTACTTTAAGCAAATAATCTGCGAAATATGTATTTGAATAACGTATGTACAACACATAAAATCCGGATCCGATTCAAACTCTATGCTAAATGAGCCTCGACACCATAATCTGATGAGTGATGACTAAACTGGTCAAGAGAGACGCTAGCAGAACAGATAACTAGCAAAAACAAAAGAAACCTAAAACTCCTTAATGCATTACATATACTATGCACACATACTTCCAAACTAATGACATGCCTTGGACCGGTGCCAGTCCAGAAGGTCAATTTCAGTCGCTGTCGGATAGTTGCTCAACTTTGACGGATCTATGCATATTTGCCATATTCGACTTTCTGTTCTCCTGATCGCTCGTATCAGAAGAGAACTGTGTCAATGGGCTTCCAGATCGATCCAAAAATTTTGAAACCTGCGATTTTTGCGGGGAACCACGCCCGGGAAGCGTTTTCTCGCCAGTGCGTTTACCTCCCTTTGGAAATATTCTACTCGAGACAATAACAGTAGATCCCGTGTCGGAGTAACCCCCGTCAGACATATTTGACGATGGCAGCTTCTTGCCTCCTTTTTTGGCATTTGCAATTTTGCGCTTCTTGGCTGCCGGCTTTGAAGCAGGAGGTTCGTCTTCGGTTGCGTAGGGCGACGAGGGCGACATGGACATAGGAGATGCCACGCTTTGTACTCCAGAACTAGTAGTAGTATTCCTATAAAAATTAGCACCATTTTACAGCGCATGACAGAAGCCGTAATAGGATTGCGCTTACCCTCGAGTCCTGGCGCTACGTCCGCTCAAGCATCGTTCAAGATGAGCAGCATATCTCGACGCGGCAATTTTTCTCGAGCAGTTTGAGCAGTCAAAGTAGGCTGCTGAGTCCGAGGCCTGCTGCTTAGCTTGTCCATATATATCCACACCAGGCTTATTAACGTAGTTTCCTTTGCCGAGTGTCGTCTGCGCGCTGTTGGAAGCACGCGAGTTGTGGATAGCTCCGCACGAAGGACACGGCAGTCTGCTGCGCTTCTCGCGAGTGAAAGCAGCCAGAAATATATCGTGCGTGAGTGGCTGGAGTATGTCTTCTAACAGAGAAAGGCTCTGCGGGAGAACATGGCAGTTAGCAACGGGCCAAACAAGAAAATCATCGCCAGTGCAGGATCGCAGCCCTTGCAAGCACTAACCATAGACGGTATATTGATCTCGTTGATTTGAGACTTGTCGGACGACATTGTGAGTAAAGTATGCGCGCTGTCAAGCGTGAATCGCCCTTCTCGAAGCAGGAATAATAAACAAACGGCAGTATCCTGAGAGTATCGAGGACAAACAATATTGGTTCAACTATTAAGGATCCATTTATCCCAGAGCCGCACTGCACGTGATTACACGTGACCACAGTTCACGTGAAATTATGGGAGGCCGCAGTGGGAGTCCAGCCAGGACGCCCCACACAATCTGTAATTCAGATTACTTCCTCGTCCAAGTCTTCACACGTTTCTGGTGCAGGAAAAAGGGATCAATCTACAGTATTTTCTTGTCTTTCTGATTGTTTTCTTGTCTTTCTGATTGCGAACTGGTTTTGGTTTGGGATCTTGCTGGATTGGCATTTTGCTTGCTTTCTTCTTTTGAATCTCATCTGAACAGCCCGTGATGGCTTCTGCTTCGTCATCTTCCGAAGTCCCAGCGGAGTCTTCGACTACTCCGCCTGACTCCTGCGACGTTTTAGTATACGGAACCGGTCTAGTTGAGAGTATTGTTGCTGCGTGAGTGCTTTCCTGGGTTTTGCGTGCTTTTGCGGTTGGCGGCGGTGCAGGGCTATCTTCCTGGAATGGACATCCAGCTGTGCCGCTGCAGCCTGACATACGAAAATTTTTTTGGCAAGCCCTATTCTCTAACCACTTATCATCGCAATAGTGCATTAGCATGGCAAGGAACAAATGTGTTGCACATAGACACCAATCCGTATTACGGTGGACTCTGGGCATCGCTGAACCTCGAGGAGCTGAAGACCTGGACCGACAAGATAAACGCTACTACAAACGGTATATACTTATTCACTGTTCGATAGATATTAGCGATATATTATACTGATTGACTACAGACACACCGTTTTCGAATGCGTATTTATATATATCACGTAACCTGGACGCACGGAAATATGCTATCGACATCAGCCCCCATGTCCTATTCACTCGAGCAGACCTTCTGAATCTGCTTATCCAGAGCCGAGTTTCACGATATTTGGAATTCAAACCTCTTGGATCGTTCCATACTTTCGAACAGGATTCTTTTGAGAAAGTGCCAGGAACCAAAGAAGATATATTCACCAGTCAGAATTTGACTTTAATAACTAAGCGCCATCTTATGCGATTTATGAAATTTGTCGTGGTATGGGACGAGACACCAGATGTATGGCTCGAATATAAGGGAAAGCCAATCTCCCTCTTTTTGAAGGAGAAATTCAACTTGGATGAGCCTCAGATCGTGGAGCTGGTACACTCAATCGCACTCTTACCTTCGCCTTCGTCTCCGACAGAATTCGCTCTCGATCGTATTAAGCGATACCTTGCCTCAATGCAAGTCTACGGAAATTTTCCAGCTATGTACTCCATGTATGGATCCGGAGGAGAAATTGCTCAAGGATTTTGCCGGTCCGCCGCGGTGGCAGGTGCGACCTACAGATTAGGAACGAAACTAAGCAGCTTTGACGACGAGACCGGAATCGCTGTTCTTGAGAACGGTGAGAAGATTACAGTTACAGAAAAATTAATAACCAGCTATGGACTTGTTCCTAGCAATCGAGAAATCACGAGAATGGTCGCCGTTGTCGAGAAGGATTGTAAGGAATGGTTCACTGAAGGAGAATCTGCAGCCATTGTCGTTTTCCCTCCCGAGACTTTGGATGGAAACAAGTATGCTGTCCATGCAATTGTTCTTGGAAATGGAAGCGGTCAGGTTCCTTCTGGCCAAGCTGTATGGTACTTGTCTACTCAAGCAAGCGGCGAGCAAGGACGAAAGGATTTGTTTGTTGCGCTCGAGAAGATGGAGGAGAGTATTTTGCGAGAATCAACAGAGGACTTTGAGTTTGACGTGAATGAAGAAGATATTGCCTATCTTCCAAACGGAATGCCTATTGTGTCTTCTGTGCGATTAGGAGAGAGTTTGCGTAATTTCACTCCAAAGGGTAAATTCATTGTTTGTTTTGCTATTTCCTTTCATTCTGACTGCTAACTTTTCTATTAGAATCTCTGAAATATCTTCTGAAGCTCACATACACCCAGAAGGTTACTGTTCCCCCGGCACAGCCCGAAAAATCAAAGACAATATACGTACCCTCCCCGTCTACAGACGTCGTTTACGACGGCATCGTTTCACAAGCTCAGGCCATCTACGAAGGCATCACTGGAACCACTGAAGACTTCTTCGACGTCGATTTCGAGGACGAAGATGACGACACTGCAACTGGGAACCCTCCAGATACAAGTATGCGGGACGTAGGTGATCTTGACGGTGAAGAGATTGCCGACCATCCTGATTTTGATGAAGAGGTCGCGGGAGAGATGACTATTTAAATCCTTCTTTTTGTCTTTCTTTAATTAATTTTGAACTCTGATATAATCTATTCTCACATAAGACTAGTCTGTTGCCAGAAAATGATACTGCAGGGAGTTCGTGGCTGTACTATTGTTGATATACGCTTGTAATTAATTATAATAGTGTAATGCCCAAGAATTCATTATACATAAGCGCGTTGCAAGCGCAAGGGTTGAGACTATCAATGAGATCTTGGATTTTTGGACATGAGAGCAGTCACATTGTCAATAAATCCAGCTGATCCCCCATCTCTCGCCAGAATCTCATAAGAAGAGTAATGCCCATCCTTTTGCTGACTTGCCATTTCAATACCGATAATCGACGCATTTCTGGTACTTGGGATTCGTAACATTTCACGTTCAACTTTCCAGCCTAAATCGCCAGAAATGCGCGCAACGTATTCGACTAGCGCTCCATATGTACTCAATTTTTGCTGCCCCGAAGCTTTTTCTAAAATCGCGTTCGCAATAGGTTTCGTGGAGTACCGGAATTTTGCACCGGTGAAGGCATGTGAACAGCATGGAATGACAATAAATGGACAACCTAGGAGAGGAATCCAAGATGTCAATTCGTCAGAATGATTGCCAATTAAGAAAGTTCCCTTGGGGAATCTTCCATCGTGAAAGTGACTGCCGTATTCAGAGCATAATTTCTCTTCCTCCTCTTTATTCTCAAAGCATAAATGCGGGATTAGTACTTGCTCATGAAGACACCTTCTTACTGTGGAAGGAAATATATCCCAAGTTTTGCGTTGTCGTGCTTCAATGCCGTATCCTTTATACCCTTCACTGATCAAAATATACACAAGAACTCCATTTCCACAACCTAGATCAGCAAATGTAATTTCTTCCATATTTTCGCTGATACGAGACCGCCAAAGCTCAATTAAAAATGCAGCGATTGAAAGATCTTCGAAAACGTGCTTTTTGGGATCAGTAGACTCCACCCAGTTCTCCACCAAGAACTTTGCATATTTGTTCTTCAGCTCTAGATATCTAGTTTGAAAAGGAATTTTGTCGACTACTACGTCATGGTGAACGCGCTTCTCGTAGCCGTTCATGACTCCTTTGGCATGGCGATGAGCGGTAGTAAGAAGTCTTAGCGCAGTGCGCTGTAAACGATTTGAAACCCCATTTTCAGATTCAGCTGAGCCTGTATGAGCGGGAAATAGACGATAAAATAATCTGAGCCCGCCAAAGCTGTCTGATCCTCGAAGTTTCGTGTAATGAAGTAAAATTCCCGACACTGCTGGGTGGTAATAAGGCACAGAAGATTCTTCGTCCACATGAGGTATGTACACGATCGAGCAGGAGTTTTTATCTGAGTAGACTAGACATGTCTGAGCCATACTTTCGTCCATATTTGGATTTCTGGGAACTATGACTCGTACAATTCGTCGACTGGGGGCACTCGACGTCAGTATTTCCCAATCGACCAGACCTTGACAGACAGTCTTCTCTTGATCTAAGTATGACTCGACAGACTCCGCACTATATTTCTCAGGTGACATTGAGTCATATACAATATCCGCGCGCATGATATTGGTCGAGTTGATATTAGGATGAAATATTAAATTCAGCATAGCTGTTTGGAAATGATCCAGCTCGAATTCACAATGTTCTTGCGTCAATACTGGGATCCAGAGAGCATCGCTGCAAGATGGCATCTTGAATGATCTTGGAGAGCCTGTGTCAGTTTCTATACTAATCTTCTGCTGATGAGTGCGTCCTTTATTGTCGAATTTTCGCTTGGCGGTGGCAGTGTTGGGTGTAGTAGGAGCTGCGATAGTCTGCTGTAGTTTGGCTGATTTTGGCAATTTGATTGCTTCTAGCTGTTGTTGTTGTTGTTGCTGCTGCTTCATTTCTGACTGATCCCCTTGAATTGCAGCAGCAAGCGGGCAATTAGACAACTGCTCTGCAATTTCCTCTTTCTGGTGATCTTCTGCAGGAGACATATTTCCACTGCTGTTTGTACTCATCGCGCTGTTTGACTGGAGAGGCGCTGTCATGGAGCCCTTTCTAATTCACAGTACGCAATTCTCCGCAGCATCAACACTCAGTTATTATCTTATATTCCAGATTCCACAATCAAATGCTAACTGCTCACATCCTTTGTCTGAATCTCGAAAGTCACTGTTTGGGCAGTTCTCAAATTGAAAATTATTGAGCCGCGCGGTAAAAGTTTAATTTTCTGTGACGCTAATCTAAACAGTCCGATGAGGCCCGGACCGTAATTTCGTGCTAGTTTGGAATTAGCATACCTCACCCGCCACTAGAGATACAGTGTTGTGCTATAATAGAGTGTGTTTAATGTGTTGGATTTTATAGGATTGCTTGAAGCACAATCTTGTCTATCAAATTCTCGTGTTCTGAGAAAGGCAGGATCTCCGGCGTCTTGACGTCATCTCTCCACCACACAGCGCAACAACCATGCCCGAAAGCTCATCTTCTTCTAACCAAACCGCCCCAGACAGTTCAGATACTACGAACGTATCATCTGGAAGAGGGAAAGGCCCGGTGGTTTTGCTACAGCCGAATTCAGTACCGGTGTGGGCTTCCAGACCGAAGAATATCCCGCCGGTTGGTAAGAGCAACACCGCACCAAAGCTCGCGTCAAGTTCGTCTACCTCGTCTGAAGCATTGGGTCAAGCTGCAGACGTCAGTAGAATAGGACCGATTCCGCCGTCTCCGATATTAGCTGCTACAAAGACTACAAAGCCTCTCAATTCGTTTTCTGACGGTCAAGGAAGCCTTTCTAATTCGAGGTGGAAGGATTTCGTTACACACTCACAACTTCCAGGACAAATAAAGACAGAAAGCGAGCTGCAGACCTTGTCCAATGCATTGGGAGATTTGAATGCAGCCAAAGAAAGATTACTCAACGGAGACACTGATTTGAACGCTTCAACATTCGGCGATGGCGGAGACCATGAGCAACAAAACGAAACAAACCTGAGCTCCGAGAGCGAGAGCTCCGAGAAGCAGGCAGGAAACAAAAGTGAGAGTTCGTCTCCCTTTTTTCATAGAAAGCGGAGGATAATAGCTATTGAAGATCTTGAAAAACAAATGGATCTAAGCGGATCTTGGAATCCTGCGCAAAACCATTCAAGCTCAGAGTTCACTTCACGAGGTGGCGACACATTAGCTGTTCCCGAAGACGCATTATCAGCCCGGCATCACTATGATTACGGCGATTCAAGCTCTCGACCGTCTTCAATCTCGCGTTCAAGCATTACTTCCCATTTCATGATGACAGCAGATCTAGCTGCGTCGCGCAAACGGGCTCGTTGGAAAGTTAACTTTCGAGTCATGCTTCTCAATAACCCGTATGTCCCTATGACATTACGCGCAGGCATTTTCGTACTTTCTGTTCTTGCATTAGCACTTGCTGCCAGTATTCATCACTTTACTCAACACTATGCACATGATAGCCTTAGCCAGCAACCATCTACTATCATGGCAATTTGCGTTCAATCTTGCGCTCTTGTGTATTTAGTTTATATCACGTATGATGAATATTCTGGTAAACCTCTTGGATTACGAGACGCTAAAGACAAAGTCAAACTAAGTAGGTACTAACCGCTACTTTGTTTCACCATTGATACTTACTCGTGCATTTAGTTATGCTGGATTTGGTATTCATCATATTTTCATCCGCTAATTTAGCATTGTCATTCAACACTTTATTCGACAATCAATGGGTGTGTGACAGCGATCAATACGAAGTGCGTATACTTTTCTCGATAGCAGTCTGATTAGATATACTTACAAGTAAATAGAGCATGGATTCTACGCCCTATGACAGTCGCATATGCCGGCGTCAACGCGGACTGGCGTCTTTTCTATTCTTAGTGTTGTTGATGTGGGTTATGACTTTTACTATTAGTATTCTACGAGTAGTTGAACGGGCCAGTGGAGGAGGAAGTCGTCGATGAAGTATTTATAGATATAGAGCGAACAAACTACAATTATCGCATACAACACAATAAATTACGCAAGCTCATTTATTTTCCACTACTATACTTTATCGGATGACAATGACAATGAAACTCACGAATAATATATAACCATAACAAAACAAAATTATCAAAGTCCTTATCGCATGCAAAACTGTCCCCCGCCCCGCCAAAGCCATCTACGCAAGATACTGATATTTGTCGCCATCAATTCGCTCAAGATACTCCTTCTCAATCAAAAAGTCAATACTCTTCTTGATATCTGGGATCTTAGGAGTAAATCGCGATTTGATCTGCGCAATAGTTTCTTGGACCAAAACCACATGCTTGAGCTGTTTTCTAGCCTTCATGATTCTGACAATCGCACTCTGCATCAACATCTTTCTATCTTCTTCAATAGTCTTGTGGGTAGCTTCGGTCTCCTGCTTGTGCTCAGATTTAATAGGGATATTCAAATTCACACGCACTTTCTTGTTCTTAAAGTCCATATTCAGCGTGAATTTACTACCAGCGTCGCCAACTTCTCCACCGTCAAGGCTAAGCACACGTGCTTTGACTAAAGGAATAAGAGATCCGACAAGATATTCCCGGGTAAGTCCCGTGATCTGACTCAACTGCTCAAACGAATATGTGTCGCTAGTATTGAAAGGTAACAAAAGTGCCATCTGGAACGTAGAAACTTGGAAAGTATATCCAACTCGAGCAGGACCCTTGACATAGTTAACCTTCAACTCACCCTTTGACAAATTCCAGAGCCAGTTGAGCTTGCGAGACTGATGCTTCTGATCATAGAATGGCTGGAAACGCTCGTAAGGCTTAATAAGCTCATCGGGAACATTAAAAGGAGTATCGACAGCGCTCAGCGGCCAGTGACCTGAACTCAAAACAAGGATCGAAAAGTCAATCGGAGTCTCGTTGGGTCCGGCATTAGAAGCCAAGATCTCCCGGAATTCGGTCTGCAAATCGGCAGAAGTGCGCATATCAGAAAACATACTCTGAAGCTTAGCAACATAATCAGTGCCGCAAACTTCTTGAAGCTTAGAGAGCATGCTTGCCTCTGCATCCTCAGAGGCAGAAGTACCATGAACCAATCTTCGGGAAAGCATTCTGGTGTAAAACTTGTTGAAAACGTCCTTGTCGTCAACGTACTTGAAGACTGTCATGATGTCGCTCAGTTTTGATTCAATATCACTGTCCTCAGCCGCCTTTCCACTCTTCTTTAATAGTGAATCACTGTACCGAGCCAGCAATTCTGGAGATTTAGCAGGTGATGCACTGCATACCTTGTTTCTGTTGATGAAGTCTCGGCAAGCGTTATCCAATGACTTTACAAAGTCTGCATCGTTATTGAAAGCATACTTCACAAAGTGGCTGTATTGTCGATAGACTTCAAGAAGAGTGCTAACATAGGATTTAGGCTCTAAGCTATCTCCTTCCAGGTTGGCAAGCTTTTCAATAGCATCCAGTCCCTGCTTGCGAACATAGGTTTCAAACTTGACACGCAGCGGAACAAGACCATCACTAATGTGAGAAAGCAGCGAGAACATGCGCTTCAGATCATCTTGTCTGTCGACTTCCAAAAGTTTCAAGAACTCGTCACGTAGAAGGTGCGCATGATCAGAGATAAGAGCAGCCTCACAAGTGCGCATCAAAACCTTTTCAGTACTCTGATGCAAGTAAAGCTGCACGCGACCAGCTTCCTCTTGCAGGCGAATTTCGGCCTTCTTCATGTACTCTACAATGCTATTTTCAGCAATGAAACGAGACGACTCAGCCTTATAGTATGCTTCGGTAGCCGCAATGAAAGGTGCCTCGAAGAATGTCTTGTACACGGCAAGACTGACCTTCTTTGCATCGTGTTCATCTAATCCAAGAGAGACTAAATAGGGATCAGCATGAATCCAACAGGTTAGCAATAAAAAGGTTGACTTGTGAACATACCAAATGATCCCACGACGTTCTTGACACTTGAGCTCTCGATAGTCTCTCCGTTTCTCTGCTGTTCTATTAATTTCTTGACAGCTTCCATTAGATCGCTCTGTATAGCATCGAAGACTTCTGTTCTCCATTTCACCAAACATAACTATTACTCAGTTAGAATAAGTGACGATTGATAAGCAGAATCCGTTCAACATACTGTGTTAACATCGTAGATGTTTCTTCGGCCTTCGTCTCGCTCACGCTTTACCCAGTGACGATTGAGGTATTCGAAGATGTGGTTTAAGTATCGCGCACCAGTAGTGTAGCGATTCCAAGCACGGATATAGTACTTGATCAATTGCTCATCGCTGTATCCTGTCGCCTCCTGCATCAAGTGAGAGTTGGTAAGTAATCATGCACAATTAGAGAAAGGCTCGAAGAATGATAGGCACGCACGGATCTAATTTTGCTTAAATGCTTCTTGAGATACTCCACAAGATTGTTATAAAGGTCAGCACCTAATAGCTGGGCTGTGCATTAAAGAAGTTAGAGTGAGTAATTGCAATTCTAATATAAAACCATACCTCCACGAGCTGCTTGCGAGACGCCAATCGGTTGTGACGTAGTACGGGCAGCTGTACAGAATTGATAGATAGCACTACAGAGCATACCACTGATTAAACATTATCCAAAACATCGGGAAAACTGCATTCCAGCTATAAAATAACATACGTGTATATTTTCATGTACTAGAAAAATATTAGCATGATGGGTGACAATAGATCTACTTCACAATGAGGCTATCATACCAATGCCGACGTCAGACCCTCCTCGAGGTCCTTTGCTAGGACTTTATCAATACCGACTTCAACGATCGCCCATCTATATTATATGTCATACCACGATTAGCAAGTTTCACCAAATGGAATAACCAAATCGACAGCTATCCGCAATCACTGAGCCAGGACTATTGGATCAAACGAGTACCACGGAAGCGAGCTTGATCGACGAGGCGCTGAGCACAGGTCGCGAGCCGTATCGCAAATAGACTGAGATACATACGTTGAAGCGAGATTACCATCGACCTCTCTCGAAGACATGTTTAGCAACTACTGACAATATCTCCAGCGAAGAACGAGTGGTTGGTGTATGTTTGCGAGTGTGGGGTGCGTTCTACTACGGCCTACGTGATCTGGATGCAGGTGAAATGGTTGTGGTTGCCCAAACCCTGGAATATCGCCGCGTATCCTCGACGCGACAGCGAGTAAGCGCTGAGGCATCACCTATGTATGGTAGTTTTGAAACAGTTATATTGGAAGTAATCAATAAAGCAGAATAATACTTGCTGAGAGAGATATGTGTGACTAGTAGAAGTTTCAAAGTCCAGCGATATTGAAGGGTCTCGAAGTGGTGCTGGCATATGTGGGGGGAAGAGTCAACATAAACCATATATCTACGAATAGAATTCTTAGTCCTGTTTAATAACCATCTTCAAACTGCCAACAGAGATCTTTGCATTCTAGTCTTTGAATATCCTATTTCAGCAGCTGTTTGACTTACCGAGATTCACCCGGTTCACTCTACTTAATTTCAACATCTTGACAAATGCTATTATTGACCAAATATTTATTATACAAACCAGAAGAACCCAATTAAAATATGTAACCAATATAAAAAAATTGAACCACCCCCCTTCCCGATAGATCATTATGATGCCAATTATACACCTAGAATCAAATACATATAATTGTCAGATATGCACAACCATTAATCACAAAGCTCAAAGCAAAGTATGTGACCTGGTTCAAATGATTCCAGAGTCTTTCAGCGAGTTTTGCAAAATAGTTTCCTCAACCGCAGCCATAACCAAGCGAATATTTCCAGTGTTGGTAGCCTGAGTGAGACTAGAGATATAATAGTTAGTGATTTGCGTACCAGACATTAGAAATCAAAAAAAATCAGAGTATTCTTACTGAGGATAGATTTTTAAACCGCAGCGATTTAATTGAGTAAACCGCCACAGAATGAACTTAGCTGCCTTGTTTAGGTCATCGCCGCCGTCGTAGTCGTTGAACCAGTCTCCGAGAGGTACCTTCTTGAGTTTTTGCTGGAACACATCGACCTTGTTCAAAAACAATACAATACTGCTGCGAACGAACCATCTGCTATTTACAATGGAGTCAAACAGGATCATGCTTTCGAGCATGCGATTCTAATCAATTTAAGTTAGCATTGTGGTCGAGTGCTGATTCAAGAAATACACATACTTGACCGGGATCTTCCAGAAGGACCTGGTCATATTCACTAAGGGCAACGCAAAATATTATAAGAGTGACGCCTTCAAAGCAATGGATCCATTTCTTTCGTTCGCTTCGTTGTCCACCAACGTCAAACATGTGAATCATAAGCTGATTCATGGGGAATCGTGTCTCAAATATTCCAGTGGTCTTAATACGAGCGCGGAGAACGTCGGCTTCCGTAGGAAGATACTCTGGTGTGCTTATCCGATCTGTGCTGTCAATGAAGCTGGAATGTGTTAGATATGAGTGCTACAGCCTCTCAAGAAAATAGCCACTTACTATACGGCGGAATCCATAAGATAAAATTCTGTTTGACGTTCCAGAACTTGGGCCATAACTGAATCATTATAGACGGAATCAATTGCATCTTTTATCTTAGAATCCAGCGGCGCAGAGGGATCGCTGTCTATATGCGCTTCCATCAAAAAGTTCATGTATTCCTAGGGAATCAAGCCAAGTTAGTGGCAGTCTCAGTTTGAAGTAGAGACAGCACTCACCTTGTTCTCTTCAGTACTCAACTCGAGATCAATTTTCTGCATTCCCTCAAGCAGACCTTTAATAGATTCTAGAAGATTTTTGAAGATTGTGGGTCGATATAGCTCGAGTTCTTCTTTTGAGTAACCATTTTGATTGATAATCTTCATCTGCTTAACTATTGTCGACTTTCCACTCTCACCAGAACCTGATTATTAACAGTATATGAGAACACTGATCAAGTAAGAAGAAGCAGTACAATAGAACACGTACCAAGCAGTAGCACTTTGCAGACTTTCTGTGCTTTGCGTTGGTCCTCCTCGAGGACCTTGTCAATATTAGCGGAGACCCTGCGCTCCTCCATGCCATGGTCGTCCTCGCTTGACATGCAAGAACCCATGATGGCCCCGTTACTGCGGTGTAGACGACAGACAAGCAACCTAGCAATGCGGTTGAGTGCAGCAACCGCGGCAGGACAGGAGTGGTGACCTAGTCAGGGCTCATCGGTCTCAAGGGTGCGCCGGGAGGCCTGTGTAATGTTTGGGCCGGGTAATGCTGTTCGTTGTGAACAGCCTGTTCTGCTATGAACAGGACCCAGAGCAGGAATGGATCGGAGGGAGTGGGATGGCAGTGGACAGAAGGAGGTTGTTTACTGTTTGGAAGATGTGAGGGAGGTGGAGAAGGCAGATCAAACAGGAGGTGACTGCCAGGACATTTTCAGTCTGCTCGAAGCGTCTTTCCATGGAGTATATGAACCAAGATAGGCAGTTCCCACGTTATTATCACATAGAAGTAGGTCATTTGTGTATATTTGATTAAAATTGAATCAAACAATTTTTTTGCTTCGTCATGAAAAGCATTGCTATTACCAGTATCATGAATCAGACCTGTATCAGACTTGATTCGAGAGCAATAGTGACCTCTTACCTCCAATTTCAGTTTTACTTGTTCAAAACTATTCAATAAGCTATTAAAACCAAGCTCACTTGTAATACACTCACCGGATATCATTTTACTTCCCTAAACAGACGCAAGCAGCAACAATTCAGATGCTCTCTAACGCATCGGATTAAAGTTTAAGTTTATTGATCGTGAAGTAAACTGACTGGCGCGCCGCAGCGACAGCTCGCATCTTGAAATCAGTTCCAACTCCCTCGTTCTTTCTCTGCTACTCGTTCAAATATCTGCTCTGGAAAGGGATATATATCTGACACTAGAACTACGACTATAGTGTCTGTAATATTGACTTCAGCCTGCCTTTCCTGAGCTGTAAAGCACTGGTTTCATCCGTCGACGTCCAAATCAATATAGGGCTGACAACTTAGATCAATCGAACACCTCAACCTCAGTCTGAATCGGAAAAACGATCATCTTTTCTCAGGATCTCCATCTGCTGCTTTAGCAGTGGAAAATACTGCAACGATGCAGCATCCTTCGATGCCTCCGTTTGGATATCCAACCTACCCGCCTGGTCTGTTACCGAATAGAATGCCATCGAATCGGCCCCAAGTGCCACATCTTGCTCCAATAGACCCTCGCATGGCGTCTCCTGGCTCGAATGGATCTCCTGGATCTCATGGATTGTCTCATTCTCCTCATATCCAGCCAGTAAATGCGGCAGGCAATTGCAACGATCAGAACCCGAATATGAAGAATACAAATGGCAAAGCCAAGCATACGACACATCCACCAGCCACGAACATGCATTCTAGTGGAATGCCAGATCAATACGGTTATATGTTTTCTATGCCACCATATAACGCCGCGCCGCCGCTTCAACTTCACGCTGTTGGTAACCAGGCGCCTTCCACGTACTCTGTCGCTGGCCACTCAGGGCAGGCCCATTATGGGGCGCCGCCACTAAATCCGCTTGCACAATCATTGATGGAGACTGCTCAGCTTAAGATGAATAGTTATGCACAGAAGACTAATCCCGAGGATCTACAAGCCATCAACAATGCATATAATCAGGTTATGACTATGAGATACCCTATTATACCTTTAAGCTCAACTCCAATGGCTATGGGAAGTGTAATGCAGCCATATGTTCATTATTCCCCTGGACTAGGTTCTCAATATTTCCCAATGCCGCCGCCGCCGCCTCCACCGGGCGATAGAGTACCAAATGAGAATGGATTTCAATTTGGACCGCCTCCTGGGCTGCAGCCCCCGCCGGATGTAAGCCGATCTTTTGGATCGCCCGTGGTTGGATCCACTACTGGAACTTCAAATACATCCGTATCTAGTCCTACGCTGGCAGCATCATCGCCCTCGACAGTTTCAGCAAATGTGGTGGAGAATAGTGAGAAAACTACAAATAAACAGAAACCCAAAAAGTCTCCAAAAACTGCACAGGAGAAGCTCACCAAGGAAAAGATTGAACTTATAGGATTACCGGCGCGTCGTCGATCAGAAATTGAGGATGGTGAAGACTGGCAACCTGATATCTATGCTCAGGCATTCATTCCTTCATGGCTAAAGGTGCGTGAAATACTTTTTAATAACAGCAGCCTGGTTGTTTTAATTTTGGAATATAGAATGTGAACATGTACGAGTCAGCAATTGTGCCTGCTCAGAAGCCTCCAGATTTCGATCTCAAGCAGTATGTTTCGGGATTCGCCGGATCAACTATATTGAAATATCAAGCCACCCCACCTTTCAAATTCGAAAATACTGGATCATCGAAAGCGTTGATAGATCTTTCTGAAGATACCTATCGAGCTTATTTTTTTAATCTGATTGATACTGAGATGCAAGCCCAACGACGAGAACTCAAGGTTTACGATATGTATGCGGTTGCAATTGAAGAAGGAGATAGAGAAAGGTCATTGTATAAACTCAAGTGCCCTGGTATCAGAGAATTTACTCCTGAAGTTTCAATTGGCGATCTTTTGCACTTTCGACAACTTCGGCCACAATTTTCTGCTTATGGCAGCCTTGCGTTTTCTGGAATTACTCATTGTGGATATATATGGCATTTCAATCGTGGTAGAGGAGAAGTAATTGTTAGAATTGATGGGCTGCAAATGGAGAGCAACCTGTTTAATGTTCAGTTTACGCTTGATGAGACATTTCATTCCATGAGCGCACACTCGATTGATTTGCTTCAGAAGGAAATGAAGGAGATGCCTGATGTGAGTAGTATTTCTTGCTGTTTTCAGACTTAGCTAACAGGTTATCCAGGGGTTCGTTAGACATATGCTTTTTCCTGAAGCCAAAGATGGATTAATGCAAACAACGCTTCCTCGAGGAGCGTTTGATTTGGAATGGTGTGACGATGGTCTCAACTTTGAGCAGCAGCGGGTGGTTGATTCTGTTGTCAGGAGAGAATATGGAGATGTTCCGTTTTTGATTTCAGGTCCTCCGGGAACTGGAAAGACTAAGACGATAGTAGAATTAGCGCTTCAGCTACTGAAGTCCGATCCTGTGCATAATATTCTTCTATGTGCACCGAGTGATGCCGCAGCCGATACTCTGACCTTGCGACTTCGCAACCATCTGAATAACAAGGATTTATTCAGACTGAATCGTTTCTCACGATCCTTTCAGGAAGTTCCTGCCGAACTCCTATCTTACTGCGCGATTGAGTTTGTCGATTTTCAGGATATGTTTGTGCTTCCAGATTTTGTAACTCTCATGAGTTATCGCATAGTGGTTTGTTCGTGCAGAGATGCGGGAATACTGTTAAATGCACAATGCTCAAATCGCTCTATTGCTAAGTTACAGGAATTCATGTCCAAAGCTTGTAAAAGCCCTCCTATGCCATTACACTGGAACTCGGTTTTGATTGATGAAGCGGGACAAGGAACTGAGCCTGAAACCATCATTCCTCTACGAGTTGTGATGCCAGATGGCGACTTTAAAGGTGATAATCCGTTAGTCGTTATGGCTGGAGATCACAAGCAACTGGTGAGCTAGTACTTTGCCGCAAGTAAGTCGTTTTCCATGCTAATCTATCATTTAGGGCCCGAGAACTGCTTCTCGCTTAGAAGAGAAATCAGAACTAGGCGTGTCTTTGTTCGAAAGACTGATGGATTGTGCCTTTTACTCTGACCATCCACTTGCTCGGAAACAACAGCTTCGATCTCGGAAACAACCGACATTACCGTATTTGCGACCCGCATTTTCAAACCTGATCCGAAATTATCGGAGTCATCCAGCGCTTTTGGCTGTGCCTTCTTCACTGTTCTATTATGATACGCTTGTTCCTGTTGCTACTAATGTGGAAAGTCTTTGTGGATGGGATCGGTTACCTAACAAGAGAATGCCTATGCTCTTTGTCAACAATGTTGGAAATGACGAGATGGTTGAAGATGGAGTATCATGGATTAACGTTGATGAGATGAATTTGGTATAATTATTTGCTCAAGTATTGCTTTTGACAATGGCTAACATGACACAGTGCTGTACGATTGCTAAGGATCTTATAGACAAAAATCTTGTCAAACCCCATGAAATCGCCATTGCTGTTCCATTCCGCGAACAAATCCATCGCATCCGTTTAAACCTTCGTCGCCAACGACTCAGCGAAGTAAATGTTGGTCCGATCGAATCATACCAAGGAGCCGAGCACCGCGTCGTGATTGTTTGCACTACTCGAACTAGAGAAAGATTTGTTATCAGCGATCTTTCGAAAGGTTTAGGAATGATCCATGAAGCTAAGCGGTTCAACGTCGCAATAACGCGTGCCAAGGAGCTCTTAGTGGTAATTGGTAACTCTGAACTGCTCCAGAGAGATGAGAATTGGCGGGCTTTATTGTCGTTTTCTTTCCGAAATTCATTATTCGACACCCAAACACCGACAACCTGGCGTCCATCGCAGGACGAGATTAACACACCTTTGTTTTTCTCAAAGATTGAGTCGGGTATTATATACAAGGAAAGAACAGCTAATGGCAAAGCATTGCAAGGGGATGCTGATGACGATCCAATGTGGATCGCCGGGTTTGCCGCTGAAGAGGCTTTCGAGGACTAAACAAAAGCTAGAACAATTTGTATATTTACGATCCTTGTGATTACTTTGTAGACTGCATTTTTTTTCTTTTCATTTCTTTTTTTACTCGTGTTGCTTATATCATTGTTATCATCATGGGTAGGCGCAAAATTTGTTGTCTGTTTTTAATCATCTTGTTCTCCGTCTACTTTTAAGTGAACAGAGATTGCATGTCTATATTATAAACTTGAAAAGTTTCTGAGTTATGTTACAAAATCATTAATCAGTTTGTATTATTATATACAATACTTGTAATACATCACACTATGAAATGCTTCTACCACTAGTTTATATTTGTTTAATAATCCTTTTGATACTCATCGGGATAGAATATCAGACGCTCGACACCATCCTTGGTCAAAACCACCATTCGAATAACACCACCTGAACTACCGTCCCACTTGATGGCTTCCGTTAAAGCTAGATATGCTGGTTAATATACAATCATGATTAGCAAAGAGTTTTTTAATACATACCACCCTTGACAAAGTCGATGGTATCATCTCTGGTCATGTTCGGCTTGAATCGAGTGTTACAGTAACCATAGATATACTAGAGAAATTAGCTTTACAGCCTCAATTGCTGATACACGTTAACATACTGTTGAACCACTTCCAGCAATGGCATATGGCTGCTTGTGAAGACTTCCGCCCAAGGGAATGCTATAAACTTCTCCTCCGTTCTTTTCGTCGTAGCCAGCGCAAATGATACCAGCACTGAAGTATGTTAGCACTGTTTAGAACGAAGTATTTGCAAAGTTTGAGAACTCACGTCAAACCATCTTTGTTGGAGTAACATATTTCTTGGAAAAGTGCAGCAGCGACTTTAGTGGGCGGCTTCTCATAGAGCACACTATATTGTTGAAGATGATACTTGACGATATCGGCGACAGCTTGGGTATCGGCAGCTGATCCCGATCTGTGACATGATTTCGCATATTAGTTATCTGATTACTTGAACAGAGTGAAATATACGAGTAAACGCACCGGCAGCACCATATAGTATCGTGGACTTGTGTAAGCTTATCTGTCACTCTGTTGGATAGACTAGGTCAGCAGCCGCCTTTTCTCCAATCATGAATCCGAAACGCACCGGTTTGCAATAAAAGCACCGGTAGTAGTACGACTAGAATAATCATATTAACAACAATACACGTGAATTGTATTATAAATAATGAAATTACCTGTCAGCGCCGAGAATCACTCCTCCGTCGAATGTCACCGCCATACTGTTCGGATCGTAGAGTTAGAGATCGATCTAATCGCCAGCGTCCAAACTGGACCCATCATAAAGCAGCTCTCGACTTACATTGAGGTTCCAAGACTATACAATAAAAAGTGAGAATTAGTAACAATAAACGGAATAGAAGACTGGTGTTGATAGACGTACTTGACCTCGCCCTTCTTGAGGGCTTTCATATCGACTGATATTCCATTCATGACTACCGATTTATAGAATCCGCAAACACAACAGTATCCTTTCTGAGCTTCTCAAACCAATGAAACAGATCGTACTATTCGATCCTCCTAAAACTATGCAGCGTGCTGTCTGTGTATTTGAGCAGAGTAAGCGTGTCAAAGACGGTCATCGAAGACCAGAACCCACGGCGCGGCTCAGTCTGGATTTACCCGGCCTCCTGTTGGACATCGGGTGGTGGGAAAAAATGGAGAATGTGGTTCGATTTGGGCTTTTGTTGTGGAGGAAATACCCTGTCTGGAGTGCTTTTGTATAGTTGCAGTAGGTAGTTCAGTGTGTTTGTTGACTTGATGCTGTGCTAGTGTGCTAATGTTTATTGTTACCAGACTCGGAAGAGCTCAGCGCTGAACGCATCAGGTTGCTTTACTTCGTTCAGGGAACTACATCTTTACGCGCTCTCCTCCACCCGACACTCATATCTGGAGCTAGAGCCTCGACAAAGGACGTCCAGACACGTGCCGCGTTATGGACTCTACAAGCACAGAATGGTCTGTCAAGATGCTTCTTCGCACACTTAAAATTTTGTCTGCGACTGGCGCAAGCTGTGTTGGTGCGGTCGCGGTCTTGCTGTACTTTGCTCAGTCTGCTCTGATATATCCCAGCAACTTCCCCGCAGGCAGCCGGACAGAGGTTCAAACACCGAAGAGCTACGATCTTCCGTATGAGGATGTGACTTTAGACACTAAGGATGGCGAGAAAATCAAATTATTTGTTATGAAGCAGACCGATCCGGAATTACGGAATGGTGGGCAGACTGTCATAATATGCTGCGCTAATGCCGGAAATATGGGCCACAGATTACCAATTGCCTCCGCCTTCTACAAAATACTTCAGTATAACGTCATATTGTTTTCATACAGAGGATACGGCTTGAGCACAGGAAAACCAAGTGAAGCGGGAATCAAAATCGACGCCGAAGCCGTATTCAAGTATGTCAAGAGTGAGCCGGAGCTGAAAAATTCCGGGGTCGTAATGTATGGTCAGAGTCTTGGAGGTGCCGTTGCGATATATCTTGCAGAGAAGTATCAAGATCAAGTAAGTATTTATTATTGCTATCACACAAATATTCCTCGCTAATCTCACCATCTCCTCTAGATCAGTGGACTCATCGTCGAAAACACATTCCGCAGCATCCCATCTCTAATTCCCTCCGTCCTCCCGGTCGCACAATACTTCACTTTTTTATGCCACCAAATATGGCCATCCGACAAACTCATCCCCAAAATCACAAAGATCCCAGTCTTGTTTCTGAGTGGGCTTAATGATGAAATTGTTCCGCCGCCACAGATGAAGTATCTTTATGAGAAATGCGGAAGTCCTAGTAAAGTCTGGAGACAGTTTGTCAACGCGTGAGTTCATCTTTTCTCTGTTTAGGAGAGCTTTGGGCTAACCCTTGTGATTTAGAACACATAACGAAACATATATGAAAGACGGATATTGGACTGCGATTATCGATTTCTCAAACGACTTTGTCGACAAGAAAGCACAATAACTGTCAACCTCAACCTCGACTTTTCACACCATCTCTCATCTTTACATCAATTCTCAGAGTAATAATTTTACAAGTTAACCGCATTCATTGATGATTAGTTAAATGCACTAACATCTCGTCCAAGCTGATGAAGGTTGGAAGCATAGAGACATGTCATAGATAGCTATTCCTACAAAGAGCACACTATAATAGAAACATCGTGCCATTTCTAAGCAACTAACAATAACAACAATATAAGATCATGATACAAAACACATCCAACTATAAACAACCCAAGCAACAACACCTATAAAACGACAATCCAGCTGTAACAACAGACTGAAAATTGTCTAAAAAGTATGACACGAGAAAAAAAAATCGACTAAAAATCTTCTGTATATCCACCACAATCACCTAAATATGAAAAAAAAACCCTGCTATAACAAGCAAAATGTAACACAATAAACACCCTCAAAATTTTCCAAAACCACTTCTCCGTATCAAATCGCATAGCAACATTGCATCGACCTATTCATGAAATAAAAAACAACAAAAAAGCAATACAACTAAACAAATAACTCCAATGACAAGCTTATGACAGTAAAACATAACGAGCAAAGAAAACCGAAAACCATTACTCTGCGATACGAAGCACACACACGAGTAAAGCACGCGCATTAAAAAAGGATTACAGCGCCATTAAGTAAACACATAAACCACAAACTTTTCAACGCAACCTGTCGGATACTATCTTATCTCAAGAAAGTCCAGAGACAACGTCTTATATCTGGAATCGACATAGACCGACGCGGGTGAAGTACTCAACGTGGGCGCGATAAGCAACCTCACGGCCCTGGAAAGCAAGGGTGGTGACGACTCCTTCGCCAGATGAGCAATCACTGTCCTCCTGGTCGTTACAGATATAGCAGTCCTCGGGCATAGGCGAGAGAGGGCCTTTGGAGATGTAGATCTCACCTCCACTGTGCCGCCAGGTGACGCCAAGGGGTACTTGAGGGACAGGGTCGGACTTGTGAGTGACGCGCATGTTCTCGATTCCAGACTTTAAGACAAGGTAGTCAAAGTAGTCGGCAAAGTAGGAGTTACCAACACGCGGCTGACCGAACGTCGTGATCTCGGGGTAATAGCCAGAGGTGAGAAGATCTGCACCAGCCAAGACGGCAATAGCACCACCAAGAGAGTGCCCAGAGACCAGGATGCTATATCCAGGAAAGCTCTCCGTCAGCTTGATGAGATCAGGCATGAAAAAGCTCTTGGTATCGAGATACGAGTGGAGGAATCCTCTATGGACGTAGCATCCAGGGCAGGAGTCATCGGTGCTATTAACGGGATATTTCTCCTGGATAGTATCAAGGTTGGTGTACCAATTCACCATATTGTTTGTACCGCGGAAGACGAGAAGGATACGTCCAACGTAGTGATCAACGGCAAGGTATCCAGAGCAGGTAGAGTCAAACTCGGTGTTTGTGAAGGTGGTGATAATCTGCATGCCAGGGTTGAAAATCTCACAGGCACGAGTGCAGTTAAAGGGAGAAGTGATGCCGGGCATAGGAACACAGTACGCGACGTTATTCAAAAGAGCGAGCTCTTGCAAATGCTCGTACTGAAACTCGGATATGGTATAGTGCTTGCTTGCGCCGAACAAATTGCCGAGACCAAAGAGGCCGCCAAAGAAGCCAGTGGTGCTGACCTTTTCATCCTGCGAAGCGACTGGCGCATCTGGCATCGAGCTGTAGAACTCAGAACCGTCGTCACCGGTCTGCACACTTGCGACATAGCTGGCTGCGACTTGGTCATCCTTGTTATCGGCAGTGACTTCGTAGAGCTCCTTCTCGTAGCCATGGTGATAGTAGGAAGCAGGGTACGGCGTGTCTGCATCATCGGGAGTAAGGTAACCCAAGGTGAATCCGAGCACGACAGCGACAGCAACAGTAGCAAGGATCGTGATGATTTGCTGTTTCCGCGACATACCCAGCACGCGTCTCCAAGCGTATTTCGACCCAGATTTGATTTTTCTGCTGGCGATAATCGCGGTCCGCTTCATCGGATTGAAATCGGGATCGTCAATGGGATCTGGCTGAGGAGCATATTCCTTCGCGACGCCTTCCAGATGGTCGTAGTCATAGTCCTCGGCTTCATCGATGCTCACTGCTGAGCTGGACTTCTCAGTCAGAGGCGCCGGCTCAAACAGGTACGAGCGCATGGCTATTCTGAGGATTGAAAGAACGAGATAAAAGAGAGCCGGTCCTGTCTAGAGTAAGAACAGATAAGACGGTAGGAGGACGAGGACGAGAAAAGAGCTGTCAGAATTGATAATGATCTAGCAGGACGAAGCAGAGAAGCGGAAAGGAGGGCTGTCGATGCCACTGCTTGCTGCTTTGCGAGTGTGTGTGTGCCTATCGCTGCCTGTGTGGATGAATGGAATTGGTGACACAGTCTAAGTCAAGCCTTGCCAGAAGCTAAACAATCGCGTGCTGTTTAAGGTTTATTACTCTCACTTGAGCCGGCAAGTTTGCACTGTATGGACAAACCTTATCATGTTCGCGGTTTAAATTTGGTGTTTAGGGTTTTTGATACACAAACAGCGAGCGCTGATAACGCTGCACAAAGAGAACGCAAGCGGCACAACGGTTATTGTCCTTTGTGGCTTTTCGTCCCCTGCGGTGAGGATGAAACAGAGCAGGAGGATGGTATGTTTGAAAGATATTTGTTGTCTGATGTGTTGATCGCAGCACTGCTCGTTTGACAGCGCATCACCTGGCTACATCGACCTCAAAATAAATGATTGCAATAGTCAATTCAATTCAGCAACAACAGCTAGAGACATATAACACAATCAGGCATGCTCAGACAATAGCAAGCGCGGGAATATACACAATAATAATACAGAAAATTCTCAAAACTTAAAAACAAAAAAAAACCAAATAGCCCATAATCGTCCAATCCCAAACAAATGTGCTGTAAAAAGCAGAGAATATTGAATCTTGAACCCGTAAAAGACAGTAAAAGCAGTAAATATCGAGCAATCAAATGTCAACAAAAAAAACACATTGTACTCCAAAAACATAATAGCATAAACAGAACAAACAAGGATGGACATATGAGTAATATAGACACTCGACAAAATTCCTTTTTATAAGTAAACCGAAATGAACTCAAAAAGAGCAATGTTAATGCACTTCCCCATCTATAAACATTCGCTCCCTTTCTCCCTCTTTTCAACTTCTAGCGTCTCAGCCGCTCAGTACTTGGGAGCATTGCCTCTCACAGTAGCACCGAGAGCCTCCAACTCAAGAACCTCAGGCAGCTGCTGCGAAGACTTGATGAAACTGGCGCGATCATCACGCATAGGCTGGTAGCGAGTATCCGGGTTCTTGGACAAGACCGCCATTGTACACGAGACCAGGATCATGATCAACAGGATCAACGAGAATGCGGCATTCAAAATGAAGAACACAACGCCCATGACTCCGGTGACGTAAGATGGCACCTTTGTGACTCCAGTGAAGAAGAAGAACAAAAGAGCATTGGTGAAGTTGACTGCCTGGATAGTGATGTTGAGGATGTTGGTACGGCGGTCCATGTAAGGCTTGAAGTACGAGATGAGAATGAGATAGGTCAACTCGATAATGAGAAGGGCAATTCCCTGGGTCGTGCCAGAGCTCTGGCCAAACGAAATGAAAACTGCCTTGACGAGCATGTACAAAATGGCAGGGATAATAAAGTAGTATGCAGTCGCGCGAAACTGGACGTAGATGAAACCCCATCGGTTAAGAGCAGCAGCATCAGAGTACAGGATGTACGCAGGGTTCTTGTGGATAGCAACCGATCGCTGCGCAAGTCTGATGACCTTGAAAGCAGCCCATCCAACAAGACCCCACACCATCAACAGCATAACAACGGCAAGCACGACAACGGCAGGCGAGTCACGGCGCGTGAACTCCCACAAAGACAAAATAGTCATCTGAGGGAATCCGACAAGAACCATGCGGTACATGGTTCCCTTAATGATTGTAAGCCAGCGCTGTCTAAACTCGGCGTATCTATCGAATCGAACCGCACCAACACGCGAAAGACCCTCGAGAATGAGCTTCGTGAGGCAGAGCGCGATGGTGATGAATACACAAAAGACGAGGAAGAAAACAAAGCCGGTGAGAAACAAGCTCGAGATTTCGATGCCTGCCAAATACGCGATACGACGGAAACCGTGTAAGACGTAAGTGCTCGAGCTGGTAATTGACTCATTGTTGGAGCGGGTTGTAAGCATGCGAGAAGCACTGCGGATGTATTCAAGAGATCGCTTCTGAATCAAAATAGAAACTGACGATAGATCCTGGAGAAGGGTGGTGGGAGTACCACCGGTAGCCTTGAGATACCAATTGAAGATGTCCTGCATGAACCCCACGCGAATGATGCCCATGGTCCACTGGAAATCCTGAACCCAGGCGGCGGTCATGGGAGGGAGCTTCATGGCGCACATGCCGATAATAGCAACGCTTTGAAAGTATCCAAAAAGAGAGAGACCGTTAGCAGCGATATGTGCGGCGGTGGAGGAGTGACCAGAGGCAGACGCGAAGGCAGAGACAACAAGCGCAATACCGGCAATGATGGCGGTGACCCACTTGACGACGGCTTTGTCTACACTCTTGCCGTTAGAAAGGACAGCCTGGACACAGGCGACCTGAACGGAATCTGAGCTGTAGATTTTGACCTTTGCAGTTGCGTCGAGGTCTGGCATAGTGAAGGTGATGCCTAAAATTAGAAGAAACGCGTCAGCACACATTTGATTATTTTGCAAGACGCAGGCAAAACAGGACTGCAAGAGATCAAAACTCACCAGGAATGCTGTTGATTACTTCCTCGGACAAGGTAATATCGGTTTCGATATCAAACTGACCGGGGCTGATGGGGCAGAGCTCAGAGATGTCGAGGCTACAAGGATCGAGGTTGTAGTTGAAGACACTGATGCCATACGCGAGAACGTCGATGCTTGCGGTGATGTTACCGCTCAGGGTCGATGTCGCGACAATGTCAACAGATACAGTTCTGTTGTCCGGCGTGAGGACGATGTTGAAGAGCGAGGCGGAGAAATCAGAACCGTCCATGCAGGTCTGCAACGCGGTGGACTTGATGAGGTGCTCGGCAAGGACGGGAGCGGCCGTCACAAGAGCGAGTGCTCCGGCGACAAGGGTTCCAAAACGCATGATTCCAAGATATTTACAGAGAATCAGAGCACGTAGTCAAAGAGCAGGACAGCCGGGGAAGTGGTGAAGTGTTGAAGCTGGCGTTGAGGAACGGACAGACGCATCAGGGGGCTTAACACGCCCACACAACCGCAAACAACGGGACAGAAACGCAGAAAACACCGCCCCGCCACGCAGCGCGTAGCCCTAACCACGAGTTTATTTATAGGATAGTTGCTGAATCCGGAAACCGTTGCTATATTGGGAAGAAGAATTGCTGGATTAGGCAAATGGGAAATGAGCCCAGCATTCTCCTACGTGTTGCGATAATTTGCGCGCGCGGTCGTTTCTGTGAAGTAGCAAGTAATTGCGTATTAAAGAGCAGGAATATTGCTGCGTATTAAAAAGCAGTAATATTGCTACTGCGGCCGCTTGCTTGAACTGCGCGTGTTAAAAGCGACCATCCTCGCCAGAGACGGCCAGTGACGTAGACGCGTCTCGTCATTACGATCTTCCTCGAGCAGCCCTCTTTCTTACCTAACTATTTAAGTCACATTCTACTCGTCGTTTTCGTGCCTAAATCCATGCACACTACGCGCACCCTCCAGTTGGTATCCTACGCGGTGTGGAGGACGACTGCAAACGCGTCGTTTCTTACGCCACCAATTCTCGCGTTATTATCGCGTAGGGCTAGTTTTCTAAAGAACCCTCTATTATTCACAACGCTACTCCATCCTTTATCCATTCCTTTAATAAATACCCTCCCAAACTCATTATACTCCCATATTATTACAGCCTGATCAATTACCTAGGCACCCAAAAAAGTTCGCTTGATCTTCGCTCCCGTTAATTCAATCTTGTTCCCAAAAGACACATGCTTGTCGCTCGTTGTCTTCACATTCTCGTCGTTCTCTTCTGCCTCTGGATACTCGATCGGCTCCGGCGCAGCAGGCGTTAACGACATCCGACGTCGTCGCTCCTTCACTACTGTCCTCCCATTCTCGCCCGGCACAACCACACCAGTCACAGGCTCAGCCGCGCCCAAAACAATCCCACTCCCATTCTCCACCTGAACAAGATTGAGAACAGCGGTGCGGTGAAGAATCTTCGGGCTATCTGGTGAGGCGGTGCGGGGGATCGAGCTGGATCTTATAGATGAGCTTCGATGACGGCCGGCCTTACCCATAGCACTCGAAACAGGCGTAGGGGTCGGTGGGGATGGCGGGACGATCGTGATTGTATCCTTAATCGTAGATGTAGAGCCAGACGAGTTAGACGCGGTCTCGTAGTGACTAGTGCCATCAGTCTCGTCTCCGTCTGAAAAATGCTCTTCATCTTTGTCGCCAGATTCACGGTGCTTACTTGACGAATTATCATAGTCATCATCTGCATGTACTGCTTTAGACAAGCCAGAAGGTCCAGGAACCGGCAACTTCGACAATCCAGAGTACGATCGCGTCGCCGGCGCCGTCGACGAAACTCTCGAGAACGACAATGTGGATGAGTTCGACGACGTCTTTTCTAACTTCAACGCCTCCAAGTTCTCCAATCCGTCGTCGGGTTCGGAAGGCATTCCAAAATATTTACCTAAAATGCGTAGGACATGTGGTATAACGACTTTTCCAACATCGTTGCCCCAGATTATATCAAGATGTTCATGTTCTTCCGCCGGAATCGCAACGGCATGCGGTGGCAGCTCGTCAAGCATGACGTTGATATCCACCAACGAGTCCTTAGTTCCATAAATCAAGTAAATCGGTGATGTGATATTCCGAGTCGGAAACTGCGCGACTTTATAAAACGCACGACCATAAAGTCGCAAAGGTGCATTCACATCGTCGTCAAACAACTGGAAACAGCGATGACGCATGATCTGGAACCAGTGCACAACAGTCTTGACTGACGCAAAGGAATAGAGATGAGCATATGATGCTATTTTCTGGTGTAACGTGATATTGTCGCCATGCCAGTTAAACAGGAATACGAGCGACATATCAATCAATCGGACAAACAGCGGCGGATCTAGTATCAATGAGCACGAATTCTCTTCTTCATAAAGATAGAGTACTTACACATGATTGACTGCCAGAAAATAGCACTAGACAAAATTGCTTTTCTTCCAAAAAATAGATACATGAGCGTAGGCGAAGACTTTATCAGTGCATCAACAACGCCAATACGAAGTCCCTTCGGCGCCATCGCCGGCGCTAATGCCACAAATACTCTAACCTTGTCGTTCAGTTTAGGATGCAAACTCAAGGCTGCAAAGGCTTGGGCACTGCCTTGCGAGAAACCGACGTAGGCGAGAGAATCTTGACCGGTCGTTTCGAGGATGTAGTCGATAACATCAGGGATATCGTAGAGTGCGAATTCGTCCATTGAAAAGTCCCAGAATTTAGCCTCTTCAGAACTGTGAGAGACGTGCTTCTTGGAGTATTTATTGCCACGGTTGTTGCCGAGCCAGACGTCATATCCTAGCTCCGCGAGGATGAACGGCAGACAGCGCTGCGGATCCGTCAAACACACCCAAATCTCTGAATTCATCAACAAACCATGATGAAGATACACAACCGGCTTATGCTGTTTCTTGTTTTCTGAAGATGATCGAGGTCCCCGTGGTTTCCGCGCCAACTCTGCTTTCGATTTAGAAATGCGATGGATGCCCAGAAGATATCCGTCCTTCGTCATGACGATATGCTCTTCGGCGCGGTATCCAAAAATCTCACATAAACTCACAAAGTCTCCTGCCTCATAAATCTTATGCACAATAGTCCTATCCTTCGTCGCAGCCGGCAAGAATATCGAGTACATCTTCCGGGTGATCTTCTCAAAGACAAGGATAGCCCAAGTTGGGAGCCATGACGTAACGAAGCGCAAAAAGGACTCGAGCACGACGAGCAGCAGACCGAAGATGAGCGGTGGCCATTCGAGAACTCGCAGTCGACCTATCAGTGGGATGTACATGGTTATGGCTGATCAGAGCTGGCTGTGGTGAGCAGAAGAGAGGTCCAGCATGTGTACAGCTGATAAAAGCCTGGGTGGACACGACGTCATACACTCACTCAAACTGGGCCGTCTTTCAGATTGAAAGCTCTGATCAAATTCAGATCACAACTCACAGCTCAGTCACATATATTTACTCGGCGCAATACCAGCAAATCTGATGAGGGTCTGCACGGCTGAGCTGACAAAAAATCACGAAACCCTCCTTCGACACGCAGCGAACCGTTCGACATTTCTCCCACAACGCAATTTTACTCGTATTCCTCCTTCAGCTTAATTACCGCGATTTATTTGTAATCTTACACAATTTTCAAAACAATCCTCAAAAGTAACACCAAACGTCTAAACACCACATCCATATCATATCTTGTACAGAAAATAAAACCACAGTAAAAACTCCTATTACAACCTCCCTAGTGAGATTCGCCATCCAGCCCTGAACACTCTCCGCTTTCTATATGGCTCGCAACCCAGTCGTCCACATTATCAAACTGTCGCAAACATCCTTTACACTTTCCACCTGCACCCGCTCTCTCTTTCTTCTTGATTCCCACCGGGTAGTCAAAATGCATCGACTTGAGATGGTTCTTGTACGTATCACAGCGAGAGAACCCGCCAGAAGAGTGGCATCGTGGGTCCGCGCTGTAAAACGGACACGAAAACGGCGAATCGCCTTGATGCGCCTTTTGGTGTCTCATCAAATCATTCGGTCGTGAGAATCCACGTCCACAGATCTTGCACGAGTGTGGCCTGAACGCATACGCCATATGAATTGCGCGATGTGCTGCGAGGTTAGAAAACCAGCCAGAGCACTCCGGACATTGTTGCTTTCGTGATCGCGAACGAATTGGGCCGCCAGATGACGTTCCAACGCTCGACGCCGGACTATGCGATGTTTGAGAAGAACCATACATGGAGCCATTGTGTGAGGTTATAGACGTGCAGCTCGCAGCAGATGGCGAAAACGCAGGCAACATCGTAGACTGTAATGCAGGCGGTGTGAGACTAGCGCTCAAAGCACGTTGCTGGTAAACGGGATGGGTTTCAAAATTGATAGGGGGAGGTGAAGCAGCCGGAACTTGCAGTGTAGGCAGCGAAGCATTAGTTGGCGCATATGTTGTCGAAGAAGCAGAGTCACTTGCTTCCTCGTCATCTTCTTCGCGAGAAGATCGCGAATTTGATCGCTCGCGTCGATGGCGATATGTGTAATTTGATAAGTCCCCGCAGCCACGGCTGTACGAGCCATAACGGCTACTGTCGTAACCGTTATTTGAGCCGGCGGCCGCTGCTGCGGCAAGGAATGAACCAATACCAGCAATTGCTCCCTGATAATTCTCTCTGCTCTGCTCGCCCGAAGCCGAAGAAGGCGTGTCTTGGCTCATAAGTCGCGAGATACTCATTGGGTTGCCGTTATCGGTAGGAGCATAAGTGATCCCCGGAACATCGCCAGTGTTGTCAGATTGAGCAACAGAAGGTCCATCCAATCCACGCATGCCAGGGAAAAGGCTATCAATTCCCTTGACTGCACGGAAACGCGTTACGATTGGATCCTCTTGGGAGTAAGGGTCAGAAGTAGAGGCAGCACCAAGATCAAAGAATGGAGCCAAGCTGTCGATTTCGTCGCTAGTGATTGTCTCTTCCAAAGGTGGCGAAGGAGGAATTGCGCGGGGACCAAAAGGAGATGAAAGCGCGCCAGAGTGATCAGAACGGTCAGAAGAATCGTGAATTGCCACAGCTGCCAATGCCGGGACACTAACTGGTGCTGGTTTCCCGGCTAGAATGGACGAGGATGCGGTAACTGTGCTGCTCATTGAGGTGAGAGCTGATGTCTCGGCTTCCCGTTCAAACGAGCCAGTGTTCATGATACGATTGAACGCCTCAAGAGCCTCGAATGAGTCCAAGACACCGTTGTAGCCATGGCGGGCAAGAACCTGTTGGGCGAATAATGTCGTAAATTGGTGAGAAGCATTCTCGCCTGAGACTGTAGAAGAAGTACCACTTGCAGCACCGACAGAAGGTGTTGCAGTAGCAAAGTAGAGCTTTTTCAGTGCCGCGATCTGAGCCTCTGTAGGAGCTATGCTCCGAGGAGGAGCCAGAAAAGCTCTTTTGGCAGCGCGAGCCGATGATTCGGCAGGAAGATATGTGGGCTCGTCAAGGAATCTTGAGAGCTCTGCAATGCTTGCGTCGAGCTCATCTTGCCGTCGTCGAACTTGGTCTTTGATCTGGGAGAGCGATGGCTGATCGCTAATGTCAGCGGCGCGCACGGCGATGGGGGTTTGATGGACAGCGTCGAATGCTCTAATCTGGCGCAAGATGGCGCCGGTCGAGGCATCATCGTCGTCACTGTCATCGCTGTCATCGTCTGTGTTGGCGGTTGAGATGGCGAAGGAGAGTTCGAGGCCCTCGCTGCGTCTACGGGAATGGATGTGGGCTGACCATCTTGGGCTAATGGTGCTGGTAGTGGAAGGGGTCGAGATGGCGGTGGGGAATTCCGAGTGCAAGCCAAGCTTTTCGTTAACGGAAGTAGTAGTAGCAGCAGCCGCAGTAGCCGCAGCGTGCGCCGAAGACGAGGCAGCTGAGGCGGTGACGGATACAGCTTCGGCAACGCAGGCAGCTGCGCGGAGGGAGATGGTAGCGGCGAATGCAGCGGTGCGTGCGCAGAGGAGTCTGAGGGGCCGGTCGGCGCTCTTCTTTTCTTCAGGGAGAGAGAGGTCCCCGGAAGAGCGTCTTCGAGGGAAGCATTTCTTCTTTGGTTTCTTGTCGGAGCGGGAAGAGGCTGCAGGAGGTGTGAGTGACAAAAGCAGGACAGCATAAGCAAGAGTGGCATACCAAAGGTCGTGACGGAGGAGTTGCCAGAGGGGACGCGCTTCTCGAGAGAGAGGCCATTGAAGGAGTCCACAAGAGTAGCATCAGACGAGTCGCTGGATGCCGAGTCGAAAGAGCGAATGGAGGCAGCGCGCGAGAGCTGCTGCGTAGGGCGGGACTTCTTCCTGCGGGTGAGCTTCTGCTTGAGATGGTCGACGTTGGCCCGGTAGGAACAGTCGCAGCAGTCGGCGGGCTGCTTCTCGCGGTCAGCAGGAGTCGAGGCGACGAAGAAGAGCATGTTGCGGAGGATGGCGATGCCGTCGTCTTGGGCGGAGGATGGCGAGGAGGACGCAGCGGCGGGCTGAGAAGAGGACGGAAGGGAAGGGTTCGCCATTGGGTGTGATCAGCACACAGCTAATGCGGCGTGGGCGGGTGCGGCTGGAGTGGACTTGTGTTGCGAGGACGAGCTGGGCGAGGAAGTTGCGGAAGCCGAGCTGTTTTGCGGCATGCACGGAGGAGGAGGAGGAGTTCACGGAGGAGGAGGAAGACGACGACGGCGAAGACGAAGACGGGAAGACGACGGTGAAGAGCAGCAGCCAGCGCGACGAGGACGAAACGCGAGCAGGTTTCCTCTGGCCGCGCTGCGCCATTATTTTGTATGCGGGCGCGGTGCGACACAGATCGGCACAAGCCGACTCAGCGGACGCCCGCCAAGGCCGGCAGCCCTCCCGAACCGCACTCTATTTCCCTGTCTCCCATGCACGGCTGCGACGCTGCGACACAGCGGCTGCCCCGTTCGAGCTTAGCGTTGCAGGAGCTGACGCGGCCTGCTGTGGCGATGCCGGGGCGACTAGGTCTCGCTTCCCCGTCGCGCTGCCAATTAAGCTCAGATTGGCAGAACGACACTCCAGCACAGCCACCGCGCTTTTGCACAGCACAGCCATTCAGGGTTTAGGCCACGCGGCCCTGCGTCGCAGGCCGCTTCTGTTTACTTTGCCTGCTTTCGTCCGCCGCCTTGGCTCGGCCGGCTGCAGTGATACGGCGTATCTGCTGTGTCTGCCGCTACTTGTTATTTTCGCTATCTTGCTACTATATAATGCCACTTGTCTCTGCTATTTCGACCACATCTCATCATTATCTCTGGTATATATCGAACATCAACGCTATCTCAGATAGCACTCCTCAGACCACCCCAAACTCAGTACCTAAACTCATCCAACGTCTTCCGCGCATACGCACTCTACACCCTTAGCGCGTCGAGCCTCGACAACGCCTCCCTCAGTCCCTCCCTCACTGCCCTCAGCCCTTCCTTTTCCATCACAACCGTTTGCTGCCGACGCAACCCTTCCTCCTCTTCCCGCTTCCGCAACTTCCCTCTTAAGCTCTCCTGCTCCGCCTCCGCTGTTTTCACCCGCTGTTTCAGAGCCTCGCGCTCGCCCTCTGCGTGCGCAAGCCGCCGGTCAACCTCTGCCGCCCGCTTCTCGAGCGCCGCTTTCTCCCCACTCATCCGCTCCTTCGCTCCGCTCACGCTCTCCATCTCCGCCCGCAGCGCAACCAGCTCGCGCTCCTTGCGCTCAACCATCCGCTCCATCTTCTGACTCGTACCAGTCAGAGTCGCAATCTGCTCCCGCAGCTCCTGGCTCTCCCGCAGCGCTGCCTGCATCTGTCTCTGGTTCTGGTCGTATCGAACTCTCTGTATGAAAACACAATTAGAACTCTTCACTGCCTCGGTGACGCGTCATTCAACCCTACTCACCGCTTGTTGCATGCGCTCCTCGACCTCCCGGTCCGAGCTCTTCAACCGATCTTCCGTCTCAGTCAATTGACGCTCGCGCTGGTTGATGATCGTCTTGAGCACCGACATCTCCTGGGTGCTAAAAACACAAAACATGCACGTCAGTATCCGCCCAAAAAAAAAGACCCCTGGTACGGCACAAACTTGCTCGTATCTGCATCTTTGAAACAAATAAACACAAACGTAAAACGAAAATACATACAGGCGCTCCATAGCATCCGTAATCACCGCCTCCTTGTCCTGCTTCTCGGCAAGCTCGCTGTCAAGATTGGCAATCCGCTTCTCGAGTTCGCCCTTTTCGCCTTCAAGCTGTCCGATAATTCGCGCCCCCTTCTCAAGCTCGCTGCGCCATAGCTCGACCTCGCGATCGGCCTTGCGCTTCGCTTCAAGCAGCTCCTCGCACTGCGCCTCGAGCTTGTCGAGGTCTTCAAGCGCTCCGGCTAGCTGCTCTTCCAAGTCTGCCTCGCGCGCCTGCGATCGCCGAAGAATCTCCTCCTTGTCGAGCGCAAGCGCCCGCTCACTTTCGAGAGTCTCCTGAATCCTCTTCATCTCGGCCTCGAGTTTGCGCGCTCGCTCACGCGCGTTCTGGCTTTCTTTTTCGCTCTCTTCGAGCTGGCTTACGACTTTGCGGTATTCGCCGTCTCGCGCCATACTGGCAACAGTCTCGCGCTGCGCAATCAGTAGTGGCTGCATCTTGACGTACATCTTCCACCATGGATTATCAATTTGCGACGCCTTGACCGTCTGTGCAATCACTCTAACAGCTTCGGCGCGATACAGTCTCTTGTTGGCATGCCGACGTTGGATATATCCTCTCGCGCGCGATTGGATCCGAGTCACTAGCTCCCGCACAAGTCTCTCGCGGCGGTCTTCAAGCTCAGCAAGTACGCCCGCGCGGAAGAAGACCTTTGTAACACCAACTCTGTATGCCGCCTTATCGAGCTTCAAGGCGTCGACGATAGTCTTGCACGCACGCTGTCCATCGACATATCCAGCAGACGACTGCGCACGCGCCATCTTAGCATACCCTTCATCCCGCGACACCAAAATCTCATACCGCTGTCTAAACTCAGCAAACGACAAGCGATTAGGAAATCCAGTACGAGCAATTCGAATACCTTCCAAGACACCATTGCATCGCAACTGATCAAGAACCAGCATCTTGTCCATCAGCTTCGGTCGCTTCGCGTGGTTAGGCAAGATACAACGCACAAAGTGTGGATGCGTCGATCCAAGCTGACCCACCAAGCTCGTCAATTGCTCCTTGTGTCTCTGTGCGACAGTGCGAAACAATCCCTTTCGGCGTCGAGTACCCTCGCTGGCTCCAGCTTCGCCGTCCTCGGCAAAAAGTCTCGCAACATGACTTTCGCTAGATTGACTAAGTAGCTGAGTAATGTTATCATTTAAGGGATCTTTATTTTTCTCCAGCCATCCCTCGGTGTTGTAATCGACATCAGCGGCGTAGTGCGTCAAGCGAAATCCTTGGTTCAACAACGATGGCTTATACTTGTCGGACTTTTTGTCCCACAAAGCGTGTAACTTCTCAGTAAACGATTGATCTGTAGCTCTAGGCATCACGCAATCTTCATCCAAGCAGGAAAAGATACCAATCGGCTATTTCAATGTTAGCAAACTTCCTCAAGATTCAAAAGCATATACTCACTTTAGACTTCTCAATCAAATCAATAGTCGGCTGAAGATCATGACCAAAATCAATAAACTGCCACTCGATATTCTCTCTAGCATACTCCTCCTGCTCAAGCACAAACATATGGTGATTAAAAAACTGCTGCAGCTTCTCATTGGTATAGTTAATACACAACTGCTCGAACGAGTTCGTTTCAAAGATCTCAAAGCCAGCAATATCAAGCACGCCGATAAACATCGCACTGCTGCCATCGCGCTCAAGCACTTCGTTAATCCGGCCAACGAGATAAGCGAATCCGCGCTCGTAAATCGCCTTTGCCAGCGCGTGAATCGAAAACTGCACCTGTGCTGCGGTACGCGACTGGTCAACCCAATCGCGGCCAGCCTTGACACGCGGTCGCAGCAATGCTTTCGAAAACGTATCAACAGGAACACCGAGAACATGACAAAGCTTCTCAACTTGCGAATACTGCAAGATCTTGGCTTGTCCTGAAGATCTCTCAGCGCCAATTTCAAGATTTCCAATGTGCAAAACAATCGCAATTACACGCAGGAAATCTTCTTGCTCTCGGTCTGTAAAGCCCATGATTCGAAAAGCCTCCAATAAATTCTTGAATTCATCAGCATCTGAAACGCCGGGGATTGACTTATTGCCGCCTTTGACATAATTATAGTCAGAAACCTTTCCATCTAATAAAAAGAGCTCGCGCAAAGACTCAGAAGCCCCACTGAGCAATTGATAAAACACATGGTAATTTCTTTCCATAGGACTCTGTGTGACAACACGAGTCTTTTCGAGTAAATAGTAATCAATATAAGCCCCGGCAATCTGACCAGATCGGCTGAATCCAATCTTAATAAACTTGCCAAATCGCGAAGAGTTATTGTTTCGTGCTGTCTGCGAATTTCCAAATGCCTCCAAAATCGGGTTAGCTTGTAAGATCTGCTGCTCAAACGAGCCAGTGTTTGGCTTCAATCCAGTAGCGCTGTTTGAAGTAACTGCGGCAAGATACTGAATCACTCTCTTTGTGTTTTCAGTTTTTCCGGCACCAGACTCACCAGTGACCAAGATCGACTGGTTCTCGTGCATCTCTAGCATACGGCGGAATGCAAGGTCAGTTATGGCATAGATATGCGGAGGCAATTCGTCACGAGATTTGTTTTTGTAAAGAGAGAGGTACTCTTTGTTGTAAAGAGATAGACTGCAGTACGGATTCACAGCAACCAAAAACAGGCCGGAGTAAGTCTATACAAGTCAGCTCTGTCCAAGCAATCAGTAGCAATGGTATCATACGTAGATCATGTCTGCCATATATCGGGTTTCAATGTTATGAACGACTGAAGCTTCGTTCAGGTGCGTCAATTCAGCCATATCGTTTGCCTTGTCGAATTTCGGCGGATTAACTCGTTCAGCGTCAGTCTTGTTAACGATACGTTCCTTGGAAGTGTTAGCCGATATCAACACTATCATTCCTCAATACTTACCGAATCATCGGTACAAATAACACGTAGCATTCCATCCTCTTCTTCCTGCGTAACAAATCCCTTGATAAAAGCTTTCTCATTATCGGGAATCCACACCCACTTCTTTCCCGCAAACTCAGCGCTATCGCCTTCAACAGCAACGCCCTCGTCCGTATCGTGGAGTCCATTCTTCTCGCGAGCGTTGTCGCGTTCGCTGTTTGCACCGCTTTGCTCTAATGCACTCTTGATCTGGCTAGGAGTGAAGGTATGGACGCGCTTGTTCGGGGTATTCGAGTTGATTGAAAAATTGCGCCCATGAGGCAGATTCTGAGAAATAGGCGTAAGTTTAGTCGGCGAAGCAGAACGCGAACTGCTCGCTGAAGGAGTCGTCGGTCGCATCATCGTCGATACTCAAGAACCCGTTGCCGTTATGTATATATAGATATCCAAAATTGCAAGATTCCGTTCGTGATAACGATGATTCTGAATAAACCCGTGTAAACAACAGCAAAACCCGAAATGTCCCAAGCGCGGCTCAGGGTTTACAGCTCACTAAACCGGGCGATCGTATGCGGGAGGTTTTCGAATCGGCTATCAGTTGCGCTGGAAATCACAGTGAACAAGAAAATATCCAAAGGACTAGAAAGCTAATGTATCCTGCAAACAAATAAATCTATACATGGCTTATGTTAGGCAGATCAGCACTCACCAATGACTGCTACGAACTTGATACACGCGTGACCCCATGATTTCGTCTAAGGTTTAATCAGCGAGTAAACACCAGTCCCAGAAAATGTAAACATTCGCCGTCGGCACGGCAACAATACCCCCTAGCCCGTGATATATAATAGATTATGTAATGCTAATACAGAAACCCTTAGGATCACGCTTAGCATCGACTTATTCAATTTATGACGGTAGAGTTGACGCCGTGTAATATCAGTTCTGCAAGATTGAGAGTGTGTCATTTGTCATATATTGATCAGGGTATTACTTGCTACAGTTTACTATAGCTTTATTATATATTTGCTGTTATATATTTGCAGCTTAATGCATCATGGCTGAAGAAGGAACCAAGGTACGTTCTTGATCAGATCAATATCAACGATATCTACAGAACTAACACTCTCAGGCCCTTTCGGTGTTATACTGCGGCGTGTGCACCTTCCCACCAGAGGTATATTTATCAACAGTACCATTTTTATAAAGCGTGGAAGATTGCTGACGGTGGTGTAGTACTGTGAGTTTGGAGGTACTCTTGCGAAGTGCAAAGATTGGTTGCGAGAAGAGCATGAGGACATATATAATCAGCTCTACTCAGAAGGTATGCGTTATTACTATTTTTTATCGATTTTTACACAAGACGCTTACGATATACAATAGACTCACTGGCAAAAGCCACTGAGGGCCTCTCACTAGAAGCCAAAGAAAAAGTCGAACGCGAGATCCAAAAGCTCCAAGCCAAAGAAGCAAATAAAGCCGAAAAAGAGCTCAAGAAGAAAATGGCGAGCAAAGTTATTGTTAAACGAGTCGAAAGGTCGAAAAGAAAGCACGTTATCGCGGTGTCGGGGGTCGAGGTATTTGGAATCGATCCGAAGAAGCTGGCAAAGACTTTTGCGTCAAAGTTTGCAACTGGAGCGTCAGTCACCAAGAATCCGGAAGGAAAAGACGAGATTGTTATTCAGGGTGATGTTGGCGACGAAGTGGAAGAGTACGTCACCGCTCTTTTAGAAGAGAAGGGACTAGATGGTGTTAAGGTCGAGCGAACAGAAGACAAGCCTAAGAAGAAATCGCAGCAGTAAATCTGGTCTGCTTGTGTACGATTTGTGCTCTCGCAAGAAAGGTGTAGGAAATATTTGTTCATACAAATGCAGCATATTATGTATTCTAATCTATAGTATAAAACAAGAAAAAAATCAACAAAAGACTGTGAAAATAAAAATGAAAAATGATCGTACACAAAAATAGTAATGAATGAATATGAAAACAAAATGAAGGACTGAAATCAAATAATAACTGCTTGTAACCCTCCTTCTTGCGCTGTACTCCATGTCACATCGTTCCAACCCATAAAATTCTGTACAAAGAGAAAGTATGAAAATGTATCCTCTTACACTAAAATGATACATGATCTTTCTTATCAACTGAGCCCTTGATCTAGCTCATTCCTTTGAAACCCCTCCCTCTCAATACTGTTTAAGTATTGGCCTCCAGGGCCTGCATCTGCACCAACTCGTAGTACTTGGATTTGTTGTTCAGCAACTCCTGATGAGTTCCGTACTCCAAGATCTTTCCATGCTCAAACACAAAAATAACATCCGCCTTCTGGATTGTCGACAGTCTGTGCGCAATCGAGATAGTAGTGCGGCCCTTGGCAGCAGCGTCAAGAGCAGCCTGCACGACCTTCTCGGACTCAGAGTCAAGCGCAGAGGTAGCCTCGTCCAGCAACAAAATCTTAGGTTGTCTGATCAAAGCGCGAGCAATCGCAATACGCTGCTTCTGGCCGCCGGACAACAAAGCTCCCTTTGAACCGCAAAGAGTCTCGTATCCGTCGGGAAGAGACATGATGAAGTCGTGGATGTTGGCCTGCTTACAGGCGGCAATGATTTGCTCCTCAGTGACAGGATCAACGCTTCCGAGCTCGACGTTCTCGCGAATCGATCCAGCGTAAAGAGTAGGCTCTTGGGAAACAAGAGCAATCTGCTTACGGTACTCGTTGATGTTGAATGAAGAGATATCCTGTCCGTCAAGGAGGATCTGGCCGGACAGAGGGCTGTAGAAACGCTCCATCAATCCGATAGTAGTAGACTTTCCGCATCCAGAAGATCCTAGATTGAATCTTGTCAGTGTCTATTCATAACCTAGTAGCACAATAATAACTTACCAACAAGGGCAATGAACTGGCCAGGCTTAATCTTCAAGTTAAGTCCTCTCAGAACAGGAACCTGAGGGCGAGTAGGATATCTGAAGTGGACACCCTTAAACTCAACCTCACCCTTGACATTCTCTGGGGTAGCACCCTCATCGCTCCAGGTGTCGATAGCAGGCGATATCTCGAAGAGCTTCTTGATGTTCTGAGTGGCTTGGTAAGCCTTACCCATGTCAGGAGCGTATGAGAACATGATACCAGCGGACTGCGCTCCAAAAACGACGGCCATGAGGGTAACATAAAACTGGAACAAAGAATACTCTCTAGTACGCAAAAATCGCGAACCGTACCAAAACGAAAGAGCCATGATGAAGTAGATCATACCCTGAGCAAGACCGTACAAGAAAGCAGAATAGTGGGTAGCCGGGCGGTTGGTGACAATCAAATGATCGAGATCCTCTTTGAAGTGGCTCATGACATCGTCTTCTCTGGTTAGGGCAGCGACAGTGCGGATCGAGGATGAAGCCTCGCAAGCATAAGCAGCCGAAGCCATGTGCGAGCTCTGGTTCTTGCGGTTGAACTTGGCAAGAATGTAGAATCTGTAGAATCCAGCAAAGAGCAAGATAGGCACACAAGCAGAGCAAACAATACCAAGGTTCCAGCCGACGATAAGACTAAGAGTGACAGAGGACACAATAATCATCATCGACGACAAGATCTGGCCAAGAGTAGTTCCAGAAAGACCATCGACAGCCTGGGCGTCGCGCGAAAGAGTGCTGGTGAGTGATCCGGTAGTGTTCTCATCGCGATCAAAGAAGGAGATATCCATACGGAGCATCTGGCGAAGAGTCATGAGACGAATACGGCGCACAAGTTTCTGACCGGCGTAAGCAAACATGCTTAGCGAGATAATAGCAGAAATAAAGGAGACGATGGAAAGCATGAAGAAAAGACCGGCAAAAATATCAATCTCGTGAAGCATAAACTCACGGTCCTGGGGGTAAGAGCGGAATGCCTCAATACAGCGGCCGTAGAACAAACCAAGAGCAGGATAACTCAAGCCAAGGATACCAGAAAAGAATCCACCGACAAGGTTAAACTTGATTTCAGGTGTAGCCAGGTTAACAATGAATCCGACAGTTTCAAAGAATCCGTAGTTTGCAGAGGCGTCCTCAAGCTCGCCAGCAGAGATCGCCATGCTCGAAGCAGATTTTCCAGTATGGGTTTTGCTAAGCGCAATAAGTTTCTCGGTCTCGCCTGTCTTCTCGTTTTCAGTGTCATAGGATACCTTTTCGTCAATAGAAGAAGCAGAGATAGAAGAGTCCTCGCTCGAAGAAACCTCGTGAACGTGGCTCTTAAGTTCGGCAATGAGTTCCTCGTTTTGCTGGTGAATCTTCTGAGTCTCAACCAACTCAAAGTAATCACCCTTCTTAGCCAAAAGCTCGTTGTGAGTTCCCATCTCAAGAATAACACCTTTGCGCATGACAACAATGCAGTCAGCATCCTTGATAGTCGACAAACGGTGAGCAATAACAATAGTAGTGCGGTTCTTCGAGGCACGGTCAAGAGCCTCCTGGACGACTCCCTCGGACTTGGTGTCCAAAGCAGAGGTCGCCTCATCAAGCAAAAGAATCTTGGGGTTTCCAACAATTGCGCGGGCAATAGCGATACGCTGCTTCTGACCGCCAGACATCAAAAATCCACGCTCACCAACGTTGGTGTCCATTCCTTCGGGCAGAGTGTTGATAAAGTCCCAGGCGTTAGCTTGCTTGCAAGCCTCGACAACAAGATCGTACTTCTCTGTGGGAGAAACGTGCTCGTAAGGAGTTCCAATAAGGCCGTGAGCAACGTTGTCAAAGACAGAGCAAGAGAAAAGCGAAGGCTCCTGGGAAACAAGAGCAATCTGAGATCTGAGCCAGCGAGTGTTGATTTCCTCAATATTGACTCCGTCAAGCAAAACTTCTCCATCAAGCGGCTTGTAGAAGCGCTCGAGAAGACCGACAATAGTAGACTTTCCAGATCCAGAAGCACCTACAAGAGCGACAGTCTGGCCGGCCCTGATCTTGAGGTTGTAGTGGTCGAGAACAGTAACGTTAGGGCGCGAAGGGTAGATAAAGCGGACGTCACGAAGCTCAATATCTCCGTTAACCGAGTCAAGCTTCTTGCCGGTCTCGAGAGAAGAGTCGATAACAGACTGGCGATCGATAGTCTGGAAGATCTTGCCGGCGGCGGCGATACCGTTGGTAATGCTACGGACGTGAGGGGAAATGTTGGAAATAGCATAAGTTCCCTGGACCATGACCATCAAGATAGCAATAACTGCCGAAACCGAAAGTTCGTCGCGAGCAAGAAAGCGAGATCCCTGCCAGAAAGAAAGAGAGTCGTTGCTGAAAACACCTAGCCACATAGTACCGGTCATCACACCGGCAGCCAAACCTGCCTTGATGGCATACTTCTCGGAGATAGCAAGGAAAGTATCGTATTTGACCGAAAGCCGATCTTGGATACCAAAAGCCTGAACATTGCGAACACTCGAGAGAACTTCCTCGGCAAGGGTACCACCGATGGAAACACCACCAAGAGCAAGCTTGTAGTATTTGGTCATCTTTCCAGATGAGATAAAGAAAGTGACGAGGATGAAAATGGCGACGGACATCATGATAAATGTGAGCTTGTACGATCTCACGAATCCGACGACGAAAGCACCAAAGAAGGTAGTTACGTTGGAAATGATAAAGCCAACCTGCGCTTGTTAGTTCATAGTAATTAGATCAGGAAAAGAGCAACACACCTTCTCGGACATAGCATCCTGAATAAGTAAAGTATCAGACGAAATACGAGTAGTAACCTCACCAGATCCAAGACGGTCAAAGTAGGCAATGTTCTGCTTGAGGGTAGCCTTCAAGTAGTTCTCACGGATACGAGACGAAAGTACTTCACCACGGTCGATAAAGATATACATTTCGATGTAAGACAGAATAACATCAGCGATACCAATGTAAACGAAGAAAAGAACCAAATAACCAACCCGGCGCTGAAACTCGTCAGGAGAGATGTAGTTGTCAATAAAATCTTGATAGTAGTCGTAACCGTATTCGGTGCTGTTGAACCAAGGGAACGAGGTCTGGTTGAAGAATGTGCCGTTGTAGAACGAATCGGTGTAGGTGCCGTTGAAGAACACCTCGTTCTCGTAAGGATTGTAGCGGTAGTAGTTGGTGAAAAGCTCAGTAATCTGGCCAAAGATGACGGTCATGAGAGGCTTGGCACAACCCTCGAGGATACCAGCAATGGTTCCAATCATGAGAAGAGCAGTGTCGGAAGGCGTCACATAACGAAACATGGAGAAAAAGCCGGCGGCAATCTCAGGTACGCTGACCTGATCACGAAGGATCTGAGCATCGCGGGGAGCAAGGAATGAGAATTCGTCGGCGGTCTTGGGCAAATCGACCTTGGATGACTGCTCGTTGCCGAGCAGTGGTGTCGTTTGCGAGGGCGCCACGCTTTCGGCCTTCAAGTTCTTCTCGTCTGAAGACATGATTTGCAAAGATCACGACCGAGAAGAAGAAAAGGAAGGGAGAGAGAGGAGGAGGTCAGAGAGGGCTGAGGGGCGAAAAAAAAAGAGAGACAACGAGCAGGCAGGACTTAATGTGTATTTGGAGATGCCAGTATGGGCTTGAGTCAGGCAAAACTGCTAGATCGCGGCTCGCAGACGGCACAAAGGCCCCTGCTGGGAACTAGAGACTACTGCTGATGGCGCCCCCAGCTACGTGTGCTACGTTCTAGGTCCTTCAGAAGCCCATTCTCGGTTACTTTTACACAAACTGAGCAAAGATCTTTGCCAGATTCCCTTCTCATCCTGCTCCAACTACGCTGCCCTTCCGCCAAACACTGTCATCTTTTCCTGTTTCGCCCTCTCGCGACTCGCCATCGCGCGGCATATCAAGGTTTTTACGATAAGCCGGATCCGAGGGCAAGGGCTCTTTTCCGCTTGCAGTGGCCATGCGCCCTCCGGCATCAAGACAGATGCAAAATAGGGTTTAAAGGGTTGCCAGTAGATAGTGCTGGTTGTGAGCAGAGACAATGAGGAGCGCATGTAGAAGGAATGTATTATTAATATAATACATATATACAAATTAAAGAGTACTCGAAGAAAAAATTCAGTGCTCTTGCAAGTAAATGACAGTGTGCATTCGCTCAGTCTTCTGGGAGTCACTGCCGAAACAGTCCGATGACTACCATCTGCGAAGACACATCGCGGTGCTCGGATTTTCAGGTCCACTCAGAGCCAGCTCGATCGTTGCTGTCAAACTCGCAGCATTTTACGTTGCAGATACATGGTGATAGTATTACTGGTTGTATTGCATCATGTACTGGATCTATTCTACTTCCAACTTCCTTAGCTATTGTACTCCTCTTGTGCTCCATGTTACGTGACTTAACGGCGCTTACTTGACATGTCATCTCACCCAATATCTGACTAAAGACCTCACAACATTAGATTTTCTCACACACAGACTCCATCTCCGCTTTTCGCCAAGCGAGCTGCAAATTATCCCCACCGCTTCGCCATAATGCAAACTCTGCTTAAACAATTGATAGTAGCGACGGAACTAGTATTGCGTGTACAGAACAAAGCATACTCAAAATGAGCAAACATGAACAAAATGAATAATAAAAATGAAAGAAATAGCTATTGAATGAGTGGTAATAGCATTCATGAAAAATAATAATCCCAAATAGTTTCTAACAAAAAAAAGCCCAGACATATATATCTATCAAACTCTAAAAATGAGCGGTTCCAATGTGTACATGCTTCTCATACTATATATGCATCCTTTCTCCTCCCCTCAGCCCCTCTGATAATTTCAACTTTCGCCAGCTGTACACAAGAGCAATTTAGTGCTCCTCGAGAGCTTGCAACTTGACAAGCTCGTAATAGCGGTCCTTTCTCGCCAGCAACTCCTGGTGGGTTCCCTGCTCAACAACCTTTCCGGCCTCGAAAACAAAGATAACATCAGCGTTCTGGATTGTCGAAAGTCGGTGAGCAACTGCAATAGTGGTGCGGCCCTTGGCAGCAGCGTCAAGAGCAGCCTGCACGACCTTCTCGGACTCAGAGTCAAGAGCAGAAGTAGCCTCGTCCAGCAACAATACCTTGGGCTTACGCACAAGAGCGCGGGCAATGGCAATGCGCTGCTTCTGACCACCAGACAACAAAGCTCCCTTTGAGCCGCAAAGAGTTTCGTATCCCTCAGGCAGGGACATAATAAAGTCGTGAATGTTAGCCTGCTTGCAAGCCTCCTCGACCTCTGCATCAGTGACCACACGGTGCGAGCCAAGCTTCACGTTGTGGCGGATAGAGCCAGCATACAAAGTAGGCTCCTGCGACACAAGCGAAATAGTCTCACGGTACTTGGAGATGTTGAAATCGGTAACGTTGTGGCCATCGAGCATGATCTCACCGTTCGAGGGACGGTAAAATTCCTCGATAAGCGAGATAGTGGTCGACTTTCCGCATCCAGAGGCACCGACAAGGGCAACATACTGGCCAGCCTTAATCTTCAAGTCCAATCCACGCAAAACAGGAACCTCCGGACGAGTTGGGTAACGGAAGTAAACGTTCTTGAACTCAATATCACCGTTAACCTCTTCCGGAAGATCCTCGCCATCATCTGACGATGCATCAATCATCGGAGAGCGCTCGAGCAAAGTCTTAATATTCTTGGCGGCCTGAATAGCCTTGCCCATATCGGGAGCAAGAGAGAACACAAAGCCAGCGGACTCGGCACCAAAGACAATCGACATGAAGACTAGGTAGAACTTGAACAAGGTGTATTCACCAGTTCCCAACAGTGTACCACCATACCAGGTAGCAAGAGCCATGATCCAGAAAATAGTTCCTTGGCAAAGACCGTAGAAGAAAGCAGACTTCAAGCTAGAGGGTCTGTTCTTTCTGATCATCTCGGAGAGGCGGGAATGGTAGGTTTCCCACACATCAGACTCTCTGGTCAAAGCAACAACAGTGCGGATAGAGCTAGTGGCCTCGCAGGCAAATGTCGAAGTGTCAGCATTCTCGGCCTTAACCTTGGATTCGAACTCGGTAAGAAGGTAGAAACGGTAGAATCCGCAGAAAAGCAAAATCGGGATACTAGCAGTGAGAACCAATCCGAATTTCCACGCAATCGCAATAGCAACGATAGAAGATATAACAACAGTCATGAGCGCGTCAAACATCTTTCCAAGGGTAATACCTCCAAGGCCTTCGACAGCCTGGGCATCACGAGACAAAGTTCCGGTCAAAGAGCCGACAGTGTTCTCATCACGGTCGAAAAATGAGATATCCTGACGGATCATCTGCTTGAAAGACCTGTGACGAATTCTGCGGACAAGCTTCGACGAAGTGAAGCCAAAGCAGGCACCGGAAACGAAGTTCGAGATACCGAGCGAGCAGGCGAGCAAGAACAAAAAGCCAGCATTGCGCTGCAAGATGTACTTCAAATATTCACGATCGAAAATAGAGCCAATGGCTTCCATCTGAGCTCCCCAGAGAAGGCCAAGAGCAGGGTATCCCAAACTGTTCATAAAGCAGGCAAACATACCAAGAGCGTTCCAGGAAAGCTCAGGAAGCGACAAATCATAGATAAACTTGAATGCCTCGGCAAAAGTAGGCTCCGGCTGTTCCTCAGCAGTCATTTCGTTGAAAGCAACAGACTGGCGAGTCTTGGTCTTGGAAAGAGCAAGATGGGTGTTGGTCTGGTAAGAAGTGAGCTCGATGCCATCCTCAGCAGCCTCAGCGGCCACTTTCTCTTCGTCGGCAATCTTGTCCTTCAAAGTCTCAATCTGCTGGGCCTTGACAAGTTCGCAGTATTCGCCGTTGCGGGCAAGTAACTCAGTGTGAGTGCCCATCTCAAGGATATTTCCACGACGCATGACAACAATGCAGTCAGCGTCCTTGACCGTAGACAATCTGTGGGCGATAACGATAGTGGTACGGTTTTTGGCGGCACGGTCAAGAGCATCCTGAACAATACCCTCGGACTTGGTGTCAAGAGCCGAGGTGGCTTCGTCCAAAAGCAAGATCTTGGGATCAGCAACAATGGCACGGGCAATAGCAATACGCTGCTTCTGACCGCCAGACATGAGGAAACCACGCTCACCAACCGAGGTGTCGAGACCTTCGGGGAACTTCTCAATGAATGTCCAAGCATTGGCCTGCTTGCAAGCCTCAACGACAAGAGCCTTCTTCTCCTGGCGAGAGCAGTGCTCGTACTTGGTACCAATCAAACCGTATGCAATGTTCTCAAAAATAGAGCAGGCAAAGAGAGTAGGCTCCTGCTGGACAAGAGCAATGTTCTGACGAAGCCACTTGATGTTGAGAGAGGTAACATCATGACCATCAAGAGTGACACAACCGTTGATGGGATTGTAGAATCGCTCAATAAGACCAATGATGGTAGACTTTCCAGATCCAGACGAGCCAACCAAAGCGACAGTCTTTCCAGCTGGAATTTTGAGGTTGAAGTCGTTGAGAATAGTAACGTTGGGACGCGACGGATAGATGAACTTGATGTCGGTGAGCTCAATGTCACCGGTAATCTCGGGAAGGATGTCACCGCTCTCGTCAGAGGAGTCAACAGCCGAAACCCGGTCGATGGTGGCAAAGATCTTTGAACCAGCGGCAATACCGGAACTCATGGCAGAGAGATAAGGAGAGATGAGGGCAAAGGCGTAGGCACCCTGGAAAATGGCAAAGACGATCTATGATAAAAGGATTAGCGCCCAAAACATAAAATTAGTGAAGTGAAGATGGAACTTACCGTGATAATAGTACCAGCAGCGATTTCGCCATTGGCAAGCATGCGACCACCCTGCCAGTAGGCAATAGCGTCAGTCGAGAACGAGCAAAGATACATAGATCCACTCATCAATCCGACGGCAATACCAGCCCAGATACCCCAGTATTCACTAATCTTCAAGAAGTTGTCGTAAGAAGCGGACATGACAGTCTCGATACCGAAAGCCTGGACGGTGCGGACACTGGAGATGACCTCCTCGGCTAAAGTACCACCGACGGCATATCCGTCTTGAGCCTTCTTCTCGTACTTGACCATGTAAACAGTAGCGGCACCAGTGGTGACGATGATGGAGACGAGGATAACAAGCATGATAAAGGTGAGGATGTAAGATTGCGAAAAGGCTAAAGCCAGAGCAGCGAAGAAAGTGGTGGTGTTTGCAGCAATAAAAGCAACTTTCTCAGAAATTGCTTCTTGAACAAGGATGGTATCAGCGGTGATGCGGGAGGTGATCTCTCCTGAGCCAAGTTTGTCAAAGTAGCCGATGTTCTGCTTCAAAGTAGCCGCGAGGTAATGCTCACGGATACGAGCAGAAAGAACTTCACCACGATCAATGAAAACAAAGGTCTTGATGTTTGAAAGTACAACGTCACCAATTCCCAAATAGACTAGGTAGAGAGCGAGGCTGTTGATGGAGCGCTGGTATTCGTCGTGAGAGATAGGATAGGTCTCCATTCCGTACATGTTTGTGGTGTTGTAGAAGGAGCCGTCGCTGTAGGTGTATGCATTCATTGTAGTGTTGTAGGCAACGCTGGGGTCGTATCCGGTGAAGGTGTCGGTGACGCGACCGAAGAGATAAGCCATGGCGGGCTTGAGGCATCCTTCGAGAAAGGCAGCAAGAAAGCCGATGAACAAGATGAATCTGTCGCCTTGGTTGGCGTAGCGGTAGAGTGTGAAGTAAGTAGCTTCTGAAGGCTTTGTTTCGACTTGGTCGCGAAGAATCTTGGCCTCGTGCTCGGGGAGGGAGGCAAACTCATCAGCCGGCTCGAGGGAAGCGTAGGATTTGATGGAAGGAGTCTTGTGTGATTTTCTCAAGCGAAGCTTCTCGAGGAGGGTCAAAGTCGTCGAGGATCCCCGCGAGGAGATGGATCCCTCGGCAACATCGGAGAGGCTCGAGGAGGAGTTGAGGGGTGTTTTCTCGTGTATGATGTCTTTGTCGGACATGTTCTGTAGTGCTCTGTTGATTGAAGACGGGGTTAGTGAATCTCTATGCCATCTGAAGAATGCCTCCCGATAAGAGTATCGGTGCGATTACGACTTACCAGACGCGCAACAGCAGCTTGGCTCGGCTCTTTTTTTTTTCGCAGGAAGCACGCTGACTGAAGAACAAAGAATCGAACGAGACGCGACGACGGGCTATCAGTAAAAAGGACAGGAGCGTCTCCAGACGAATGTCAGTATCGACGGGGCCCAGTATTTGCGTTTATCAGTGCGTGGCTTCGGTGGTCCGTGTCGCCAATCTGTAAAACCGCGCTTACCTGTAAAGCGCAAGGCAGTCCTTGCTGCAACCGGCGCATAGCAATTTGCGTGCAGTGGTTCGCAACCGGCAAAAGCTGTCTTGTTTTAGAGTTTACACGCTAGCCGGATAAAGCAGTCTGTTCCGTTCTTGTCCTGAACTCTGTCGCCTCAGCGCTGCCAGCGAGTCCCCGTATTCGCTATCGCCAGCGAGCGGACTCACGGGCTCGAAACTTGCGCTCGTCCGCACGGGGGTTCCTGAGCAAGCTGGATGTAGTAAGCAGATCCCATTTTGTACGCAGATTCCCGCTGGCGGGACTGCACACGGCTCGATAGCACACTGCGGATTTACGTTATCCTTTATCGCGGTCGCCCGCTGTTATCGCGCCTTATCGCGCTCGCGGACTCGCCCCTGATGCTCGCTGCGTGCCTGGCTTGCGTCCGTGACTCGCTGGGAGGGTATAGCGAAGTACAGGAGTACAGCAGCTTTGCCATGCAGTCTATCTACGGAGAATATTCCAGTTTTGGCGGCAACTCACTCAGATGTCTGCTTCATAGACTCGCGGTGCGTATAGTGTTTGGCCTGATTGACTTAACTAGATAGGAAACATCTTCCATAGGCGGTATTGCTTATCCGCGCAGGTGGCTAACAGCGGTTGATACTGAATGAAAATCCTCTCTCCGCTCTCCCAATCCAATTCTAGCTATGACGGTAATGGCGCACGCCAGAAGCTGGGTGTCGAGAGAACGAGCCATCAGAGGCGTGTGCTCAGCAGCAGCAGCCGAACCGGGTCACGGGCGAGTCACAGACTCTCTGCTCATCTCATCTCGTGGATCTCGACAGCCCGTCGCTGTTTTGAGATGAGCTGGCTAGCCAGCCATCCGAGCATCTTCATGCAAAGAGCAGAGCGTAGCCGGATTGTTTACTATTCTTCATCTAGATAGCAACGTGCCCGAACTTTCCTCCGACCGAGCGCTGTCTGTTCGCGATGCATAGAGTCTACTGTATCAGGACGAGTGTTGGAGAGGTGATTGAATATGTATTGTCTAGGAAAGAGCTTGTTTCTGCTGTGTGGTTCTGGTGGTTCGTTGAGTTATCGTGGTTGCCTCGGAGACAGTAGTGTTTCTACACGTACTCATCCGGTGATCCAGTGATAATGACTGGTTGTGTGCCTTTTAATTTCAGCGCGTAGAGAGTATAAGAGAGTAAATTATTCTACGGCAATCCAGTAGCTGAATAGATGTTGTGTCTATAGTCTGCTATGTTGCATGGTTATCGCATGGTTATCGCATGGTTATCAGATGTTTGTCTATCGCAGGGATGTTGCACATTGTCTACAGTACTCTATAACTGATACTGAAGACATGTTCGGTAGTTGACGGCTTGAATGCCCTCTACACAATGGGAATCGGTGGCTAGCAATTCAAGCAGACGCAGAACCGTCTGTCAGGCTGTTCTTGATCACTTGTTAGAGAAGTTTGCTGGTCTGAGCTGATACTCCGATTGGGATTCGTTGGCTACCGATATCGTAGTCTTTGAGTCTAAGCTAATCTAGCTATGGCCTTCTCACTGCTCAGTTCAGCTATTAGTTGTATTGTAATCCATACTCCAACGTTGTGTTATCACCGTCCAACTGCGTATAATCCTGTTCTGATCCAGTGATCCGATGTCTGAGCAGCGCTACGTTTTGTCTACACTCGCAGTCTGAATATAAAACATCGCCACACCGTCTTCCTTGCTTCTCATCCTCATCTCTTCTTTGTTTCTCATCCTCATCTCTTCTCTCTCCAACAATCCATATTCAGCACACCGCGAGGCCAAGCACATTCAACGACCTTCGTCGCCGCAGCACATGACAGCTTGGCCGGGTGATCTATCTTGGGTACTATATTCATCCCCTTGCTTATACTACAGTACTGCATCAGCCGTACTATTCACTCCACAACACAGACCTCAGCGTGTGACTGTTCGAATAATCGAGCGACAAAACAGTTCGCTGCCCTGCCTCTTTGTTGTCCGTCGCTGTCTTTGTTCTCGTCTGCTGCTCGACCACGAATGACACCTTCGTCAGAATAAAGCTCGTCCTCATATACCCTCGGAATCGCTTCTGTCTATCCCTGCATCGCCGTGAATTCCTTCGTTTTCGTGCCCTGCGCCCGCTGGCATTGAACTTTTTCTGGTCCGCTTCCGTCCGCAGATGCCGCCAGCATCGTCGTCCTCCAGCTTCTCAACCAAACCAGCGTCCTCTACATCTCAAAGTACCGCTTCTGCATCGGATCCGCAGTCTCAGAGTACCTTCAGCTTTGTTCATGATAGGAATGTGGTCGTCGTGAACTCGCCATCCAGATCAACTCCGCCTTCCTCGCCACAACGAAGTCTGCCCCCGCTTGGTGGTGCATTCTCCAACAACTCGGCATCTGCCTTTTCCTCAAATCCCTCGCCTTTCCCTTCTTTAAGCCACTCGTCATTCTCGTCTTCACCCAAAAAAATGAGGGAAGAGCTCGACGTTGCGTCTGGCGTTGGTGCGCTCGACCTGGATCAGGCAGCAAACTCGTCCCCGGCACCCGGAGAAACGGAAGCCTCGACCAAGGCATCCAGCTCTTCATTTCGATTATCAAAAAAGGTCCCCAGCTTATCTTCTTCCTCCGCCGGCACCGTTTCTGACTCCTCCGAGCGGCAATCTCTTGATTCACAGGCGCCATCAGTCGACACATTGAATCCCTCGGACGAAATCCCGGGTAAGACGGCTACTGCTTCCCTTTCCCTGGATCTTGTAGTTTCTCCACAAGAGCTGGATATATACTCCGGGCGCAAGTCGATTGCCTGGTTCGCGATTTTGGAAGACATGGGCCAAGGAGCGTACGGGCAAGTCAAGCTTGCACAGTACAAGCCTCCGCGGCATGAGGTGCGTCAAACTGCAGTACGTTAATAGATTTATGGAGTTTTTTTTTTTGCATTCACTGCTAACTGATTCGCGTTTTGTGGATTTTAGAAGGTTGTGCTTAAATATGTTACAAAGAAACGAATTCTAGTCGACACGTGGATCAGAGATCGCAAACTTGGCACGCTTCCATTAGAGATACACGTTTTAAAGTATTTACAGAGCTACCCACATAAAAACGTCGTTGACATGCTTGATTACTTTGAAGACGAGACGAACTATTACATAGAAATGGCGCCACATGGAATTCCCGGCATGGATCTTTTTGATTACATTGAACTTCGGACCGAGATGGACGAAGACGAATGTCGCAGTATTTTCTATCAAGTAGCGAGCGCAATATGTCATCTACACAGCGTCGGAGTAGTACATCGAGACATTAAAGATGAAAATATAGTTCTCGACGGAGATGGAAATATCAAGTTGATTGACTTTGGCAGTGCAGCATATATGAAGAACGGTCCGTTTTCTGTCTTTGTTGGAACGATTGACTATGCGGCGCCTGAAGTCCTACGTGGACAGCTATATAGCGGGCAGGAGCAGGATGTTTGGGCTGCAGGTATCCTGCTTTACACAATCATTTACAAGGAGAATCCGTTTTATGACGGCACGGAGATCATGAACTCTGAACTACGGATACCGTACGTGATGAGCGAAGAAAGTGTTACGTTGATTAAGAAAATGCTCAGTCGTAACATTTCCGAGCGTCCGACTATGGAGCAAGTGTTGAGCGATCCATGGTTAAGTGGATACGCTCCTGAATCAGTCCCACGGCCGGCATCTCCTATCACAGATTCTGCTGATTCGTCAAAGCCCTAACTCTCGGCGAATAATTTATTTACATTTTGTTTTGTTTTTATTACTGTTTTGCATCGATATCTCGAGATGTTTAGATGGTCATTGTATATAGAGACTTTCTTTGCGTCATGAGATATCGCTTCTTTGTATTGTTTCGGCGTTTTTTCATCTGAGTTTTGATGAGAGTTTGTTAACGGTGCAGAGAGGTTTGTCACCATGCTATTTAGGACTTTGAGTGATAGTAATATTCACTGCGGCACCTCTATTCTGATATATGGATATGGTCATGCTCGTCGGTATACAAGAAGAGATGTATTCATTGTGCATATGACGACAGCTACTAATTAGCTGTATATAGATTTGACAAGCTACTCTAGCTGGCTTGAGATCTAAGCTATATGTATAGGACAAGTACAGTTATTCATTGTATTGAAGTCAGTTTATGTGTAAATGTTGTTATATATTGTTTTTGGTATATGTTTCGATTGTTTGATGCCTCATAATTGTATATTTTCAATGAATTGTAATTGGAGTTATCTGTTTGCGATAGTTTATGACGTTATATTGGAATTTAGATCGACTGGTTAGACAACCTGCTCGAACTACATCGACTGCAGCGTCTCTTGCCTGTATTACTGCAAACCCCTTAATTGAATTACATCCCTTAATTACATAATTTCTTACATGGCTGGTCAAAGCGTTAAGATTGGAAGGAGCTGGCTTAGAACAAACGTACCTCAATTAACACTCTCACAACGATCGACAGCTCAGAACCGCAACCTGCTCTCCAGCTGAGTGTGCTTTGCTTGCCAGTCGTTGCCATTCGTTGTCAGTCTGAGACTTGTTGATATTTGTTGGTATTGTTGGTGCTTTGTTTCTGGTTGTGGCGGTCTGCTTTTTTTGGTATTCTCGTTCCTTGTTTGATCAGGCGGGGAGAGTAAAGCGAGAGAGAGCGCTATACCCAGCAACGACCCGCAGACGAGCAACGATACACTTGTCTTTCACTTTGTTTTTACTTAAGACTTGTTTTTTGAGATTTGAGAACTGTGACTGAAACACGGCTGCACCATTGGGGCTAAATGAGCTCAAAGAAAGTATGTGGTTTCTGGAGATGATTTATTCAACATCGGTCTTACAGTAGTTTGATGAAATCTGGATTCTGATTCATCTCAGATCCAGTCTAATAGTCATCAAGCTGCTGTCTAACCTAGTATCTTCTTCGCTTTTAGTTCTATGCTGATTTTTTATCTTTCTTTTACCTAGTACAGTACACACCAAGAGATGGTGCAGTTAGGTATGGCGCTTCCTTTTGATTATCAAGCCAACGAACTTATCCAGATACTCCATATACGTGAACAGCGTTCAAGAGTATTTGCATTAGTTTTGTGACGCTGGCCTTGGAGTTTTTGAGAATATAATATAAACTAACAGATATAGATGGGCGGAGTACTCCAGCAGCTGCGTTCCTCAGATCTTCTGCTCGTTTTCTCGAACAAGGCCAAGGCTACAAGTAAGTCTTGGTTCCTGCCTATATAATAACTATTACATGAAGGAGGATTTTAACGTATTGGACAGACCGGTGATGTTTACTGAAGAGTCGAAGCCATTCGGGGCAGGGTACTCACATGCCGATATTCTACGGTATGTAATATCCACTCGTAAAGAATCACAGCTAATCTTCTGCAGGGCGAGCGCTACGACTACGAAGTCGAAACACAATAGTACAGGGTCCCCAGAGACGAACCCTACCACAAAACTAGAACGGAGAGTGACATATACAGACCTTGACGACGATTGGGATGCATCTTTAGACGGCGACATGATGTCGCTAGGGATCAAACCAGTGGCATCGAATTCATCTACACAATCAGGAACTACATATCAGAGTACATCGCCACCATTAGGAGCGGCTGCGTCGAGTCAGGCGTCGTCAGTTAATCAGTCAGATGCAGCACATTCTCCCCGCACTGATTTATATTCATTTTCTCGTCGATCGTCACCTGGAGTTGGCTCTCTGAAACCACAGTATGATCGCATAGTTAAGGATCCTGCTAATTCGCTACATATGATCTACCAGCCAGACACGTCGACGATCAGTGACGCGACTCCTGCCGAGATTGAACTTCTCAACGCGCGTATTGCGCGGATAAATAAGTTTAAGCGGGTATTGCAGTCGTCAAATGTTGACATCACAGCACTGAGGAATTTGGCGTGGTCAGGTATTCCTGATGAACTGCGGCCTATGTCGTGGCAGCTGCTGCTCGGATACTTGCCGTCTAATACAGAACGGAGGGTGTCTACGCTTGCGAGAAAGCGAAAAGAGTATAACGATGGAGTGCGCCAGGCGTTTGGTCTAGCCGCTGGCAGCTTTAACAGTAGTTCAGCGTTAGCAAGCATGAACTGTGCAAACAGTGGCATCGATCAAGCCGTGTGGCATCAAATCAGTATTGACGTGCCACGAACAAACCCGCATTTAAAGCTCTACGGCTTTGAATCGACGCAGCGGGCACTTGAGCGGATATTGTATGTCTGGGCGATTAGGCATCCGGCTAGTGGGTACGTGCAAGGAATCAATGATCTTGTTACTCCTTTTTTTCAGGTTTTCCTCTCGGCGTATGTTGACGCCGACGTGGAATCGTATGATCCTGGGAGACTGCCGAAGGAAGTGATGGATGTGGTTGAGGCTGATACGTTTTGGTGTTTGACTAAGCTGCTCGATGGAATCCAAGATAACTATATTTTTGCGCAGCCAGGTATTCAGCGGCAAGTTGCCGCTTTGAAGGATCTAACGCAGCGGATTGACGCCTCGCTGGCTCGGCATTTACAGCAAGAAAACGTCGAGTTTATCCAGTTTAGTTTCCGGTGGATGAACTGTCTTTTAATGCGGGAAGTCTCTGTGAAGAACACGATTCGGATGTGGGATACATACATGGCTGAAGGACCGACTGGATTTTCCGAGTTTCATTTATACGTGTGTGCCGCGTTTCTGGTGAAATGGTCGGCGCAGATCCAGACGATGGATTTTCAAGAGATTATGATGTTTTTACAAAGTTTGCCTACACAGGAGTGGGGGGAGAAAGATATCGAGTTGTTGCTTAGTGAGGCGTATATGTGGCAGTCGTTATTCAAGAACGCCACGGCGCATTTACGAGCTGGTGGAGCTTCGTAGGTTAAGCCGCGAGGTGAAGAGATGACGACTGGCGTATTTTTTTTGAGTGCATTTGGCGACGATGTATAGGCGTTTGTGTTTTGTTATGCGTATTTAATTAGTATGTTTGCATAGTAGTTTTGAAATAAAATACTGCATTTGTTAGTTGTAAGAGTGTACTGGAGTTGGTGTGTAGAGTAGTTTTACTTAAATACAAAGGACTAGAATATCTATATACATGTTTCCTTCTTCTAGTACTAATACCCACTATAATAAATTCTTACACAAAACACAACGATAAAGCAATACAAAAAAGGGACTACAGACGAGGGATAGCCCGATGATGAGCGCTAAGAAGGCCAGCAGCTCTTGCGCGTCTGATTGCCTTTGCGAGTCGTTTCTGGTTCTTTTTCGAAGTTCCTGTTTTCTTGCCCGGTTCGATACCACCGGTTGAAGAGATGAAGTCGCTGAGGAGGACGGCGTCGGTCCATTCGTCCAGCGGGTCGACCTTTGCGATGTTGAATTTGTCGCCGGTGAAGAGAGCCATTTCGCGAGGTAAGTTGAGAGCAGCGAGGTCGTACGGGTTGACGTGTTCGCCCATGTCGAAGAATCGAGTTCGAATGACTCTGAGAGACTCAGCTTCAGCGAGGAGCTGGTTGTCAAGCTGAACAGACATGGTACCCATTGGACGAACGATCGTTGGGTACTGCGTGTCCGGATGGTCTTGATAGACCCGCGCACGTTTCGCTGCCGCGTTAGTGCGCTCACGGGTTTGACGACGAGATTCGAGGAAACTGAGAGTGTTGTTGACGGCGTTGCTCGTCGATTTCGTTCTCGTGGTGTGGTGGTTGGCTCTTCTTACCGCGCCGGAAAGGATATCGGATGACGAGACACCGACTTGGTCGTTTTTACCATCTTCGTTGTAGGATATTGACGATTGCGAGAACAAACGAGCTGTAGAGGAGCGAGATGTTGAGTTGAACGCAAGCGCTCTTTGTGATGAACGAAGCATCGTTGTGCTTTGTGTCCATAGAGATGGAAGACGAACAGTCGAGGCCATGACGCTTTATCCAGTCGAAGCAGCGCAACCTTGGCTTGTTATTTGTAGTAATTGCTGTGATATCAAGGACCTTCTATCCAACCGAATGGCTCGATTCCTAGCTATTCCTAGACTGTCTTGTGCCCAATTGTGGAATTTTGTCTGTGGATTTGCAAGTTGTTAGCTGTGTCGGGATTTTTTTCCCCTGGTTCAAATTTGGGTTAGGGTATAACGTTATAGTGGTTATCTTACACTACTGACTACATTCTATTTAACTAAATTAGATTCCATAGTAGATCACAGAGTAGAATATTGCATTGAATGCAAATCATGGCATGAGTAGTTGTACAATATTCATGTGTCCTTCTTCGTTCGCGTATTCTGCAGCTATCCTGCCATAATTGTCTCTCGCTGTCTTGTCCACTCCCTTCTGCAGCAAAAACCGTACAATACCTTCGCGGCCGCTCACAGCGGCGTAGAATAGAGGAGTCCATCCTTTTTCGAGGTCGCGCGCCTGTGGAAGGTCTGTGATGATTTCTTGCGGGGAGTCTGTGGAGGTATCACCTTCGAGGAGCTGCCATACCCGTTCTTCGTCTCCCGTGAAGCAGGCATCGAAAAGAGCTTCGTGGAGGCGCAAGCTTGGGTTCTGGCTATAAGCCCGTTCTTCTTGAAGAGTTTGGCGAAGGTCGTAGTCTGATTCGACGCCGCCGTCGCTGGTTATGGTTGCGAGAAGAGGCGCGGAGGGAGTGTCGGGGATGATTTGGGAATGGCAAGCGGGACAGAATGTGTCGGGCTCTGAGTGCGAGAGAAAGCACTGCCAGTGAAAATGATGGTGCAGAGGACAATTATTTAAAACGACGTCGTCGGGAACTAGATCATTGGCAGGATGAGAATGGCTTGAGGATGATGGGCCTGCTCCTCCTTCTGTGTCCATACCCACATCCTCTTCTGAGTCTTCGAGTGCTGGATTCGGAATCCATGTCGATTCCCGACAAATCTCACAGATAGGTTCTATTGTGCTCATCGTGCAGTGTATTTGATGTTGATTAACAACGTGAATATTTTCTAAATTTTTTTTTTTTTTGATATTGGGATGGAATCATTTCGAGCCGCACGATGGGAGTTGAGATTTTTGTATTTGTTATTGAACGATAATGTAACTTGTAACAAGAAGAAAAAGTAGAAGTAGTTGCTGAAAAATATGATAAAAAATAGAGAAAAATCGGCAGAATACACTACCAGAGCGCGAGAAGATAGATCAAAGAAATTGTGTAGAATTACGCTGATTTATTTAGCTGTCAAATTCGATTACAGGACTGCTGGTGTACAAGCCATGATTCCATTAAACAAGACATCGATCAGAATAAAAATCAAATCAGAGATGATAACTGAGTCCAGACGCACAACAGCAAACATTCAAATCCGCAAACAGTCCTTAAATATCGCTATCAACCAACCAGAAGCCCACCACTCAATTACTAAATGATTGAGTAATGCACGACTGAGTTACAACCGACGATAACGAAACATCAATGCATGACGACATAGAGCGTAATATCCAAGCTGATCTGCTTCACTCACCCAGTCCTCGCAGCTCCGAAGCAGCCGCCTGCTGGCCACCCCTTGTTATCAGCGCAGTTGTAATAACAAGAATACCACTATCGACCTCTCCTCTGATGCAGTATCATCCACCAGCACAATCCTGCTCAAACTGCCTCGGTCCGTACCCGGCCGGCCCAGCAGCCCTAAACCCTACCCCACAGCGCCAGCACCAAACACTGTCGCACTTAAAGCCATAATGCGCACACGGCACGCACACACAGAACGTGGCAGAACTGGTGCCGGATTTATCAGCACGCTTGCTCGTCCGCTTCCTCTCCTTCCTCTGTAGCATCTCTGCAAACACCAGTGTTTACTCACGTTCTGCTAATCTCTTCTAAAAACACATTCTATCACAATCAAAATGGTTAAGGCTGGTACGTGTCAATGACAGTTTGTCCGGACGGATCTGACCGGGAACTGCTGCAGTAGCGTATGCTCTGTTTGGCAGCGTTGAGTGGTCGAGAGCACCGCTGGCTCAGATCGTGAACAGCATGCGAGTGCTGCGAACCTGCATCTATTCTCACTCTTCGGGATCCGAGCAGAACTTCCGTCAGACATCCCAATTGATCGAAACAACTTGCTAATATCTTCTGTTCTTAGTTGCTGTCGTCCGTGGAGACTCCACCGTCTCCGGCACCGTTACTTTCGAGCAGGCCGCCGAGGGCGCCGCTACCACCATCACCTGGGACATCAAGGGCAACGACGCCAACGCGCTCCGTGGTTTCCACGTCCACGAGTTTGGCGACAACACCAACGGCTGCACCTCTGCCGGAGGTCACTTCAACCCTTTCGGAAAGACCCACGGTGCGCCTACCGACGAGGCTCGTCACGTTGGTGATCTCGGAAACTTCTCGACTGACGCTGCCGGAAACGCCGTCGGCTCGACTGAGGACAAGCTCATCACTTTGATCGGACCCCAGTCCATCCTCGGCCGTACCGTCGTCATCCACGGAGGTGTTGATGACCTCGGAAAGGGCGGTCACCCCGACTCCCTCAAGACCGGTAACGCTGGTCCCAGACCCGCCTGCGGTATGTATTTCTAATCTTGTTTCTGACCACTGCTAATACTTCTTAGGTGTCATCGGCATTGCTGCTTAAGCAATTAGTCTAGTAATCTAGTATTCGCTCAATTGAACTATTACCTCTTTTTTTTTGCAGATCAGTACTCACGTAGAAGTAATTCCATGTATGTTGTCTACATCTTATGTAATTCAGTCATCATCCGCACTAGAATAATCAATGTTAGCATTCCATCCACCATGCTCCTCGCGATCCAAATAATCCATGTAACACTGGACTGGTAATAAACAAAGAACCAGGGATAGATGATAAACGAAATGTATTTTTTACAGTATGACATAGTGTCATACGCCCGTAGACATCTTTTTTTCACAAAATAATAGAAAACTTTTGAGTATGAAGCCTATGCTCTGTCTTTTCTTTCTTCTCTCGTATCATTTCATCACTTCTCATAAAGGATTACTCGTCGTCAGGAGTAACGTCGCCATACTCCCAGATACCCTTTCGCTCACGCTTAGCTTGTTCAGCAGCTGCTCTGAGCTCTTTAACGCCTTCAGAACCAACAAGGGATCGCTCGTGTGACTTCTGCAGAGCCTTATCGCTAGGCACGTAGACCCAGCCGTCTTCGGCGAGAACGAGGTTAACGCTCTTGTCCATTGACGCGGCGTTCACAAGCTCGACGACCTGTGCGCCGGAGTCGTCGGTCGTACCATCGGCGACGGCAACGAGACGCTTAAGCGTGCCTTGCGCGGAGGATATGAGGATCTCGGGAGCGGTCCAGACGTTGTCGTAGAAAACTGTGACGGCGTCGTCAAGGTATTCGGGGGCAAAGACGGGGAACTTGACGAGGCGGAGAACACCTGGTTTCGCAAGGGCCGGAACGCCGGACAATGCAGGCGTGCAAGGACCTGGCAGTGTGCGCAGTTTTGCAAACGGGGCGGAGGGAACGACGGTGCCAAAGTCGAGCGAGGTCAGGCTTGCGGACCTGCGCGGGATGTCGAGCGCAGTCACTTTGAACCGGGCCGGGAGGACAGTTTCGGGAAGAATAAAGCTCACTAGATCGCCGATGCGCGGGCGGCCTGTGATCGAGGCTGCGGAGGACAGCGACGGAGTAAGATTCTTGAGTTTCGTGAGGGCTATTGTCTGTTAGTGCATGCTCTTAACACAAAAATAGGGACACATACAGTCATCGAGTAAAACAAAAGAGAAAGATCCGTCATCGGCAACGTGTGTAATGGCAACGTTGAGATACTGGCTCGTCTTGGGTCCACTGGCAACAGCAGGAACAGGGGCAACAACCTCCTTAGCCTTGCCCTTGTCTTCTTTCCATAGACCCTTCTTAGCAAGCGACGCAGTTTCTTCGGCAGCGCGAAGCTGGCTGGCTACACCAGATTGCGCGGCAGAGTACTCGTCAAAACTAGCCAATCCTTCCTCGAGCAACGAGACAGCAAAGGTGTCCTTGGTACCAGGAACATGCAATAGTCCAAAAAATCCACCAGAGTGATCGATATGGGTCACATCTATCTCGACATCACGCTGGAGTAATCTTCGAGTGGTGAAATCCCGCGACTCATCGCCAAAGGGCTCTGATTTTTCGGACGAGTTTGCGAGCGCGACCCGCGGCGTCGAGACTCCAGCGAGGATGAACTTGATGCGCGCGTTTTCGCGAGGAAGAAGGAGACGCAAGCGTGAGCCGGTATTTACGAATTCGACGATTGCAGGAACGCGTTTCTGGCGCTGGAGCGAGGGCAGGAACGCGGATGCGCGGGCGTTGGACTCAGACGCGTTGACGACACGATCAGGTGGAAGCGCGACACCAGAGTGGAAACCGGTCTTGGCTTTGATTGCGGCCGCTTCTTTCTCGAGCAGCTCGTCCCACGCCGGGGATCTGTCTTCCAATTCAGCCTTACGGTGACGGATGACGGTTGCGAAACCGGCCTCGACGACGACAGCCGCGAGGTCAGTAGCCGAGAACCCAGCCGGTGCCTTTGCCAGTTCGACGACGACGATATCGCGCTCGTCAAAAGTGTCAGACTTTGGACGCGTGTGCAAGAGCGTGACTTTGACGTGTTTGCCGATGACGAGTTTACGGACGAACTCGCGTGCCGCAGAGACGTAGGTTGATTGCTTGGAGTCGTTTGCGCGGGGTCCGCGCACACTCGCAAGCTGCACGACTTTTTCGTCGCCGGAGGCGGTACGCAGCGCAAGGGTGTCGGCAGAAATAACGCGGGCGACGACGGCCGAGTAGGATTTGTCGGAGCTCGAAGCAGCGCCGCTGGTGGCCGTGGACGTGACGGTGACGCCGTGCCAGAGGTTGATGCCCTTTGCGCGCGCGGTACGCTCGGCGGCGCGAAGCGCACCCATGGCGGAGGCCCCAAGCATGTTTGATTGCCAGTCGCTGACGGTGGCGAGACCGCTGTCGAGGAGCTTGTCGGCGATGAGGCCAGCAGGATGGCGCACGACGGCGACCAGCATGCCTTGCAGGGACGTGCCGACAAGGGAGAGCGTGACGCTACGCTGGAGAAGACGCGAATCGACGTAGAGCTTTGCTGCGTCGCCGTAAGGCTCGCCTTGCTCGGTTGAGGAAGTGGCAGGGGAGGATGAGCGCGGGCAGCGGATTCCGGCAAGCAAGAGCGGGATCTGGATGTGCAAACCAGGCAAGACGATTCGAACGAGAAGACGGTCACCGTTGAGGGTGCGCTCGACGACGGCATCGAGTGGCTTGGATTTATAGGTCTCGACGAAATCAGCGGGAAGTTCGTAGACGGCAGTGTACTTGTCGATGTTTGCCGGCGAGTGGAGGCCGACGCCGGCATCAGCAGCAGCAGCCTCGAGTTGGCGGTAGCGATCCTGGATCTCAGCTTGCTCGGGTGATTCCTTTCCACTGGCAGAGTTGTTTGGACGCACGCGGACGGTGCCGGCAGAGATCAGATCATCGACGACGTTTTTGCGGGATCCGTCTGGGTTGGGCAGGTAGACAATGCCGTACTCGCGGTTGGAGGAGGGGACCGAGTAGACGACTTCACATTGGACGATCTGGCCGACGAGAAGGAGGCGGAGATGTTCGCGAGACTGGAAGGCGAAGGGCTATTAAGATAGTGTTAGAGAGAGCAAGGAGAGAGAAAAGAGCGTCTGGGGAGAGGAGGGTTTAAAAGCGACCAGCAAGGTGTTGCTTCTCAAAAGAGATAATTTGCTCACAATAGCCTCTCCCGGGGATCAGACGTGAAGATCAGAGTGTCTTGAACGCGCAAATGAAGATCTAGAGCAAAAAAAGAAAAGAGATACAGACCTCGTCGCCTTCGTCGCGACGCAAACGCGGAGCAGAGACGTAGGCAAGGGCCAGGACACGCTCGGAGGGCGGTTTGCCAGGCTGGGGCGGTCGCGCGGGCGTGAGCACGAGGCTGTCGCCGGAGAGGGCTGCTTTTACTTTGGCAGCGAAGATTGCCATAATGCTGAGCAGTAAAAAGCGATTGAGGGAAAGAAAGAAGAAGAAGAGGAGGAGGAGGAGTAGTGGATCCGAGGGAAGGGAAGAGGAAGAGGATCAAAAGCTGTGGTGAAGCAGTCTCGAGGCGAGGAAGTCTTGCCAGCCTGTCATTAATTGATTAGTAACATATTAGATTATACCATGACTAAGAAAATAATAAGCCGGGTAAGGGGTGCGGCGCAGGGCCGCAGGAGGTGTGAGCGTGGTAGAGCGGCTTAAGAGAGAGCCGCGTCTGCCGCAGCGGTTGCGGCAAGAAAGCGGAGGAAGAGACGATAAAGAGAGAAAGAGTGGAATAACTAGTTGTTGTTGAGTTATAGATTGCTGTAATAATACACTAGAAAGAATAGGAAACAGAATACTTACTCAGAGACCACACGCAACCGCAGTTGGACTGACTAAGCGCCCGGGTAACTGGCACGTCCGGGTAACTTGTCCCAGAGTGCAAAGCGACTCAGTGCGCCGTCTTTCTCGTTCACTGCCACACTCCCGCACCGCTTCTTTGCTGCTCGTGATATCTTGATATCTGATATTGCTGGACGTCTATACCATATCTACGATATATCTGCAATAGAACTCATACTTAGTGTGTTCAAATGGCCCTCAGCAGCGAATACCAGGGCGCCATCGCCCTCCTGGATCTAGACCGTCAGACTCAGCAAGGACAGACTCCAACCACCCAGGGCGGGCCTCTTCCGCGCATCGTCATGCCCGACGACGAAGATACTCGGCGCACTGCTACGCGCGCCCGCAACCGTCCGACCATCGCAGACCTTCTCTCGGACTCGTCTGAGCGCCAGCAGGCAGCTGCCGCCGCGGCCGCCGCGGCCGCCGCTCAGCAGCAGGCTCAGCAGCAACAACAACAGCAGGCTCAGCAGCAGTCCGCCCAGCAGGTCTATGCCAACGCGGCCAACCCGCCCATCGACACTCAGCTGCTTTCGCCGGCGTCCTCAGCGGCGTACTCATCCGCGGCAGGTGTGCCCCAGTCCGCAAACGCCTTCGCCTACTCGCCCTCGCCCATCTCGCCGCAGCTCGCCTTGCCGCCGCTGCCCACCATGCAGCAGGTCGACTACGCTGCGAACCAGCAGCAGCAGCAGCAGCAGCAGCAGCAGCAGTCGCAGCAGCACATGCAGCAGATGCAGCAGCCCCCGACAGACCCTGCCCTCACGGGAGGTGCGTCTGGCGGCGTCGTCATCCCGGCAAACCCCGTCCGTTCAGGCGCGAACGCAAACGCAGAGTACAAGAATGAGTACCTGTCGATGCAGTCCGGCGCCGGTGGTCGTCCTCCGACGCCTCCTTCGCGTCGCGACCTGCGTGCCTACCAGAAGAGCGCGGCAGCTGCGAACGCGGCCGCGGGCGGAGTCGCCTCGCGCGGGCAGCAGCAGCAGCACCATCACCACCAGGCACAGCAGCAGGTTGGTCAGCAGCAGGTTGGCCAGCAGCCAGGCTCGCCCGGCGCATCGTCAGGCCAGACACCGTCTGCGTCGCGGCCATACAAGTGCCCGCACGTCGGATGCAAGTGGACTTTTGCACGGCACAGCGACCAGCGTCGCCATCTGCGCTCGCACTACTCGCCCAACTTCCACTGTCCGTACTGGCGCACTGATCCCACTTGCCACCGCAACGGCGGCGCGTTCAACCGGCTGGATGTGCTCAAGCGGCATTTAAGACTCGTGCATTTTGTGCAGCTCAAGGACTCGGACGCCGGCTGGTGCAGGCTGTGCCAGAAGATGTTTGCCAGCCCGCGTGTCTTTGTCGAGCACTGCGAGAAGTGCGCAGACTCTGTGCAGCCGACTGAGTGGAAGAAAGTCGAGGGCGAGCCTATACCGCAAGGCCATTAGCCAGCAGATGAGTGAGTGTTGTATTTTTAGTTTCGTGGATTATGTTTGTTTGTGATGATTATTCTATGGGTGTGAAACCCGGTCTGTAACTCTAGTAGTCTCTCATTTTTTGTGATTAATGAATTATTAGTACTTGGTACTCTGCAGATGTATGAAGTAGTTGTATACAAGTAGTTCAGGTATCGGACACAGGATGCCGTCCAATCACACGCTCGCTCTTCTCTCCACTGCATATTCTACACTCCTCTACACTCCATCTATACTTTGTCTTCCATTCTCTTCCCTTGTATCCTCTCCCATGCTCTGATATATCTCGAACGTGGTGGCCGCACGCCGCAGCCGCCGCTCTGGCTGTGGCTGCTTTCTCTCTTTGCCAGCTTTGCAGCCGTGTGTGTCCGCTCGGTGCGCATGGGGATCTTCGGTCTTGCCGTCTTTGCTGCGGCGGTGAGCCGTGGAGTGAGCGGCGGCTACTTACGAGAAGGAGAGTATAAGAGAGGATACAAGAGACGAGAAGGGAAGAGGAAGAGGAAGAGAAGGCGGTGTGATTGTTTTCCTGCTGGGTGAGAGCGTGAAGGAAGGGAATGGGAATGGGAGAAGGACTTGGACGCGACCGTGATCGCGGACATGTTGGGACAGCGCACCCATGCACATTTCCATTCTACTCTGATATACTGTTTTCCTATATTTTGAAGACTAATAGTATTCATATAGATTGCTGATACTCTACATGCAATCACATATTGCTACTTCAAATATCAAATGATTGATACCCACTGCATGGACAGCCTCTCGTTCACTGCCATGAATATGCATGCTATCAAAGTGAATACATACTGCAATGAGCTTTTTGGAATTACTGAATGATCTGAAATTCTGCAGCGCACACTACTTCGTGAATCAATCACAATTCAATATCAATTAAAACTTTTTTAAACGGTGATTCCGCTCTCTTTGCATTCTTATACCTTCTTTATATAATTTTTGCGCCATGGCATGCTCAAAACCAAAATCTTTTATATCTTTTATATCTGCACAAATATCCGAAAAAAAAAACTAGAAATCCTTACTGAAACTCTTCTCTCCGGAATCGTTATCACCATCCGCAAATTCAATATCCCTCACAGCATTATTAGCGATATGATCATCACAATACACGCCTCTCTCCAGAATCGTCTGCTTAGCAGGGAACAGTGCGCTTAGAAGCCAGTAGCTCACAGCGGCGGATGAAAAGCCGTAAAAGTATCCGCAATAATACAAATTCTCAACACCTTTCGGCACAACGATATTGGCATTGATCTTAGGCAATAGCCCAGGTAATACCGGAACCCAACCGATGGTGAAGGCAAGGAGAGCGACGAAGTTCGTGCCGAATTTGTTGTACCGGTAGATTCCCTGGTTTTCGTACATTTGCCAGACATTGTATTTTTGACGATGGACGAAGTAGAAATCAGAGATCAGGATCCCGCCCAACGGCGCCAGCCAGACCGCTGTTCCGGACATGAACGACAAAAACGATGCAGCGGAGGTAAGCACGTTCCATGGCGTAAGTGCCCATGTCCCGAGTACAGAGACGATGAGCTGGCCGCGACGGATGTTGATGTATCGCGGGAAGAGGCAGTTTAAGTCGTTAGCGGCCGAGATCGAGTTGGCGGAGATATTGTTGGTCGCTTGCGCGAAGTAAAACACCAGAGCGGAGAAGAAAGCAGCGGCACGACCACCGGCAGATGTCCACTTGTCGATGAAAAGAAGAGGATCCCAGAGTACGCTGCCATACAGAGTAATCGAACCTGCTGCCAAGACGACACCAAAGAAGGCGATGAGAGTGGCCGAAGCAGGCAGTGCAATCAACATCCAGTACGTATCGCGAGGTTTACGCGTGTATCTGGTAAAGTCAGGCGAGTTCATGCCAAGCGTCGCCCATCCTCCGATGTTGGAGTACAGACCCTGCATGAAAACCCACGAAAGGGCAGATCCATGGACGGTGTTTCCTTGATTCCAGAGAGAGTTGTTTCCTGATCCAGCGTTCTTGATTGTCCACCCAAGGATTCCAAATCCTACAATTGGCAGAGTAATACTCTTGACCCAGAAGATCCATCTGATTTTTGCTATAGGAACACAATGAAGAGGCAAGATCGAGAGCCAGTAGATAAAGTACGAGACCATCATCTGGGTGTCAATATTTGCAGACTCGGGCAGCTGATTCTTGACGTTCCTAAAAGACGGCCAAATAGCGTAGAGCATTGAACGCACACATTCCCCACCTGTATACGCAGCAATACCGTACCAAAAAATCCCTACGATGCAGCGCAAGAGTATAGGCAGCCAGCTCATGTAATAACCAAACGAGACCCTTGCTTGCACAGCAAACGGGGTTCGATACCGCGCACCGACATACCCGTTCGCAGTCACGACCGCAGCAACGACGATATCGCTGATGGCGACGTTGATGAGGGCGGTGCGCCAGGACATGCCAATCGTGATCAGAGAGGAGACTTTGCGCCAGCCTTGTGGAGAGAAGTTGTCCGAGATCCAGTAGGTCGTGAAGTCGAGTCCGGTCCATGTGCGTTCTTCGGCGGGGACGGGGTCCAGGTCTAGGGAATCAATTAGCAGAGCAGAGAGCAGAGCAGAGGAGAGTAGAGAAGACTTACCGTGGTTGCTGTTGCGTTCAGCTTCGTACTCGCGGACCTGGAGTCTGCGATCCAGACGTCTCCAAAATCCTTCTTGCTGCATGGCTAACTACTGCTTTCAAGATACTGTCTTCACACGAGGAACAACGAAAGAAGAAGACAAGCGTAGGATCAAAGAGGAGAAGGGGCGCGAACGCACAACCCGCTTTTCTTTGATGGTTTAGGCACTGTTCGACGCAGCTCAGGCCATCGAAGCCAACTTTACTCGCAAACTCTGAAGTTGCGCAATCTGTTGCTTTTTTGCGATTTATCTGCTCTATTCACAGTTGCAGCAGCAGTAATTAGCAGAAGGGAATACCGAGTGCCTTTTTACTGAGTTAGCGCTGTCTACACCGGAAAAGACCGTCCACTTTTCGTCGCTTCTTTTCTGAATCAGAGCTTCGTTTAGGAATAAGCAGCGGATCTAAGCGAGTGTAGCACAGTCGTTACACGAGCCTGCGCTTTGCTTGCTTGTTTACATCTATTTTCTTTACATCTATTTGATCTTACGTTTTTCTATATTTTTACTGCATCATCGTTGTCGCTATCGTGATTGTGGATATGATACAGCAGAAGGAATAACATGTCACTGTTCGAGACATGTTCAAGACAATGAACGATTCTCTCTTCACGGACCTGGCTCGGTTCTGCCGTGGCGCCGCCACTGAACGCCACGCTGCCGTCATTGTCTTGACGTCAATACTCGAGTAATAGTGTTTTGTAACAATTTTTGTGGTTATTTATAATCTACCACAGTATACTTGGAAACACTCAATTAATCTAAATAATTCAACAACCCTCAAAAAAACCCTCTTCCATTACAAATTCCAAAACCATAAAAAATGTCGTCATTTATACAGAACAATCAGATACGCCTGCAAATATACAAACCACAAAACCAAATAAAAATGCACAAGCGTGCACGCCTCGTCTCGCTAAGCATACAGGAATCAAGCAAAGGCAATATGAATAATCAAATCAATAATCAAACTCTATCGGTCACATAAATCTGTGATTGACGATGTAGTGCATGTGCGTGTGAATCTCAAACTGCCAACAGCTCATTCACAATCTCAACCAGTTTAGGAAAACTAAATGGTTTCGTTACATATCTATCCGACCCGGCGGCTAGCATGCGGTCAAAATGAACTTGTCGCGTGTTTGCAGATAACGCGATAATCGGTAATCTCTTACAACACGGCTTGACATTCTCTTCACTTGTGTTGTCTGTAGACTCAGCACCCCCACTCGTCGTAGATGCAACTTTCAACGCAGCCTGCTTTTCATACTCGCGAATCTTCGAAACAGCAGTAAACCCATCCATAACCGGCATCTCGTAATCCATGATACAGCAGTCCGGATTCTCGCCGCCGGAAACAACAATGTCAACCGCTTCTTGTCCGTGGTTAGCTACCACTGTCGCGAATCCGGCACTCGTGAATTGTCGGCTTAGTAGTTTCTGATTAACGATATTATCCTGTCTCATAATTAGCACCGTCACCAATCATCACAACAAAAGCAACCCACCTCAACTATAAGAACCTTTCTCTTAACAGGCTGACTACTTATCCCACTAGGAACCGTAGTCACAGGCTGTCTCGCAGAAACCTCCACAGTCGACTGATTATTAGACGAACTGCGCGAACTCAAGCTCGTCACTGACTTTGTCGGAACAAGCACTTGCTGGACTGTACTACTACTGCTTTCCTCAGATACTCGCCCTTCTATACTCTTTCCGGTATCTTCAACATCTTTTTTCTCCTCGCCGCCCTCCGAAAATTCAGGAGTATATACTTTGATATAAAACACAAACTCCGAACCTTCATCTTTCTTGGTCTCGGCCGTAATCTCGCCCCCATGATTCTCAACCAACTTCCTGGAAACATAAAGCCCAAGTCCCGTCCCGCCATAATGCACATACGTGCGCGGCGTGAAATGCGACGTGAACCGATGAAACGCAGTCTTAAGCTGCTCAGTATCCATCCCAGCACCCGTGTCGCGCACGGAGAATATCAGGTATAACGTCCCCGTCGTCGAGTTCGCCGTGCCGCTCGGATCGCCTTCTTCGGATGCTGGATATAATGAGACCGCGGAGGGTGATGTCGAAAGCGCTGCAGCGAGAGCCGCGTAGGATATCGTATTTGTAAGTTGCGGATTACTCGCCCTCGGCTTGCTACTGGCATTGTCATTAGCCGCCGCAATCGACGACAAAGCCGGCGACGAGACTGATGAAGGCAGTCGCTTTATCGGCGCTGTCGCTGACGACGCCAATTTCATGAAATTAGTCGCACTCTTGCGTGACCTATGATGCGCCGGCGACTGGATATAAAACGACGCATTATTATGCGCCTGAAAAGTTGGCTTTGACAGTGAAGCATCAAGCTTTATTACAAGCTCCCTTTTCTCACTAGATTGTAGTACTTTAATCGCGTTCAAGATCAAATTAATGAGCACCTGACGCACTCTGAGCGGATCCATCTTGACCGTCTCAACGCCTAGGCTCTTAAAATTATCGCCAATCTCGACAGAGTAGCTGATCTGAGTCGCTTTGAGCTCGTGCTCGTACATCCACAGCACCTCGTTCACGACACTTACGGGCTTGCACTCGACAGGGTTCACCGGAAATAACCCAGATTCGATCTTGCTGAGATCGATTGTGTCGGTGATGATTCGGTTCATGTGACTAGTGCAAAGCTGCATCATATCAAGCGCCTCGGTAGCCTCTGCCACGGCTTCATCTACTTGTTGAACTGTTTCAGGTGGAATATGGTCGCATTGGCTGTTTGCAGCGTGGTCGTCGACAACAGAGCGGAGCAGTTGAAGGCGTTTGGTGGAGACATAGATGCATTGCATGATTGCGCTGAGCGGATTCCGCATCTCATGCGAGATTGAATCGATAAAGTACTCTTGCTGCCGCTTACGCTCAACAGCATCGTCCGCACGTTGTCGCTGTAGCGCCTCAGATTGCTTGCGCTCGGTGATATCGGTCCAGACACCAGTAAGCGTCGTCAACTTCCCCGTCTCGGAATCAAACTCAGCAGATACAGCACTCGCGCACCATCGCTCGACCTTGGACTCTTCGCCTGGCCGCACCGCCCATCGAAACTCGATCCGCTCGGACTTGCCTTGCTTCACGCGCCGCCAACTTTCGCGCACAAGCGAGCGATCGCCCGGATGCACGCATTTGATCCAAAACGACGGATTCCCCGTCCTCGGAAACGACGAGAGCGTATACCACGCATCATTCGCATACATGATTTCGCCGTCGGGAGAGGCGAGGAAGAGTCCCGCAGGTAGGATCTTGGCCATACGGCTGAACCGCCCTTCGCTGATAAGCAGCTGTTTTGTCTTTTCCTGAAGCATATGTTCAAGTTCTTCGCGTTTGCGCAATGATAACGCGACTTCCCAGCTAAGTTTGTCAGATGCCTCTTCGAGATGTCGCAGGTTATCGATACCAGTGGCGAGTTGGCGCGCGAGCAATTCAAGAAAGAGCTCGTATGGCTCGTCAAATGGGCGACGTGGGTTAAGTCCAATTACAGCGACGCCGACGACGGAGTTGTTATCGCGCATGACGGGTAAGAATACGAGTTCGATGATATGGTCGCTCCAGCCACGGGCAGGATCATATTCAATGTAGTTTCGGAAACCGTCGGCCATGGCTGTGATGTAGACTGCGGAGGTGGACGAGTCGACGATTGTCTGTTCAAAGAGTGCGAGTCCCGGATCGTAGGTTATTCTATCGGGATTGTTGACGAGGCCGAAACCGCAGCGATATTGAAGGGTTTTAGATGAATTTGTGTCAAGGACGTAGAGTCCAAAGAGGGCGAGATCCTCGGCGCATGTGCGACGTAAAACTGAAACTGACTGTGTGTAAAAAACATCAAGAATATCAGCTGAGCCAGTGGCTTCGTAAAGTTCTTTGAGGGTCTGCATTCTGCGCTCGTATAAGACAGCGTCGGTGGTGTCCTGCACGGAGGCGAATGCGCCTGATATTGATCCATCCGGCTCAGTGACGGGTGTGAACTTCCAGGTGAGATAGGCCTCTTTGTTCATGCCAGCTTCTGAAAATGTGTCGGGAGCGGTAACGAAGCAAAGGAGATTTTGTTTTGTGACGGTGCGCGCGGTGGTCGTGCATGTGCGCAAGGCGTCAGAGAGTTCAAAGTTGAGATCAGATCCAACCCAGAGGTCTGAGAAGGATCTGCCAAAGTAGATGCCGGGGTCAAGGCCAAGAACATGGCCGAATTCCGCGTTACTAAAACGAGGTTAGCCAGTGAGAAGAGAATAGAGTGATAACCCAGGGTGCTGTGTAAGTTGATGGCATGTGAAAAAAAAATCACATGCAGAGAACACCAGAAAGCACTGAAGCAAATAAAAGCAAAGCAACATACTAAATCAAAACCAGACTCTGACCGTAGACAAGGACCGCAGGAAAAGGCGAGACCATGGCGAGGGAGTAGTAGGAGAGAAGAGAGGGTGACCATGACTCGCGAGGTCCGAGAGGGGATGAGTCGAACGGGAAGGAGGAGCACGCTTTCATGTGTTCGGCCACATACTGGTCCTTGCGTGATCCAGCGAACGAGCCAGAGTCCAGCGCAGCGCCTGACAGCATCGGCGGAGTCGGGTCGATTGGGAAGTCGAAGCTGGCTGCGGAGGAGATGGCCGGGTCGGAGGAAGCGGAAGGCTGCTGCATTGACGAGGCGGGGAAGGAGGAGGCGTCGTCGCCGTCGGTGCCAAAGATGGAAAAAGCCGCTCTGCCGGGCGGGGACATTGTGCTCAAGCCGGCATTGGGGTGCAGATGGCAGAGAGAAGGGAGGCAACCGGGGGGAGGTGGTGAAGATGCGAAGATGGAGTGAGTGGGAGAAGAGGTTAAGGTTGCGAAGAAAAAGCACAGATAAAGTTACGACTGCTCGAATGGGCCAAAGAACAGCTGAGCCGAGATGATCTGCGGCAGGGTTCTAGAAGTATTATGAGTAATTGAGATGTGTATTGTAGCTGAGGGGCGATGAAGGGGCGATGAGGAAGGCAGTGCAGGGAAGGAAGGAAGAAGGGAGGTGGTGATGGTGGTGTGATTTCAGTGAAGCGGTTCTGTTTAGTTAACTATTCGTGTATTTCTGTTCAATTAAGCAGCTGTTGGCTTCACAGCTGAGTGGAAATAAAACAGCTGTGCTGTCTGCTGTCCTTTTCTCTTCTGGTTTATTGTGTGTTTACAACTATAAATAGAATAATAATACACAGAATAAAATAGCTACAATTACTACTGTGTTTATCCATCAGCTATCAGTTGTTGCTGCATCTTATTGATTGTTTTATCGGCTCTATTGTCTATTTACTGAACACTCTTCCAACACCACAACCTCACCACCAACTCCTCCTCCGCGCTTCAGCTTGCTCAAAAATTCCGTAAAATTTCATGAATACTCATTGTTATAATACTTTACTATTTATTCACTTAAACACACGCAACTTTTCATCTCCTACACCTTCTCATAATCGCTACTAAACCCACTGCTCACACCCCAGCGTACTCACCTCGTGGACATCTCCACCTGTTCTGATCTGTTCACTTCTCTCCAAATCCCTATCTAGAGGCCTCATGGTGTCCCTATTGCCCTGATTCAATAGCTGTATGCTGTCTGCACACTTCTCTGCTCGTCTATCTGCGTTTCCGAGTCAGATCACTTGATCTGCGATAGTCTCCCCGTGCTGGAGTCCTGATCGTACCACCGCACCCCAATCGTGATATACCTAGAACACACCTATTCGCACGATTTTGATACATCTTCGTTGATTTCTACTTCTTCTTTATCTTATACGCACAATGGCTCAACCGTCACTTACCAAACGGTCATCGTTTTCGGTTCTTACTCAACCACCGACCGGCATGCCACGCTCGTCCGGACCCGCGTCTGCCTCTGCCATAGCTCCTCCTTCAATTCCTACTCCAGGTCTTCTTGCTTCAGCAATCAGCAGTAATTCTGGCACCCCCACAATGAACATATCTTATGGACAGCAACCATATCGTGCCGCTTATTTCGAATCACATCGGCCATTGTATGCCGTCGATTGGGCGACAAGCGCCTTCCAACGCGGACCTGGCCGTATCGCCGTTGCGACATGCACTGAAGACTCGAACAACAGAGTGAGCTTAACGGTATACTATAGAACTATTTAAAATGCTAACGCTGTTTTTGAGATCCAAATCCTACAAACTACCTCCGTACCCGAAGTACAACCCAACGGCCAACAAATCGCGTCTCTCGACTTTAGCAAAATTGCCGAAGCCGGCGTCACATACCCCTGCACCAGAATTAGATGGGATCCTTTTATTGGGCGCTCAATGAGCGGTAACTCCATTGAACGTCTTGCTACCGCTGGTGATTTTTTGCGGATATGGGAGTACAACCCAGACACTGCGTCACTCCGGCAAAGCTCTCTTCTAGCAAATGTAAGTCCACTAGTCCTCTTACGACTTGAACCTCTCTAATTTATAAAGAAAACAAAATTAGACTACACTGCCCCACTTACGAGTCTCGACTGGAACGCGACTGACAATTCACTGGTGATCACATCTTCGATTGACACAACCTGCACGATCTGGGATCTTACCACTTTGACAGCCAAGACCCAGCTAATTGCGCATGACAAAGAAGTTTTTGATGCTCGGTTTACTACCGGAAACGCTGACGTCTTTGCCTCTGTCGGCGCTGACGGCTCGGTGCGGGTGTTTGATCTCCGCAGTCTCGAGCACTCGACTATTATCTACGAGCCCGTCAATCCACCACCACTTTTGCGCATCAGTACAAACTGTAGAGATCCTAACCTACTTGCGACTTTTTCGATTGATTCTAATGTGGTGCATGTGCTTGACATTCGGTCTCCGGGAACGCCTGTCGTCGAGCTGGAAACGCATATGGGCAATGTCAATGCAGTCGAGTGGTCTCCGCAGCAGCGGAACCTGCTCGCAACGTCGTCCGACGACTGCCAGGTGCTGATTTGGGATATCACATCGAACCGGTCTGATATTGCGATGGCATATACCGAGAGCGGCGAGGTGAATAATCTGGCGTGGAGTGCGTCGGGGGATTGGATTGCTGCTGTTGCAGGAAAGGGTGTTCAGGGCGTCAGACTGGGATTTAAATAGTTGAATTGATTATAGGATTAGAACGTGATAATGATGCTTTGATTGTATTGTAGATGTAGATTGTAGATGTAGATTGTAGATGAGCTGCCTGCTGCACTGAATCACCCTTGACTCTCCACACACACACACTCTCTCTCTATCTCCTACACAAGCACACTCCAGTCCACTACTCTCACTCACTGTTCTCACTAACACAAGAACGTCATCCACTCCTTCCGCTACTTCCTCGGAGAAACCTCCCAGATACGGCTGAGCCCACCACCAAATAACGTTTACGGCTGCGGCATATTCCAACTCCCATAGCGATCTTCGCACTTACAATCCCCCTTCTGCCTCGACTGCATACGCTCTTCTCTTCTTCAAGCACACAAAGCAGCAGCACTTCCAGCGCAAGGCAATGGCTGCCACGCGCCCGGCCCAGCGACGGCAGCACTCTGCTCTCACCGGCGCAGCGCAGCAGCAGCCATGGCGCTCGATGACGGTCGTCGATCACGACGAAGTTGTTAGTGACGATGCCGGTGTCGAAGAGTACGACGAGGCAGCAGCAGCGGACGATGCAGAGGCGTTTGATCTGCTCTCGCTACAGAAGACAGTCTCCGGAAAGGGCGCAGCTGCAGCAGGACAGCTCCATCCGCTCGTGCGATACTCGACCGCCCTGTCTTCAACATCTTCAGGCTCACACAGTTTTTCGCCGGCCGTCTCGTCACTCTCCGCAGGTCCTGCTCTGATTCCGTCCGCTGGCGGCTTATCCTCAGCAGCAGCAGAAGCTCGCAGCCGACTTTACGATTCAAACTCCCAGTCGTTCTTGTCAGGGCTCCAGTGCACGACTTCCTTCCCCATCAACTCTACAAATCGCAGGTCAAGCCTGTCAAAGTCATCCTCACGGCGCCAGCAGAAACTGGTACCATCACCGCCCGTTGTCGTTCTCACGGGCTCATCAGATTCGCCGTCAGTAGCAAGCAGTAGCAGCAGCACCAGTACGATCTACGACGCCAGCTCAGTCTCTCTCGATCACGACAGCCATGCAAGTGTAGCACCAGAGAATCCTCGGATTGCGAATAGAGACGCAGATGCAGGCATTGCGACTCTCAAACCGCGCAAACACGATACTCTAAAGCCATCTACTATCACTCCCTCTCCAGCTTCGTCTTCAACATCTGCAGCATCCCTTACACGTCTACACAACAGAGACTCACACACTACTGTCCCTAGCGCTAACGGCGGCGGACGGATTGAGATTTCGGACGCCGATGTGGCGAGAGTCGCGAATTTGGTTATTCATCTACGAGATTCGAGATCAGTCTCTAATCCGAATTCAAAAAAGAAATCAAAGATTGCATTGGATCATGGGATTAGTACGTTCTATTACATGCCAAGAAGCAAAAATTATGCTAACATGTTATTCAGAAATTGAACCATCCCCGGCTACAGAACGGCGTGTGCTAAAAACGAAAACCTGGCTTGAACTTCACGCTGCTTTCATCTCACAATCTCAAGTCGCACCACATCACTCTGCACTATACAATCACCCAGGCGTCGACGGAGTGTACAATCCTCTACAAACCATCCGCAACAGAGTCGTGCGCAAATCACTTAACCAACCACTCGAGATGCAGCCTATTGCGCTGATGATCCCGGCGTCGACGACTGCGCGGCAAAATAGCGCGAAACAGATTATCTGGGAAGTGGATGCGAATGAGATGTTTGCGGATTGGGCATGGCGGGAACGGAATCGGATGCAAATGCGGGATCGGAATAATCAATTATTGTATAGTCCGTTAATTTCTGAATCTGATAGACGGGTACGACATCATCATCACCGATCATCACAGAATGGCAAGCGCCGCGCCGACTCCGACGATGAAGAGTTCAGTGATGCAGAAGAGTCTGAAATATCCGACGAAGAGTATGACGACACTCAAACAAAAGAAATCGGTAAGCGTCACAGATTCCACCGTCATCGACATCACAGTGAGGACGATAGTTCTCGGCGCAAACTGAAGTATCTGCCTGATCTTGGGCTAGGACTTACTCGCGAGATTGAGTACCAGCTTGCGAAACGACAGTCCAAGGCGTCAAAAGACGAACATGTAACTTCAGTCTCGGGACACTCACGGCGACGACGAGCTGATGAGAACGACGACGAGGATAGCAACGAAACGTACGATTCTTATTCTGACGAAGATTCATATTCTGAATCGGACTCAAACAGCGATGCCTCTTCGCAGGTATACTCTGAGCAGGGCTCAGATGCGATCATAGCTGACGCATTGCGTGTGCCAACAACTTCCTCGTCGTCGGCGCGGAAACACAGGTTACATCGGATACACCGACGCGGCCGTCGTAGCCATTCCGAGGCAGGCCAAATCCTATCGTTCTCGACAACACGCTCTCCTTCCCCTACCAAGTCACGATCAGGTTCGCCAGGATCAAAGAAATCTCCACCGCCGGGACTGTTTTCGCTGACTAGCCCTGACGGGCTACTTGCTGTGCAAGGCACCGAGTCAGATACCTCCGCAGTGCAAGGATCCCGGTCTAAATCGCCGTCGCAGAGACATCGGCATCATCATTCTCGTCGGCATAGCGCGCAGCCGCGGTCGCGGTCGCGGACCAAGTCGGCTGTAGCAAGCTCGAATGGCTCGTCGACAGCTGATCTAAGTGTCGCTAATACTGCGACACGAGGAGGTAGTATTGGTGGGAAGACGGCCGCTGTCGGAGCGATGACGGGGGCGGAGCAGTTGTTGTCGCCGCAGTATCGCGAGTCTAATGTGTCTAAAGTAGTCTTTCAACATGTACCTGGCTCCTCGGCCGCGGCGTCGACGACATTACTCTCGCCTACAGCCCAGATCAATGGCAAAGCTGCATCCACGCGCGGCGGCGAGAGTGACGTCGAAGAGCTCGCACCATCATCAAACTCACAGTCAGTCGACGGCGGTTCTCGAGAGTCGACATCAGCGAATTTGGTGACGAGTGAAGCTGGAGCCGAGACGGTTAACGGGCCCGCGACGACGCTCTCGAGATTGGCAGCGGAATTGAAGTGGCTCGAGGCACAGTTTATTGTGCAGGGGAGACGGGCTAATGTGCTTTGTACTGTGTATGAGCGGTCACTCTCGAAACTGTCTGAACCGGCACCAGAGTCTCCTTCTCAACTGTCCTCGTCATCGCCTTCCTTGCCAGCTGATACCCAACCCACCACGGCTCGTGAGTCGATCCCGAAAATACAGGGTTCGCTGGTCGCGCACAGTCAACATTTCAGCGACACGACCTTGACAACAAGCAAACACCTACTTTCAAGTCTCACGGCTCACTCCGACACTCTCACTGCCGCGTTTTCATCCTCCTTTCGCTCACGCTTCGATTTCGCTATTTCGGCGGCAGACCGTTTCTCCGCCGAAATCAACACGACACTCACGTTACAACTACGGCATCTCGGCGAGGAACTTGAACTTCTTGAAAAAGAAGGCGCGTTACGACGGCGACATCAGTATATGAAAGCTGAGCTCATGCAAGTTGGGTACGTCCTGCTTGATAAATTTGTCACCTTAGTGTTGTGGATAGTGTGGGGTGTCGTCAAAGTTTTGCGATTTTGCAGAGCAATTGTGAGAGTTGTGCGGTCTGCTGTGAAGTGGGTTATTTGGTGTTAATGTCCCTTTTGCTGGAGAGTTTGTGCACTTGTTGTAGCTGGTTTTATAGGGTAGGGAGAGATGGGTCTCGCAATAGTTAGGCGTCTTTCAAATGGTAAATCCAATGGATCTTCCTGCACTTCCTGCAGCGTAGTCCATAAGCGCACAAAGAACTATAGGAATCATACTTCAAATTCTTGATAAAAACTACCAAAACACAAATATAAATACGACAAATAATGATACATCACTCAAAAAACAAACAAATTCACCTTTCTTTCCAGTCAGTCTATTTACCATCCGCGCGTGCAAAAATCAGAACATTACAAAAAACAGAAAACATAACCACGACCACAACAGGGATAAAACAGATATCACGAGAAAACTAGGAAAAAGCCGAAAATATGTCACAGGAAACAAATAAAAACATCAGAAAAAAAATCAGCTTAAGTACATAACGATGTATAAGTGACTAAAACGTGATACCAAAAAAAAAAAACGAAGAAAGAAATGAGACTGTACAAAAATAGAACAATCAAAAGGAGAAAATGAGATGGGCGAAACTCAGGGTGGAGGAGTTTGTGCATAGGATACTATGAACAACCCCTCTTTAGAGTGAGAAAAATGCAAATTATCGATGATCGACGAATTCAGAGCACCAGGTCAGGGCCATGCCAGGAGAACTCCTGTAAGTTACTGATAGCTTGTGTATCATGAGATCGAGATAAGAACTGACTGCTGTCGGACCATACAGTGCCAAATTCGATCATAACTTAGCAAAAGTCCGTCAATGACTGATTACACAGGAGGCGGGACATTCTTGGCATGAGCAGGAACTTCGCGCTCCCAGAACTGTAAAAGCAAATCTCCGTATCTTTGGAGCTCTTCTAGGGGGATTGCGAGTCTGAAGTCGCAGAGGATGAGGAATTGGAGTTCGAGGTGGTTCAATTCTTCGAGGGGGAGACCTCCGACCTATATGATCAAGATTAGCATATAGCTTAGGATATATTGCGCTATAAAGAAGGGTATAGACCTTTGCATAACGGGAGTTCTTGTAAAAGACGTCAGAAAAGAACTTGCTAGCGACGGTGACCCCCGCGATGACGAGACGATGGATATTGTAGCTATCCATGACAAACACTTCGCTGGTCGGGATCGACAGAACTGACGGGGGCTGTGGAGGCGGCGAAGGAGATGTGAAGCCGACAGGAGGATGGGCTATGGGCGACTGTGGCTGGCTCATTTGGGAACCGTATGAACCAGGCTCCATGGAGTGTTGTGGGTAGGATGAGGAGTAGGCGGATGGTGTTGCAGGGACGGAGGAGGATGTGCGGGCGCTGTCTGCTGTTGAGGAACCGACAGCGGACCCTATCGCTACTGGCATGACGGATGAAGAAGTTGTATATGAAGTAGAAGACTGGGACTGCAGAGGAGGGGGCGGGGTGTGCATTGCACTGCGATAAGCGTCTGCCTGGTCAGAGAAGTCACCGGCGTTTGCGCGTTTCGAGATGCGGTCAAAGTACACGAGGAGCGATAGGAAGACCTCGTTCGTAGCCGGGCAGTATTTGAGGATGCGCATCAGATATGCCTGCAGGGAGATGGCAGGCACATTACGACCGTGGAAAGCGAGGACGGAGGCCGCGAGGCCGGTGCGGGCGCGCGAGTCGGGGTGCGCGTGGTGGTGTGCGTGGTGGGACATGTAGAGGGCGTCGTTGGCCTCGATGATGCGCTGCAGCAGAGCAGCGATCATGGCGAGGACCTCTGCGACGGGGTGGTTGAGGATGTCCAGGTGAGGAGGGTCGGAGGCCGGGGAGGTGAGCGACGAGGACGACGGCGCCGACGAGGAAGCTGAGACGGACGAGGAGGCTGCGGCCGAGACAGCAGCAGGTGCTGGACCACCAAAGCCCGCAGCAGCAGGCGCTGCGGAGGAAATGAGAGAGGCATTGGCGGCGGGGAAGTGCTGCTCGCGGGAGAAGAGCTGCTGCTGGAGGGAGACCACATGCTCAGTGTAGGGCCTCGCCGGTGCTCCAGAGTAGTCGGCCATTCGAGCAGAGCGGGCGGGGAGACCTGCGTCTAGCAGACGGCGGGCGCGGACATGGACTGGAGCAGCAGGAGTGGTGAAAAGGACTGGCGGAAGAGGAAGGGGGACAGCAGGGTGTGGGATCAGGGGTTGTGGGTGATGAGCGCTGCTGAGGAAGTGGGAAGGCGTAGTAAGGCAATTGGGAGGCCCGTGATTTGCAGCGTGGGCGCTGTGGTTGGGCGCCCGGCGTTCGAGGAGCTGAGCTGAGCGGTTGGAGCACTGGAGCAGTTATCGCTGGAGGAGATAAAAATATAAGATAAGAAGGACAATTGAGATGGTGTAGTTTTGTTTTGTATTGTTGTTGTTTTATTGTGGAGTAATGGGTGCTGTTGGTGATCACTGTATTAGTACGTCACATCTGCTGTCAGGGTCACGTTATGTGCACTTGCAGTAGTTGCCATTACAGCACAATGCAGTGCAATTACAGTAATGTATAGCACAATGCAATACAAATAACTACAGAAAAGTCTTATTAGCATTCGGCAGTCACCGCTCATCTCATAGCAATCAGCCCAAACACCATCCCAAACATACATGCATGCATTCCTCGAGCCTGCCTCAAGAGCCTTCTTCCTAACAGAAAAACACAAATCAAATTGAAACCGCAAACAATAGCATAAACCACTAATTACATTTCATCATCCTCTAACTCAGAAACACCGCCAGCAACACCACTGCGAGAATAACAACGAGCACAAGCAGCAGGCAGCATGACTTGTTGCGCGAGCTCTTTTGATACCGTGACGCCTTCGTGAGCTCTGCGCTCGCATTCTGTGTGTGGTCCGCCACGCTCGTGATGTTCGACTCAATGTTGTCAATCATCACTCCCTGCTCCGTCACCATCGTGCCGAGATCTCTGAAAATCTCGTTCAACTCAGAGATACCCTGTTCAATGCCCTGGATCTCAATCTCGCGCTCGGCAATCAGCGAGTTCTGGAAATCAATCTCCTCCTGCTGAATGACGTCCATTGTCTGCTGTTCCTGCATCCGCTGCTGGCGCTGCATCGACGGCGCCGACCGCTGCGGCAGCTGCTCCTGCATCAGCAACTGCTGCTGCTGGTATTCGTACTCCGGGCCCTCTGAGCCGGGATCTAATAGCTGTGATGCGCCGGGCTGGTGAGTCTTTGCCGCGATGACGTACTGGCGCTGCTTCTCGGCTGACACCCGCTGGACGGACTGGAAGTCGGCAAGCAGTGAAGTGAACTCGCGCGAGAGCTTTTGCTGGGTGAATCTCTGCGACGGCTACATATAAACAGAGTCAATATGGTCTAATACGTAATAGCAACAAAACACAACCGACATACAGTGACGTCGGTCCATCCTTGCAGGTCCTTGACCTCATCGCCAATAGACTTGCACAGCTCGCGAGTATCCTCACTCAACGACGACACCCGCTCACGGATCTGATGCGAGTCTTTCTTCGTGCCAAACATTCCCAGCTGACGGTTCAAGGTCGAGATATTGGTCGTCAATGTGAACAACTGGTTCGAGAGACGATTCGCAAGCGTATCGAACTCGGGCGAGTCCGAGAACCCGCCACTGCCGCTGCTCATCGTGCCCTGCGGTCTTGACGAGAGAAACGACATGGCCTAGTTTGTGGAGGATGATATGCCGCGTGCTTTGCTGCTGGGACGTGCGGTAGAGCTGCAGCACTGGGGTTGTCAGATAGAGACGTGTGTGGGAGTAGAGCAACTGTGTGCACGAGATAAACAAAAACTGTGCGTAATCCAACCAGCCACATACCAGCCACTGCACAGCCGCTTCCATTTGTTCTCCGGATTCAGCACACTGATTGATTTCTGTCCAATTGCTGCCCAAACGTCTGCCTGCTGCTGATTTTTTTCTGTTTTTTACATCCCGCCCTTCTGTTAACAATCCTATCTAATTTAATCACATCTGCAAAAGTAGTACTAACCCCTCACAAATGTAAGCAGTCGCCGCCGGCAGTTCACGGGCCTCCGCGCTGATTGAGTCAAAGTCAAACTCAATCCCGTTTATCGCGGCCCAGGTTGGATAAGACCACAGATCCACAGCGCAGACAACTTCTTTTCCTCAGAGTTCGTTCGTCCTTCTTTCCGTTCAATTGCCTTCTCCGTCAGTAGAATACACAGCTTTAGACCATGTCCGGCGTCGCAATCCACAAGTTCACCACAGCCCACCCCGGAGACGTCTCTGGCTACAAAGAGCTCCCCTCGACCTGCGGGGCGGAGGACCTCGTCGCCGTCATCGGCAAGACTGAGGGAAACGGCTGCGTCAATGATTTCACCCGCATGCTTTCCTCAACCGTCTGGGATCCTTTGCTTGAGGCTTCGCACGGCATCTCGGTCTTCTCGGGCGGCACCGAGGGCGTTCTCTCGCCCCACGTCTCGCTCGTCGTCAAGGAGCAAGAGTATCTCAACCCCGACGGCTCCAAGAAGTACGACGAAGGCCTGGTGGCCAAAGTCGGCGGCACCCGCGACTTTGAACCCTGGGAGATGGGCACCGATATCCAGGCCAAGGTCACGGCCGAGACCGTCAAGAAGCTGATGGCCGAGCTCGAGGTCGAGGCTGACGATGTGCACATGGTCCTCGTCAAGTGTCCGCTGCTCACGACCGCCAAAGTTGTTGCGAGCGCAAAGCCCTGCGTCACCGTCGACACGTACAAGTCGATGGGCTACTCGCGTCTTGCGACCGCCGTCGGAATCGCGCTTGCGCTGGGCGAGGTCGACGAGGCCGGCATTGCGCCTGCCCTCGACTCGTACGGTGAAGTTGGCTGGTCTTCGCGCGCCTCGTGCTCCTCCGGCGCCGAGCTTGAAAACTGCCACGTCGTCGTGCTCGCGAGCTCAAAGAAAGCCAGCAACCCGTATCGTGCGCTCCACGGATACATGGCTGACGCCATTGATCTCAAGGTCCTGCTCGAAATGACCTCCAAGATCCCCGAAGGCGCAGAACGCACCCAGATCTTCGTCAAGGCCGAGCCCTCGACCGACGGTGTTGTGCGTGGAAAGAGACACACCATGATGACCGACAGCGATATTCAGGGAACCAGACACGCGCGGGCTGCCGTTGGCGGCTTGGTCGCTGGTGTCTGGGGCGAGACTGATGTCTATGTCAGCGGTGGAGCAGAGGGACAAGGTCCTATGGGCGGCGGTAGTGTCTGTGTTGTTTATAAGGTGTAATCTGGAGCTGATTAGAGCATCCATGATGACTGTTATGATGTATATAGATAATACGACGCGTAGTGCGCTTCACCCACTATCTTCCTGTGGTCTATGCCATTCAGCTTTCTGGATTAGTTTGTTATTGCACTCATTATCATCTTGATTTATTAAACCAGTTGCGGATGCCTTGTTTGGTTGAGATAGGAAATGCAACATCAGAACAGCATAGGTTTAGGTGATTCGACGCGTAAATAGTTCAACTACTCGCAGTGACTGTTGCTCCACTGATCTTGTTATCAAAGAACTCTTATTGAACTGAATAGATCATCATTTGACTGGTTTCCAAAAACATGCAGCAAACGACTCCGGATCAATTGAAACTGGCGATTGTGATATCTGACGCGTCATTGCTTCGCGAGAGGATGATCTAACACTCTTCTATAGGCGTTGTCTATGATCAGAAATAAACCGAAATACACGTCAATTGATGGTACTTGGCATTATATTCGTTAGAATGATTACGATGTCTGATTATAAGAGTGTAGACTATCGCTGGCAGTTACTTTCGCGTCTTGTAGACCCTGCGGAGTATTGGAGAGCACGATACGAAAACGCCAAAGATGAGATCAAACATTTGAAGCAAGCAGACTCTGTTTGCGAGATCAGAAAAGACGACGGGTGCCAAGTCATTGGAAGTGTTGATCTGGACCCTGAAGGTCAATTGAGAGATCAAATGCTCAAACAGTTTCGTGCTCAGTTGACTAGTTTCACTTACGGTAGTTTACTGTACGCCAACAGTGCTGAGGGATGCTAATCTGATATTTAGAACCTGCGTCAAAAGTGCGATCTGCCTGTCTTGCGCTTGCCCAGGTGCGCACTCTTCCAGTGCACAAGCTTCACGAGCATATAGCAGTACTCGAGAAGCATATCGAGACTCCGCAGACTCGATTGAAGGGAACTATCAAGCAGTGTCTTACCGGCTACCTTCCGAAATTGTTTGAATGTTTGTTCTATCTGTCGCGTGACGATGAACGTGTCGATGCTACAGAGCTCATCTATGGCAGACTCCTGGATGCTGTGTTTCGTGGACTGGGCGAAACCGTGAATAAGTTATCGGTGTACGATATCAAACGGACACCGGAAGATATGAGCGAGACCGAGGAACTGCGTGAGATGTACGAATCAGCGTTGAATGCATATGCTCAGCTGATATTTCTACAGCGAAGTTAGTTCTGATATCTGCGGTGCTGATGATAAGCTGACGCAAGCAGATCTCTTTGCTAGTACGGTGTTTTCATTCCAGACTGTTTTAACCAGATCCGTGTCGCTGTCGAGACGCGCTACCTCTCAGATTGATTTTGTCCGTCCGATTCTGCGCACAATGTCACTTATCTACGTCAAACTTCTTACGAGCGCGATCATGAACGACTGCACGCTGCTATTTACAGAGATATGGCATGAGTTGGAGCGCACGATGTTTGCTGATGATACGGTGAAGCTATTTCCGGGAATTGTGAAGATATACTGCGAGACCCTTTTCTAGTACTGAATGGATTACATCATACGCTTGCTCCCAATAAACACACTGCCTATCCCAGCCCAACTATAATCAAAACTCCCAATTCAACAATTAGGGCTTAACCCTACATATTCAATAACAGTCACGCACAGGTAATTAAGTCCCACCAACACACATACCAGCCCCTCACACACAATGTAAGCACACAGTGTGTAGCACGTCGCGGGCAGCGTCGTCTTTGTCACAGTTCTCCTCTTTCCTTCCTTTCCTCAGACTTCCGGTTCAGCAACAACCGTCATCAACAACACCTTGGGAAGTTACTCGACATGTATGTGTTTTAATCCGATTGCTAGTTTAATGGTTCATGTGATTCGTGCTGTTTGACAGTAAAGATGGGTGTTTTGGAAGGGCGGTGTGTTGGAGTGTTTGGCGGAGCAGAAAGGGCGTGAAGAAAAGATGATAAGACGCTGATGGATACAAACAAGTGCTGAAGAACGAACTGTTCTGTGCAGCTTTTACTGTTTGGAACGAGTTCTGCGTTGTTCTCGTCGTGCGGATCGTCTTTAAAGTCAGCAGCGCAATCATGAAGAACCAAAGATGATACTCTCCAGAGTGTCTCTCAACAGAGATCCGAATAACAGAATTACTGACAGAGTGCTTTCTAGGTCCAACCTTGTTTCACAGAAGCGTCTCGCTGCCAGCGTGCTCGGCGTCGGAAAGAGAAAAATCTGGCTCGACCCCAGCGAGGCTACTGCCATCACCAACGCCAACAGCCGTATGTTTTCAATTTTTGTGTTTTGACCGAGCGATAGAAGCAATCAGATCATACAAGTTTACAGCGATCGGATGCTATGTCGTAAATGCACGAATTGCAACTAACATTCACAGGCGAGGGAATCCGCAAGCTCATCTCCGATGGTTTGATCATCAAGAAGCCTGTCACCATCCACTCGCGCTCGCGCACTCGTGCCCACCTCGAGGCCAAGCGTGCTGGTCGCCACACCGGTTTTGGTAAGAGAAAGGGTACCAAGGACGCTCGTATGCCCAGCCAAGTCGTCTGGATGCGTCGCCAGCGTGTCCTTCGTCGTCTGCTCGCCAAGTACCGTGCTGCTGGCAAGATCGACAAGCACCTCTACCACGAGCTTTACCAGCTCGCTAAGGGTAACACCTTCAAGCACAAGCGTCAGGTCATTGAGCACGTCATCAAGGCTAAGGCCGAGAAGGCTCGTGAGCGTGCCCTCAAGGAGGAGGCTGAGGCCCGCCGTGTCCGGAACAGAGCTGCCAGAGAGAGACGGGCGCAGCGCATCAACGAGAAGCGGGAGGCGCTTCTCCGGGATGACGAGTAAACGGTGTCGACGACGTAGGTTGAAGTCGAAGCGTTTATTAAAATGGGATTATAAAAGAAAAGAGAGAAAGCAAATAAGGAGGGTTGAGGCGGGATGTGTGTTATTTTTTTTCATCTTTTACATGCACAAGGTTCATTGACGGGAATGAGCGAAGAATGGAGGAAGGAAGTGAATACCAGAGTACTGCGTACCCGGTGTTGAATTTCTTTTCTTGATTATTGGCATGTTGCTGTCTTTTAGTGAATTGTTTTGTCATATGTGCCGACCACTTTTGTTGTTTGTTTTCCGTTTTTGTAAAATTTACATGTGCTTTTTGCTTGTTTTCTAATACATATAATGACTTGTCATATGATAATCAGTCTTGTTGCTGTTGCTTGTGGTAGATAGCGAAGAGTGGTTTGTTTGTAGTCAGCGTAGTCAGCAACTTTTGCGGTTGTCGGCAGCGTGGATGGAGCAAAGCCGGGAGCACTCGCTGGCTTCAGCGCGATACCGCACACACGGCTCAACTTATCATCACTACTGACTCTTCCCGGCAGGCTCCAATTCTTTACTTTAGAGAATAGCTGCATTCTGTTGTTGTAGAAGAATTCATAGCGTCTGTTTGATTGCAATTGTTGCTGAAAGAAGAACGGAGGCCGCGAAGTCAGGTTATCGCGAGAGTACTATTTTCACATGCCAGCCAAACAGCGGACAGGTTCGGCGGCGGCGGCGGCGACGGCCAATGGAGAGACAAAGAGCGCGGTGAAGAGCGTGAACATGCCTGCTGCTGTTTCGGTATGGATTCTGTGCTGAGGGACGAATGAGAGGAAGAGTGATTGCTGACTGCGGACAGGAAGCGCAAAGCGAGCGCGAAAAAAAGATCCAGAACCTGATTGTGCGCACGATCTGGAGCGTGGTGATGATACTCGGGTTCTTTGCGTGTCTTGTTGCGGGCCATTTCTGGGTGATTACGCTCGTGCTTGGATTGCAGCTGCTTGCGTACAAGGAGGTGATTGCGCTTGCTCATGAGCCATCGCGCACCAAGGCGTTGCCGTACGGGAAGGCTTTGAATTGGTATTTCCTTGCCTCGACGGTGTATTATCTGTATGGCGAAACGGTGTTGTACTACTTTGAAGAGGTCTTGCTCGTGGACCGCGTGCTCTTTCCGTTTGCTATCCATCATCGGTTTATCTCCTACATGCTCTACATTATTGGTGAGTTCTATGGACAGCCGGTGGGAGGTTTTGCTGGACATGGCTAACAACAACACAGGATTCATGATGTTTGTCTCGACACTCGAAAAAGGCCACTATCAATTTCAATTCATGCAATTCGCATTCACGCACGTCGCGCTCATGCTCATCATTGTGCAAGCGCACTTCATCGTCAAAAACATCATGGCCGGCATGTTCTGGTTCTTCCTTCCGGCATCGCTCGTCATCATCAACGATATCTTTGCGTATCTGTGTGGCATCACGTTTGGTAGAACCCCGCTTATCAAGATCTCGCCGAAGAAGACGGTCGAGGGATTTGTTGGCGCGTGGATTTCGACGGTGGTCATTGGCGTCGTGTTGGGATATTTCTTGATCAAGTGGCCTTATATGATCTGTCCTCCTTCCGTGCGTTGTTGCCGTTTGATTTGTTGGTTCATGAGCAGAAGCTAACCAGTTGCTAGGACTTTTCGCTTAGTGCGTTTTCAGAGTTCACCTGCGTGCCAAACCCGGTTTTCATCAAGCAGAACTTTGTCGTCCCGCACTTTTTACAACCCCTCCTGCGCCAATCCACAATCTTCATTGAACCAATTCATTTCCACGTGGTCTTCATGGCGACGTTCGCCTCTTTGTCTGCGCCCTACGGCGGGTTCTTTGCGTCGGGAATCAAACGGACGTTTGGAATTAAGGATTTTGGCGACACGATTCCGGGACACGGCGGTATCACTGATCGCATGGACTGTCAGTTTTTGATGGGTTTTTTCTCGTATATGTATTACTCGAGTTTTATCGCCGTAAGTCTCTCTTTGCGCCGTTTTTAATTATAGAATCAATGCTGACAAATTCTCGTGATAATAGACACACAAACAAGGCGTTGATGTCGTTCTTGCGACCGCGACCGCGAGCTTGACTGGTGCTGAGCAGTTGCAACTTGTGAATGCGCTGCAGAGATATCTGCATAATCAGGGACATATCGGAAAGGAAGTGCTGCAGTGTATGGCGAGTGGTCGTTAGTATTTTTTTTTTTTACTAGTGAGCATTAAAAGAGTGGTATATGTCATGAGAGAGATGGTGTACGATAGATTGACTGCATTTGAATTTGGATTGTTCCTTGAATGTATTGCGATTATGTGTATAGCATTTGAATTGCCTAAAGTCGGATAATAGAAAGCGAAAAAAAAAAAATCTAATATTCTACAGCAAAGAGTTTACAGCAAAGAGTTTATACAGGAGACTTGACCGGATCCCATGTGATGGGTTCATATTTTCCTGTATCCAATGCCTTCATATCGGCTTCGTCAAGCTCGAATCCAAACACGTCCAGGTTGGCTTTTATTCTCTCGGGATCGTTCGACTTTGGCAGGGGAAGAAAGCCCATTTGTAAGCTCCAGCGGATCAAGACCTGGGCAGGCGAGACGCCGTGCTTTGAGGAAAGCGAGACGATGGTCGGGTCGGTGAACCTGACGCCGCGGGTGACTGGGCAGTACGCTTCCAGGACGATATCCTTTGAGCGGCAATATTCGACGAGGTCTTTGCGGGCAAGCCACGGATGAAGCTCGAGTTGGTTGATAGCGGGAGGGATCGTGAGTCCGTCCCAGGCATAGAGTTCCTCGAGATGCTGAACGCCATAGTTGGAGACGCCAATCGACTTGATCTTGCCGGCGACGACGGCCTCCTGCATGGCTTTCCAGCTTCCCAGACGGCCCTCGGGCGACGACAACGGCGAGTGAATCAGATAGAGATCAAGGTATTCCAACCCGGCCCGCGCGACGAAGCGATCGCGGCCGAGGTGAGTGCGTAGCCGTGGTTGCTGTTCCAGAGCTTGGTGCTGTAGAAGATCTCTGAGCGCGGAGTGCCGGTTTCGGCCATGAACGCGCGCACGGCGGCACCGCACTCGGCTTCATTCTTGTAGAAGTCAGCGGTGTCTATTTAAAATCTAGTTAGTAGGGGGGACAATTTCTTTTGGCACCGAACAGATGAGAGAACACACCAACAAGTCTGTATCCAGCTTGCAAGGCGTTGGAAACTGCCTCGCCGTGTCCGTTGAAAGCACCGAAACCAATGCACGGCATCGCAACCCCAGACGACAGTTTGAACATCGTTGTTGAAGAAAGAGAGTCTGCCATTTTTTATGCTGTGCTGCTGGAGTATGCGGTGAAGTACTGATAGAGGAGGAGTAAACAGAAGCAGATAATACGGGCTGCTGATTGCGCCTTAACACCTAACCCGATGCTTCATACTGCGTTTGAAGCTGTCCATTAACCTAAGTAGAGTATATTGATAAAATGTAGTAAATGTATAGTGTATTTTAATATATCAGAGACGCCAGTCGATCACCGAGTCCTCGCCATAGTGCTCGCGCAGCCAGTCGTTGGTCTTTGTGAAGTGTCCGCAGTCGAAGAATCCGCGGGACGCAGAGAGCGGACTCGGATGCACGGATTTGAGCACACAATGCACGTTTTTCTGTATTTTGTTTAGTTGCAGTCTGTGTAAGAGAGGTCAGAAAAAAAATGATAAGACATACGTTAATCTTGTCGACGCGCTTGCCAGCCGGACTGCCCCACGCCAAAAACACGACGCCGTCCTTGCGCTGCGCAGCAACCGCAGCGATCACCTTCTCGGTAAACTGCTCCCATCCCTTTCCCGCGTGGCTATTCGCGTTGTGCGCACGCACGGTGAGGCAGGTGTTGAGCAGCAAGACACCGCGCTCGGCCCATTTCGTCAGGTCGCCAGTTTGATTCGGGGGAGAGGTGAACGTGTCGGGGAACTCCTTCTCAAGGCACTTGTAGATATTGCGCAGAGATGGCGGCGCCGGCGTGGGCGGCAGCACCGAAAACGCAAGGCCGTGCGCTTGGTTGAGGTTGTGATAGGGATCCTGCCCGAGGACGACGACTTTGACAGAGTCGAGCGGAGTCAGACGAGACCACGCGTAAACGTCGCGCGCGGGCGGGAGCACTTTTTGTTTTGCGGCATCTTCGGCGATGAGGAATCTTTTGAGGGAGAGGAAGTATGGTTTTGTGAGCTCGGAAGCGAGGACTGCGAGCCAGGAGGGATGCAGGGTGTTGATTTCGAGTCTACTTGATGTTAGTAGGAATGACGCAGACGGAGGTGTGTTTACGCACTGAAGAAGACTGCATTGTTCGGGCGTCAGGCTTGCGATCCATTTTTCTTTGTCGAATGTGTTTTCAGATGTAATTTCAACTTTTGTGGTTTGCGATGTCTTTGGCAGCGATATCTTTGCAGCAGACACCGAAGTAATTGCAGCAGAAGCAGGAGCAACCGCAGCAGGCTTGACGCTGAAAAACGACGTCAGCGGCCTTGTCTTCTTCGCCGCGTCCGACGCCAAAGAAGAAACTGCCTTGCGCTTTGTAGTGACCGACATAGCTGTGCGGTTGAGATGTGTGTGTTGAGGCGGAGGAGGTTGGGAGAAGCGCGTTGGACGCGAACGTGACGCGTTGTCTGAGCCGTGACTTTGCGACTGTGCGGTTTGGCAGGCTGATGCTGTGTGCGGTGTTGCTGTTTGCTGTATGATGGAGCACGGCAGATTAATACAACTGCATTATTGCCAAATGCATTAATGTCAAATGCATTAATGCCAAATGCAATCAGGAGTACGTGGCCACGAGTGCTTAGTAATGCATCTCACAACATTACATACGCACTTACTAACTCTCACAGCCCTGAGCAGCAGCGCACTGAGCAGCGCACTGAGCAGCAAATAGCAAGATATAACGCTTCCGACGCGCAATAACACGCGAAATCAGTCGCTGTGCTCGTTCTCCGCAAAAAGTGGCCAGACACTGGCAAAGCCGGCACAACCGTCGCGTGGCGTCGCAGTTACACACAGCACGTGAGATTTGTGGCGAGCGGCGAGGCTCAAAAAGACCACGGCCTCCGCCAGACAGGTCATCTTCACAACAATCAGCATTCCCCCCCCCCGCGCTTCCGCAAACACGGGCTCCGCCAGACCGAGCAGACAGTTTTGCTGTGCGCGCAGAATGATGAACTTTTCCTCGCCGGAGCAGTTTCGCAGCTCGCCGGCGCCCGCGTTCGAGCTCGTCGAGCGTCCGCGGCTGTGGTCGGCAATGGACGACAAGTATCTCGCCTTGCTGTCGACCGTCGCGATATACTGGGTCGTGTCGTGCCTGTTCCATCTCGTCGACGCGTACGATCTGCTGCCGCAGTACAGAATCCACACGCCGTCGGAGGTTTCGTCGCGCAACAAGGTCACCGTGTACGAGGTCCTGCGCGACGTGCTCCTGCAGCAGCTCGTCCAGACCATCGTCGGCGTCGCGCTCACCTACTTTGACCCTCCGGACTACACCGGCATGGAGACCTACGACATCTGGGTGCTCGCGCAGAAGCTGCCGTTCCTGCCGCTCCCGCTCGTCTCGCTGCTCTACGCGTACGGCTTCTCGACCATGCGCATCGTCTTCGCCTTCTTCCTCCTCGACACATGGCAGTACTTCCTCCACCGCGCCATGCACATGAACAAATACCTCTACAAGACCTTCCACTCGCGCCACCACAGACTCTACGTCCCCTACGCCTTCGGCGCGCTCTACAACCACCCCTTCGAGGGCCTGCTCATGGACACCCTCGGCGCCGGTCTCGCCATGAAGCTCTCGGGCCAGACCGTGCGCGAGTCGCTTATCTTCTTCACGTTTTCGACCTTGAAGACGGTCGATGACCATTGCGGCTACGCGCTGCCGTTCGACCCGCTCCAGATCATCTTCCAGAACAACGCGGCCTACCACGACATTCACCACCAGCAGTTTGGCATCAAGACCAACTTCTCGCAGCCGTTTTTTGTTGTTTGGGACAGGTGGCTCAATACGCAGTACTCTGGTCCTAACAAGCAGCATATCGGTCGACGAGACCCTCCTGCTGCCGCCGCTCCTTCTGCTGTAGAGAAGAAGGACCAGTAGTCCTCAACCTCCTCAACTGCAACAACAGCATTGCAGGTAATGCAACAGAAGGCAGCGCACGGCGGCAACGTTGAAGATGACGTGTATGAGTACTCTATAGAAGGCGAACTAAAACAACGATGATGAAGTGTAGTACTTTTCGTGATCTTTTCTCATTTCTACAATATTTTTGGGCTGCATATTTAATAACAAGCGCATGGGCCGACAGTACAGATTGCTGGTCGGCAGTTGCAATGCTCGGGTGTTTCTGTAATATCAATATACTTGCTATTTTGTTCTGTGTCTGTAGTATTAGATAATTGCCAAGCCACTGCTGACTAACGCGCCAGGGGTTTGCCGCGCAGTGCTCCGCCTCGTCCAAACAGCCACGGCTTCTGCCTCAGCTTGGTAATATTCTCTTCCTGATCTTCTCGGCAGCCAGATAACCGGATTGGTCTGTTCAGAACAGCTGCTTTTCGCTGCTTGTTTGTCTCTTTGTTTTGTTCGTCTGCGTCTGAAGAAGACACTGCTCCAGCGCGGATCCACCACTTTTTGTGCCGCAAATCCCTCTCGCGCACCTGCTTTCCTCGTCCTCCTGCTCTGATCTGGGCCTCGATATCCCTTGTCGTCGCGCGCGCGCATAGTCAATAGAAATGGGCTTTAGCGATGTCATGAAAGGCGGCTGGCATCCGGACGGAGGAGGCAAGTCCTCTTCCTCTGGATCGTCATCTTCCGGCGGCAGCAAGACCTTCAGCGGGTTCAAGTTCGGCGGAGGCAAATTCGGCAGTGGCGATAGTAGCAGCGGCGGTGCTTCTAGCACGCGTATGTATCCGCTGCTGATGCTGCGGGCAGCTTGATTTGATTGCTACAAGTACTGACAGTCTCGTGCAGATGAATACAGGCAGCCATCAACGCCAATCACAGCACTCACGGACCCGAATCTTTTCCCTCCGCCGCCCCAGCATCGTGAATTTCATCCTGACGCGCCCCCGGCGACGATCTCTCCGGATTACGCGTATCTGTACAAGCCGGCTTTGGAGCGGCAGCAGGTGCAGAGACCGGACTGGCGACAGCAGTTTCAGCCGGGTCCCGTAGCGCAGCCTGGCGCTCTTGCTCCTGGCACTCCTGCTCCTGGTGCTGCTCCCCAGCAATACGCTCCGCAGCAGCCACAGCAGTACGCTCCGCAGCAACCACAGCAATACGCTCCGCAGCAGCCACAGCAATACGCTCCGCAGCAGCCACAGCAGTACGCTCCGCAGCAACCACAGTATCAACAATATCAACCACAAGCCCCTGCTGCGCAGGCGCCTCTGCAGGCACCTCTGCCGGCACCTCCGCAGGCAGCTCCGCAGGCACCACCTTCACAAGCGTACTCGTCTGCACCGCCGGCGCTGCCGTCGTACGCGACAAGACCGGTTCCGACACCGCCGGCGCGCGCGTCGGTATATCAGCCTGCATATGCTCCGCAGCAGACCGCGTCGCCTGTGTATGCTCAGCCGTCGCCTACTCAGCCGGCGTATGCCCAGCAGTACGCGCCCCAGCCTGCTCCTCCTGCACCTGCGCAGCCTGCTCAGCCTGCATTTCAATATCCTCCTCAGTCTCAGGCACCGGTGCAGCCTCAGGTGCAGCCCCAGGCGCGGCCAGTTTCGACATACTCGCCGCAACCGCAACAAGCAGCCTTTGAAGCTCCAGCTGCTGCTGCTGCAGCCGCAGCAGCGGCTACGGAGCCCTTTGTGCGCGGCCACCGAACCTCTCAATCGATGTCTGGTGCTCCGCCAGCGGTTGCGCAGCCGACCGCGCAGTATCCCAACTTTGCCGCTGAAATCACACGAGCGCGCAGCAATGCTGGGACATCGCCGGCTGCGTCGCCTACGTTTCCGACGGGATTTGCGCCCACCACGCAAGCTCGACAAGTGCGTGTGCCATCCGGCCATCGTCCGACACAGAGTATGTCTGTTGTCGGCAAGAAACCGCCGCCGCCGCCGCCAAAGCCCAAGAACGCGAGTTTACGAGGACACCCGACTGGAGGCAGTCGGACGCCGACGCCGACGCCGCCGCCGCCGGCTCCTCCTGCGTCCTCGACACAGCAGGGATATCAATATGCTCCGCTTCAGCAGCAGCAGCAGCAGCAGCAGCAGCAGCAAGTAACAAATGTAAGGGGATTCTAGTTTTTTTTTTCTTTTTTTTTTTTGCTTTAGTTTGTTGATAGATCCTTGCTGCGGTTTTGTTTGAGAGGTGTGATTTTTGTTGATGAGGTAGTGTTGCAGTAGAGGTTATACAATATTTTTTTGCAGCACGGATTTATTACACAAATGAAAAGAAGCACTAGTATTAATTGAATTTTAACAAGAGTTTTTGATTGACAATATGTGCCCGTTGAATGTAGATACGTGCAAATACGATGTTACGGACGCCGATGGCTAGGACTGTGAGTAAGAGTGTGGCAGTCGCGAAGAAGGCTGCTGTTGTGCCGGCTGCGGAGGAGGCAGCGTGGAGCGCGCCAGTGATTGATCTGGAGCTGGGGACACGGTGGTACGCGGACGGATTGCGGACGGTTCAGGTTCCGAGCTACTTTCGAGGCAAGCCGTATATGATGCGCAGCAGTGCGCACGGGGATACGAAGGAGCTGGTGCTTGCGGTGCGGTCGCCTGTTGACTTGAGTCGGAGCAAGTTCAAGATTGAGTGGGACCGGTATGACGAGCGAGGGCGGGAGGCTGTTGCGCAGCGGGTGGATTACGCGCCGCCGGGAGTTCCTGGGGCGGGAGACTTGGAGAGCGCGGCGAGCGGGTTTGGAGGAGGGATGGTGCGGTTTTGCCAGGAGCGGTTGGGGAGGCGGGTTGGCGACGGGGAGTGCTGGACGCTGGCGCACGATGGGCTGAAGAGCGTGGGCGCGATGGAGAGCTGCGGGCTCGTGCATGGGGTGGAAGTGTGTGTGGTGGACTGTGTTTTGAAGGTTGCGCGGGGAGAGAAGGAAGTGCGGGCCGGGGACGTGATGCAGTTTGAGAGCGCGCGGTTCAGAGAGGTGAGGGGAGACGGGTCGGTGGTGGAGTCGAGTGCCGGGATGCCGGACCACACGGCGGTTGTGGAGGTGGTTGAGCAGGCTGAGCCGTTGCGGGTTGGTGTGCTGGAGCAGAACGTGGGCGGCCAGCGGGTTGTCATGAGGGGGAGGTATGATTTAGGGACGATTGTGGGCGGGAAGGTGAGGGTGTTTCGACCGTTTTGGGTGGAATGGGCTGGGGACTTGGATTGCTCGTGGCCGTGAGATGTGCGCGAGAGGATGTTATTGGCCCAGATGTACGCTGTAGTATATTGGTGTGTATTGGCCTTGATGTGCGCTGTAGCATATTGGTGTGTATATTGGCCTTGAAATGAGGAAGGGATCCATTATTACTGCAAGAGACTGCCATTATTCATTATGCTGATGAAGATGATTGCGGTCAGACGAGGTATGAGTATCCAGAATGCATTTACAATATAAGGTGATTCGTTTGCAGTATGCTGCTGTACTAGATGGATCATGATGCGATCACTGATGGGTATTGGTATATTGCAGGAAGAACAGCCACTGTACACAGCACAATGCAATAGTATAACATAATAGCATAATAGCAATGTTAGTAATGGCTTGCTGGACAGCAAAAGAATGGAAGCAGAAAAGTCTTTTCCACCCCAGACTAATAAGGTTTAGCTCAGAGTTAAGTGAAAAAGGCGGCGTTTTTGAGTGTGCGAAAGTGGGCAAATGCGCCGCCACTTGGATTAGTAGTATAGTAGTATGATAGTAGATATATGATAGTAGATATATGATGGCAGATTACGATAGTATAATAGTACAATAGTGCAATATGCAATAGCAGTGTGGTGTAAGGGCAGCAGAGTAGTAGCTACCGTGCAGTTGCGTCCGCAGTGGCGGATCTTCACACTGGTCTGCTATTTACTGTTGTTTTGTCCGCCTGGAATATGCTGTGCCGTAAATGCTGTATTCTGATATTCTGATATTCACCGTATCTCCTGCATCTGCTACACTGCTTCTACTATACTACTTCTACTCCATCCACTACACTACTCCATCCACTACACTACTTCTACTACACTACTTCTACTACACCATCCGCTGAGCTCGTAGTCTCAGCGCAGCGCCGCACTCCGGCGATCCCCGGACTCTTCGCGCCCTCACCACCGCCCAACACCCCCCCAAAGGCCTGCAAAACCGCGTCTGGCGCCCGTTTCAGCGCCATATTCGCTTTGCTCGCCCTCACATTCCCTACATCTCCGCCTGGCGCCCAGCAGACGCAGCGGCGGCGCTGTCCGAGGCGGCGGCGCGCGACACCGCCGTCGCCGGCCGAGTCCGCCTCGACTTTTTCTCCCACGCGTTGATAAATAAACCACCGCGCCTGCCTGCTCGCTCTGCCCGCTCGCTGTCCATCCTCCTTCTCTCTTCTGCCCTGCTCCTCTCGTCCTCACTCACCATGTCCCGCGAAGCAGACAACGTCTACGCCGAAGACATCCCGCTCATCGCAGACGCAGACGCGCTCAACATCGACAAAGGCATCTCGCTCGACCGCGAGGCCGCCGCCGAGCTCGTCGACCTCCCCGCCGACCTCGAGGCCTCCGAGGTCTCCCTCCACTCCGGCTCCGTCACCATCATCTTCGTCTCGCTCTACATCGGCGTCTTCCTCTCCGCCCTCGACGGCACCGTCGTCGCAACCCTCCTCGCGCACATCTCGTCCGAGTTCAAGGAGTTCCGCTCCGTCTCCTGGATCGCGACCGCCTACCTCATCACCGTCGCCGCCTGCCAGCCCCTCTACGGCAAGCTCTCCGACATCCTCGGCCGCAAGACCCTCCTCATCTTCTCCAACGCCGCCTTCGCCCTCGGCTGCCTCTTCTGCGGCATCTCCTCCAACCTCTGGTTCCTCGTCTTTGGCCGCATCGTCGCCGGCGTCGGCGGCGCCGGCCTCACCTCGCTCTCCTCCATCACCCTCAACGACCTCGTCCCGCTCCGCCAGCGCTCCCTGCTCCAGGGCATCGGCTCCGTCCTCTACAACGCCGGCGCCTCCCTCGGCGGCGTCTTCGGCGGCTTCATCACCGAGCTCATCGGCTGGCGCTGGGCCTTCCTCCTCCAGGTCCCCTTCGTCCTGCTCTCCGCCGTCGCCATCCACTACAACCTCAAGACCAAGCCCACCCCGCTCGAGTCCGACTCCGCCTCCGAGACCGCCGACAAGCTCAACCGCATCGACTTTGCCGGCTCCATCACCCTCGTCCTCACCCTCGTCTTCTTCCTCGTCGGCATGTCCGTCGGCGGAAACTTCGTCCCCTGGGCCTCCTGGACCGTCTTCTTCACCTTCTTCTTCGGCACCGTCTCGCTCTTTGGCTTCATCTACATCGAGCTCTACGTCGCCCGCGAGCCCGTCATCCCGCTCGAGCTGCTCAAGGACCGCTCCGTCTTCGGCGCCTCCTTCACCAACTGGCTCATCATGATGGTCAACTACGCCCAGCTCTTCTACGTGCCCATCTACTTCATCGTCGTCCGCGGCATCTCCCCCACCCAGGCCGGCTCCAACATGATCCCCAACTTTGTCGGCTCTGCCGTCGGCGCCATCCTCTCCGGCACCGTCATGCGCACCACCGGCCGCTACTGGTGGATGACCATGAGCTCCGCCATCGTCCTCGTCATCGGCTCCATCCTCATCAACACCTACGACTTCAACACCTCCAAGGGCGCCCAGATCCTCTACATCATGATCGGCGGCCTCGGCTTTGGCGGTCTGCTCAACTGCACCCTCATCGCCATGGTCGCCGCGGTCCCGCCCGAAATGCAGGCCGTCACCACCGCAATCCAGTACGGTTTCCGCGGAACCGGCTCCACCGTCGGCGTCGCCATTGCCTCGGCCATCTTCCAAAACGTGCTTGGAAAGAAGCTCGATCTCTACATCGTTGGCGAGGATAAGGCTGATATCATCTCCCGCGTCACCGACTCAATCGAGGAGATCGATCTCATTCCCTCCGAGTACAAGCTTGATGTGGTCCAGGCCTACCTCGATGCTTTCCACGGCGTCTTTTACTTTGCCATCTTCTTGTCTGCTCTCGTCATCGTCACCTGCGGCATGATGCGCGAGTACGTTCTCCACAAGTCGTTCGACCGCCCATGATCTCCTACATTTCTCATCTATTATTTCTTTTTTTCTAATTCTCCAATTCTCTAATTCTTATCTTTTTTTTCCTCTATATCTTTTTGTGCTTTTTTTTTTTGTCTTCGATTCGGATATAATGGTTGCAGCGTGGTTATTGCTTTGTTTGGGTGCATATAAATCTATACATTTGATTAATAAGTCTTCTATTATATTATTTCGCATCATAAACCTCGTATTCTCATGCAATTGACGCAAATTGCCACACACTGTACTGCTGTGCTGCAGTGCAGAGAGTAAAATGCATTGCCAGTGTGGGTAAACAGCGGCCGCGCACGAGGCCGGTGAAAAGCCTCCTTCCAATCTCCCACTCTCCTCCTCCTCCTCCTCCTCCTCCTCCTCACCCTTCACTCCGCCAGCAATGCCTCCTCCGCCCTACGTCCAGCCCCCGCCGGCTTCAATGCGCTACATCCGCCGCCGTCCGCACCTCAACCGCGCCTTTCGCACCCGCGCATCGGGCCTCCTTCGCTCACAGTTTGCCAAAGTCTCCCGACGACAGGTATGGGCCTATCCCTCCTTCGTCAGCAAACACCGCTTCTTCTCGACCTTTTCACAGCAACAGCAACAGCAGCAACAGCAACATCAACAACAACAACAACAAGGTCCTCGTCGCAGGTTCCGCTTCAGATGGTGGCATGTGCCCGTCGCCGGTGGACTGACGGCGATTGTGGTCCGCTGCGGAGAGCGGTACTACGGGCGGCGTGTCCACGACGGCAGCAACCCGGAGGCACCCGCGACCACGCGACGCGTCAGACCGGTCTCCCCGTGGCAGGTCTACGTCTACTCTGCGATGCCGCTCAAGACGATTTCAAGACTCTGGGGCCAGTTCAACGCGATCGAGCTGCCCGTGTGGATGCGCGTGCCGGGATACCGGTTCTACGCCTACGTCTTTGGCGTCAACCTCGACGAAGTCGCAGAAGACGACCTCACCATCTACCGCAACCTCGGCGAGTTCTTCTTCCGCGAACTCAAGCCCGGCGCGCGCCCAATCGATCCCCTCGCAACCCTCGTCAGCCCCGCGGACGGCAAGATCCTACACTCGGGCGTTGTCGCGGGCCGCGAAGTTGAGCAAGTCAAGGGCATGACGTACTCTCTCGACGCGCTTCTCGGCCGCGAGCCCAACGCCTCCTCGGACTCGCTCCCGGTCGAGTTTCTGAACGCCGCCGAGGCCGAGGAAAAGAACAAGGAGTTTGCTGCCGCGCATGGAATCCAGTTCACCCTCGACGAGCTGCTCAACAGCACCTCGGCCGCGCCGCTGTCGTCCGACTCGGACTCGGACGAGTACTTTGCAACCGGCACCTCGGCGGCCTCGAGCATCAAGTCCGACTTCTCCGACCACGAAGACGAAGACGCGACCGTGCTCGAAGGCGACAAAGCCTCCCACGGCGCCTCCCCGGCCGCACAACTCCGCGTCGACCAGGAAATCGCAAAACCATCTCTCCCCGACCATGACATGTTTTTCTGCGTCATTTACCTCGCCCCGGGCGACTACCACCGCTTCCATTCCCCAGTCTCCTGGGTCGCCGAAACGCGTCGCCATTTCGTTGGCGAACTGTACTCGGTCGCGCCGTACTTCCAGCATCGTCTGTCGGGCTTGTTTGTGTTGAACGAGCGAGTAGCGCTGCTCGGACGCTGGCGCCATGGGTTTTTCTCAATGACCCCTGTCGGCGCCACAAACGTCGGCAGTATCAAGATCCATTTCGACAAGGACTTGAAAACCAACGATCCTCAGCATAAGCACCGTAACGTCGAGAAACCCGTCTGTTACGAAGCCACTTACGCGAACGCGTCAAAGCTGCTCGGTGGATACCCACTCGAGAAGGGCCAGCAGATGGGCGGCTTCGAGCTGGGAAGTACGGTTGTGCTGGTCTTTGAGGCGCCAAAGAAGTTTAGATTTAACGTGAAAGCGGGACAGCATGTTCGCGTCGGTGAGCCGCTAGGCGATGTTGTGGAGTAGAGTATAGTTGGAGTATAAAAGAAAAGATCATGATGCATTTTTGTTTGATTTTGTGAGTGTGTATAGGGCTCTACATTCTGTAAAGGGTGTGAATATAAGATAATACAGCCATTTTCTCAATCTCGTTTTGTGTATCGTATATCGCCAAGTGCTTAGTTGAATCATGTATAACGAGAGGAAGTGCGAAACAGCGTTAGTCTAACCGCAACCACTTCAAGAATGAACTTCATGCATCTTCATATCTTTTCCCACCACATCCGGCGGAATTACTGCAAGATCTTCTGGATGCCATCCCGCAAACTCCGAAAATGTTCACTGTTCTGCCGCATATGTTTTCATCGTGTCATTATGAGTTGCTGGCGTCTCTCGTTAGCACTTGGTAGCTCTGCCTACACCTGGATTTCCCGCCATCTTTCCCACCGAGCACGACGGGACGTGGGGGATCACACAGAGCTCAAATCAATGCCATTTCGCTCTTTTCCCCATCTACTCTAAAGTTCCTGCATCTGTGCGATAACAACAAGTAAAGGCATGTGTGTGTCCTCGTCGAGCCGCCGTGTCTCTGCGTATTTACATCTTTCTATCTCGGGAACTACCACCACCTTCACCCCGTTCTTGGTCCAGAACACTCAAGGCTGTTCTCTCAGTTACTGCTGTTTACGTCCTGAGATCTGGACTATCGAGATTCTAAAATGCTTCGTTCGCAAACATCTCAGTCATCGTCATTCTTCAGAAAGTGCTCAGTGAGCGTGCGCCATTTGCACATGTCATGGCAAAGCATAGTGCGTAACAAAGGCAAGGATATACTGGACTCTCTTTGAAAATGTCAAGCACTATTCACAATGGTGCTTCATACTACTGCCATAATCCTGTCCATACAGGTCGAGCTTGGGTGACACTTTCGATAATACTCGCTAATGTTAATGTATATGCATTATATATACACAAATGCCAAAACACAGAACATAAACTATCACAAATCTGAGGAAAAAGAAATAACTATTAAATATCTTACAATTCCTCCTTCTCAGCTTTCCTTCCTAGTCTCATATTCATATGCTCCTTCTTCGTTTTAATCAAGATCCCTCCACGTGAAAGAATCAAGACACTCAAAATTGCCTTATAAAAATTTCCATATCCTTCCGAAATATTAACGTGAAAAACACAATACAAAAACAAACGCAGCAATAGATTTTGACTTTTTTTCTCCTTTTTCTCCGTGACTACTCGTTCTTGCGCTCGTGCTCACGTCGTTTATCTCAGACGACGGGCCTCACGCTCAGACTCGAGCAAGCAAAGGATGTCGTGCTGTCTGACGGGTCCCTATCAAATAAAAGTCAGCATCCTCTGTCAAGTTTATCGCCTTCTTTTTTTTTCTAAATACACACCTTGACGTTTCGGATAATGCTCCGGCTCTGGTCGTCGACAAACTCAACGCGAACCTGGGTAACACCACCACGGGATCCGGTGCGTCCGAGAACCTTGATAACCTTGGCGAGCTTGACGGGGGTCTTGGTATCCTAGAGAAGAGTGTTAGTCTGTTTGTCGTTGTGAGTGGATTGAAGTCGTGTGAAGTGTCGTTGAGCCGTGAGTGGATCTGGGATGTTGCATTCAGCTCTCTGATTCTTTGCACATTTTTGATAGCATTGGCAGAGTATGTTCCAAAATATATCTCGTGCATATTGAATTCCATGCGTACTCCAATCTCGTCCAGTTCCTCGTCGTCGTTGCTGTCAAACACTCATGATCTCTCTTCTCCAGCACCCTCTCTCGGCTCTTCCTCGTCATCTCTTTTCACAGACTAAATCCAGCATCAAAACAATCAATACCAACAACATACCATTATGAAATATTCTATTCACACGAAATGAAAATCGAAAAGAAAAAGTCTGGTTTGACGGCGGTGTATCGATTACGAACAAAGTCGAGAGCACCTTCGAAGCGTCTGTCGAGTCAGTGTGCGCCTGCGCCAAAGGAGGAGTGTAGGGTTTAGTATGATGATTTGGGAAACGCAGTCACAGTCACGCTGGCGGCGCTGAGAGAGTCACGTGGTGTGTAGGGTTAGACCACTGAGTTTGTTGTTCGTGGGAATAGTTGTACTTTTGTGTTTGATTGTTTGTTAATTCAAGATTGACTGCATGTGAGCACAGTTGCATTTTACTGATTTGCTCATTGACTATAGGTGTATTGATTATGATTGCGGTAATTTGCTATTCGAGAGAACAACTCGCGGACTGACAGATCAAGAGTTGTACTATTGTAACGGATTGGTTTACTGTTGCTTTCAACACTGTATTCTGAAATACTCTAGGATAATGAGGGAATAATCGACTGTTATCGAATTGACTGGTTATCAAGTCTGGAAATTCAAGACGCTGCGAGGTTCTGATCTGTTCTGGCGGATCACAAAGGTACTCATAATTGTAATTGTAAACGAGTCTGTTATATCCAATATTAATAAATCATCTTAACCAATAATCTATACTCAACTATCATGCCAATAATCAAAGTAGTCAAAGATCAAATAAGATCAAGCGTGTTGTTACGACTATCAACACCGGATGGATCTCATCTCCCAACACACCACAAACCATCCCAGCCCAAACAACACACTCTCCAACCAAACATCGTCATGTCGACAGTCACCGAAGCCGGACGCAAGTCCACCGCTGTTCCGCCAGTCTCTGGCGACTTCTCGTCTCGCCAGCAGCAAACAATCAGACTGTATCCCGTCACGAACTACACCTTTGGCACCAAAGAAGCACAGCCGGAAGAAGACCCCTCCGTTCAAGCTAGATTACAGAGACTACAGAGCCAGTATGAGCAGTCTGGAATGCGTCGAACGTGCGAAGGCGTGCTTGTGTGTCATGAACATGGACATCCGCATATCCTCATGCTCCAGATCGCAAATGCGTTCTTCAAATTGTACCTCTCTCCAACATCCCCTTGATTTACTCCAAGCTAGCTATCCAGAAGACTAATTTACACTACAGACCCGGTGATTACTTGCAACCCGGCGAAGACGAAATCGATGGATTCAAAGTCCGTCTCGATGAACGCCTAGGTCCCGTCGCTGGCCAGCAGTTCGCGCCAGATCAACACACCCCGGAGTGGGATATCAGCGACTGTATCGCGCAGTGGTGGAGACCCAACTTTGAGACTTTTACATACCCATTCATCCCGCCACATGTCACTCGACCAAAGGAGTGCAAGAAGCTCTATTTGATCAATTTGCCGAAACACAAAGTGCTCAGCGTGCCAAAGAACATGAAGCTGCTTGCGGTGCCCTTGTTCGAGCTGCACGAGAACTCTGCGAGATACGGATCCCAGTTATCTGTCAGTACCTTTCATCTATTTTTTTTTTGGTTGTGAGATTATGCTAATCCTACGAATAGGCAATCCCGCAGTATCTTAGCCGATACAACTTTGAGTTTGTGGATGAAAATGATGTTGTCATTGGCCGGTCGCCTGGCCTGACTGGTTTCTAAGATTGGATAAATATATGTATATTAGTGCTATAAACAAAACAACAATCCCCAACTGTGAACAATCAGTTTTTAAAGTACATCTAGCAATATCAAGTCATCTTCTTGCGCTTCTCCGAGCCACCAAAGTAATTCTTCGCAAACGCAAGCAGCGCCATCAGTGCTCCTAATGGTGGTATGCGTTCGATCCAAGTCCGCGTTCTCGACGGTCTGATCTGGGCAATAACAGTATTGACCTTGTGCCTCAGCTCATCAAGATCATCGTCGTTCCAAATCACGACATCCGCCAGCCACGCTTTCTTCTCGATTGGCATCTGCGCCGCGATCCTTTGCTCGGCGTCTTTCTCTGATAACACTGCGCCGTCGCGTTTGAGCAGTCGCTCGCGCTGCGTTTCAGGAGCGCACGCGACAACCAGCGTTGTTCCGCAGAACAGCTCGAACCTGGCTTCAAATAACAGCGGGATATCAAGCACGACCACGTCTGTCCCGCGAATAAGCCAGTTGACGAGCATCGCGCGCAGAATCGACCGACGCACTTCAGGATGCGTCATCTGGTTCAGCACTTTCCGCTCGCTCTCGTTCGCAAACACATACCGACCCAGCGCCGGTCTATTGAGAAACTGCTTCTGCGCTGCATCAGGTTCAAGCAACAGATCCGGCACTTTCGGCCCAAAATACTCAACTATCCTTTTATACCCCCGTGTTCCGGGCAGCACGACCTCCCGCGCAATCTCGTCGGCGTCGATGACGGGGAAATTGTAGGGCGGCGAGGCGAGTATTGAGGATACCGTAGACTTGCCTGTCGCTATCCCGCCTGTGAGTCCTAGCACCAGCATTTCTTTTTTCTATGAATAATAATACTATTTTCTTTTGTCCTGCAGTCTCTCCGAATCCAGAATAAGTGCAAGATCCCAGCAACCAGCGTGATAATTCCCCAGTTCTGCCTTTCCCTCGCAAACTCCCAATGGTCGCTTAATGCGACGGCGTAACCTAACTTATCAGCACGTGCCTCTTGGTCATTTATTGTATCTATTATCAGCATATCTTTACGTTTGAATAATTACTAAAAGCATTTCTGATTTCTGCGGATAATAGATACTTTATTAAATATGGCTGTCGTGGGCTTCAATTGCTTCTTCTAATCGACACGCGCGTACGCAACTCATTCCACCTCATCCACCTCATCCTGCGATTTTACGACATTTACACACTCTCGCGATAGATGGAGCCCGTCAGAAATTTGAGACTGCTTTAAGGGAATTTACCATGCGAGGCGCAACGACTTTGATACAGACTTGATGTTCATGATATCCACGCTCAAGAATATCAGAATGCTCTTCAAAGTTCACAGAACGAACTGTTTTAACCTGGAATAGGTACACCATGCTAGAGCATACATGTCTTAGTCTTTAGAGCAAATTCCTCTCTTGAATACGTAACAGCTTCAAGAGCAAAATCAAATAACGATTCATTCTATACAGAGTCTGCATCTATCTCCAAGATCAGAATACTGCGACGTGACTCTTCAATGAGTTATCGCGGGAATATCCTTGTATTTTACCTCGAATCATAGCCTCACAAAAATCTGACAATAGCCAGCTGTACGCATGTTGATGCACGCGGTCTACAGTATCTCTGGAGCGTAAAAGTACTTGCTATATCTACAACCCTTTCGTGAACGAAAACCATAGCTGCAAACGGGTATTAGCGCAGCTCCTACGCCGCGATCTCATCGAAAGAAAGCAGCTCCTAGTTGTCTATATCGCTACAAGCTAAACCCCTCTTGCTACAAACACACGAAAAACAAAAGAGTATATAATATATGATGACTATCAATATCAGATCAATAAACATATAAAAAAAAAGCACAAAAACCTCACTGCAAATAAATTCAAGTCCCAACCCCGACTATTTGCAATCATCCGAACACCCGCCCGCGATATACAGACGAACCGACAAAGATACACGAGATAGAGATTAGAATGTGGATGAGAGGCGGTGTCTCCCGCTTGCTGCTCCTTCAAAAACAGCAATACAAAACAAAAAGCACATATACAAAAGACATACGCCAAGAGGGTGCAACAATTTCGATTCTCGTTATAACATATATATGTATATATATATATATATCCTTTTTTTATGTTCAACAATGTTTATTTCGTTAGTTTAGACTCGTCTTCTATATCCTCCCTCATTGAACACAAAATCTGAAGAATTAGCAGCACTTGCCGCCGCTGCTGCTGCTGCCCTTTCCATTTCCGAGATCAACGCCGGGCGCCGGTGTCGACGGCTCCGAAGCAAGATCGACCCGCTGCTTAATCTGTCTCGCAAGTGAGACGAATGCCTCCTCAACGTTGATGTTTGCCTTTGCGCTGGCCTCGATGAAAGGGATTCCGAGCTCGTTGGCAAGCGCCTTTCCTTGCTCGGTTGAGACCGCGCGCTTCTCTTCCCAGTCGCACTTGTTGCCGATCAGCAGCTTGTTGACACCCTCGGAGGCGTGTTGCTCGACATTGGCAAACCAGTTGCGGATATTGTTGAATGATTTCTCGTCAGTGACGTCGTAAACTAACAAGATTCCCATGGCGCCGCGGTAGTACGCGGTCGTGATTGTTCGGAAACGCTCCTGGCCGGCGGTATCCCAGATCTGCATCTTGATTCGCTTGCCGTCGAGATCGATCGTTCGGATCTTGAAGTCTATGCCGATTGTGGTGATGAACGACGGTGTGAAGGAGTCCTCGCTAAAGCGGAGAAGAAGGCATGACTTTCCGACGCCTAGAGCATGTTAGTAGATGATGAGTAGGCTCTGTGTTAGCTGCGCCAGCCGTGACATTAGCTGTGTGACTTTAGAACAACTGTCGACTATTTGATACTGGTGACGAGAACCGCTTAATATAAAGCAATAAGGGTATAGAGATGTCTGACAGAGGTGAGCTTATTGACCGATATCGTGCCGTTTCTCGAATAAGATGCCAACAATCGCGCACAATCTTTGTTCAACAAACATCGGCAAATGACAGTGTCATTTTCATAAACAAATTTCAAACAAAAATGGGGTATCTCTAAAAAAAAAGGCGGATAAGGCCGATGACGCGGAGGGTGATCTGCCAGAGTGACGTATAGCAGCACTTCCACCAACCTGCAGCAACAGATGTTCTCAAGCCGGAATCCAGCAGCGCACGAGGAATGCCACAGTCTAATCAAGTCACACATAACCAAAGAACACTGCACTAAGATACACCAGCCCACTGCAGAGCCGGAACAGCTACAGAGCACTGCGCACGGAGGCAGCAACAGGCAGCCTGACACAACGCTAACGAGGGAAGGAGCACGCACCAGAGTCGCCGATAAGCAGCAGCTTGATCAGGATATCGTAATTTCTCGAGCTGGCCATGTCGCTGAAGATGGCGGGACGGGACGAGCGGGTGCTTGTGTGGTGGTGTGTGGAGGAGTCGGAGGGTCGCGGAGAGGCAAGGGACGCGGGTGCTGAGGATGCGCAGTGCTTCCTTTGGGCGTTGAGAGGCGAATACTGTGCGGACGAGCAGCGGCAGGAGGTAACCCTGGCCCTGAGAATGTCACGTGAAGTAAGAGCCGAATACGAAGAGCTCGTGGAGCTGCTGTCAGGGCGATTGTTGGCGGAGGATTTGTACGTCAGTTTGCAGTTGTTGCTGTCTGTGTGCTTAGCAGGAGTTTACTAGTACTGCAGTGGATGCTCACTTGCGTTCAACCTCAGCATTTACATGACTTGAAGACCACCAGACGAGAGATATACAAGTGGAGGATACTGTTTTGCAAATGTGATATTCCACAGGTGGTCATCTGTAACTGATCGTTGTGGAAGGCGCAGATATGTGCTAGATATCAACTTGACATACCGCCAATACAGCTCCAGTGGCTGCTGGATCATGAATTTCTAGCTCCTTTCATAATGACTATCATAAGATTGACTGCATACAGCAATCAAACAGTTTCCTACTCGGACATGATCTATAACCAATCTATGACCCTTCAGACTGATAATTCATGACCTGAGCCGGTTTCCGCTGTCGCATATACGAGATACGAGTGCACATTGTTAGCATTGACGACTCACAGTCAAATATTCATGGACGGTGGAGCATCACCGTAAGTAGTTTGCTGTCAGATCCATTAGCATCGCTGTAAGGGATCCCCCACCCAGATACACACATAGCTCGAGCTGTCGTACTCATAATACACAATCATAAATATCATACTATTATATTATTATTATAATATCATCTACTAATAATATATTATAACAATCCGCACATCTCCATCACAACTCACACAACTCACACTGTGATCGCTTCGTGACAACGTGGTGCAACTCTAATTCGCAGAAGAGCGCTAACAGGCAACAAACTTTTTTTTTTCTTTCTCTTCCCTCGCAGCTCTCAGGCATATTCACTCTTCTTTACATATTCTCTGTGTATTGTTAATCGAGCTTTAAGAATGTTGCTTTTCAAGGTATGTGGGATTTATGCTCTTCGGTTTAGACCACTTTGTTTTGGGCTATACCCGGCGCAGCGAACTGTGGTGATTGTGGGGATATGGGCTAATTTATCAATAGGATGTTATTTCTGGCGACGAGGTACGATTGCTGTTTCTCATCACGAACAAAGCGCGATAAGCTTGCGACGACTAGCTGCTGCTTTTAGAAAGCCAAATATGCTGACAAAAAGATATATAGATGGTCTCGGACGCTTACGACATGAAGGAGATCGACGGAGCCGTCTACGAGGTCGACTGCCAGATGATTCAGATCAAGCAGGGTGGTGATGTTGATATCGGTGCCAACCCTTCCGCCGAGGACGGTGGTGATGAGGGCGTTGAGGATGGTGTCGAGACCGTCAACAACCTTGTCTACTCGTTCAGACTCCAGTCGACTACCTTCGATAAGAAGATGTATCTCACCTACGTCAAGGTATGTGCTTCATGAGTGCTCTTCTGTGAAGAGTACTAATCAGATTTCATTTATAGGGATACATGAAGGCTGTCAAGGCCAAGCTTTCTGAGTCCGCTCCGGATCAGGTCGCTGTCTTCGAGAAGGGTGCCCAGACTTACATCAAGAAGGTCGTCGGCAGCTTCAAGGACTGGGAGTTCTACACCGGCGAGTCTATGGACCCGGAGGGAATGTATGCTACTTTTTATTTTTTTTTTCTTTGCGTGTACTGTGCAGAGTGAAAGTTACTAACGGTGCTACAGGGTTGCTCTTCTTAACTACCGCGAGGATGGTGTCACCCCCTACCTCGTCTTCTGGAAGCACGGTCTCAAGGAGGAAAAGTTCTAAGCTTGTTATTTGATGTACTGTTTTTGGTTCTATCTCATGAAATTTGAATTCATATTCAGTTCTCAGTAATCTTAATATCTTTTGCACATTCTCTATCACGAGTCGCATAATCTCAAACTACTCCTTAATTGCCTTGAATCGGCATCTAACATAACTCGCAATCCAGGTCTGCGAATACTCAACCCAATCAGCTCCCTTGAGCATATCGACCGCATCATCAATCGTCGCATTCTTCTCCTCTTCAGTCAAATCTTTCCAAAACGAAAATCCAAACGTCTCTAACCATCCTTTCATGCCAATATCGCCTCCGTTGAGTCTCGTCGGCCGGTACTCACTCTCGACCAACTCAACTTTAAACCCAGCCTGAACAAGCCATCCGCGAACCTCATCGTCACTGACAAAATACCACGGCCAGAGATTCTCGCGGATCTCGGCGTAGGTGCGCGATACACCACGTTTGGCCCAGGTGTTGCGGACGCTGCTCGAGAGCGCGACAAGAATTTCGGATATATTGCCTTGTCCGCCGCATTCGACCACAAACACGCCTCCAGATGGTAGAATCTCGTAGACTGATTTGAGAGCGGCGATGCGTTCGGCAGAGGTCTTGACAGAACCAAAGACCCAGTGGTAAGTCGCGTTCGAAAAGACCTTGTTGTACTTGCCTTTGGGGATCACTTTCGCGACATCATGTGCCGCGTCCACGACCTCTGATGAGAAATTCGCCAGAAGAGCGTCCGACGCGCGCGTAGTTGCGTACTCGACCATCTTTTCTGAAGCGTCCGTCGCATGGATATGTGCGCATCGCGACGCGAGATCGACTGTCAGGACACCGTCGCCGCAACCAATGTCGAGGATTTTGTCGGTTGGAGACGGGTCTAGGAGAGTCACGACTCGCGTCGCGAGGGAGGGAACAAATGAGGCGTGCGTGACGTAGTCGTCCGGACTCCATTTGTCTTCTTTCTGTTGTTGTGTGCTCATGTTGTTCAATGAAGTGCAATATATCTAAATGAGAATAGGATGCGGATTAAATACTGCCCACGATGCCGATATCGGCCAGCAAATGCTCGTTCTGCGTAAACTTAGACTCAATTAAATGATTCTCCACTAGCAAAGACTTCTCGCGTTCTCTGACTGGACTTGCAAGAGTCTTATATGACCGGTGATGTACAGTGAATGCAAAGTATGCCAGCCTCGATACTCCAGCCTGGATAAGCCGCGCCGATATCGGCGAGTGCCAGCAGTCGCAGTCCCCGCAAACGGGGCATACAGTTTTTATTGGAATTTGCTTTATTTCTTTAAATAATAGCAATTGACTTAATTTTTGAAGCGAATTTTACTTTTCGTTGATGTCTTGTTGCTGTAAAGCGACGAGAGAAAATGGGAAAGCTCAGCAGCTCATCTTCATAGACTCCACACTAAAGATAAAAAAAAAACCGAAAGCAATAAATATCATTAAAAACAAATCTATCTATACAAGCAAGCGCCAAACCAAACTCACGTAACAAAGTAATCAATATATAATACACGCAGGAGTTCTATAGACTTGATCTGCTACTTTCATCCATACACTTCAGCTCCATCTCGCCTTTCTCGGCTATATCCACTGCTCTCTGAGACCCAGAATCAACCCCTTTCTGAGCTATATCTAGTCCTATGAGACCCACAATCAGGCCTTCGATTGGTCTCTGTTCCGCCAGACTTGGCCACCGACGCACCATTAGGCTTTGGCGACGACGAACCTCCTGCACTCTTACGGTCGCTCTCAGCGCTGCCGAATACCCGCTCTCTTGCGGCGCGATACCGCTCTTCTTTCTCTTTTCTCAGGCGTTCGAGACGGGCAGATTCAGACTCGCCTGGTCGAGCGGCTGCAGCAGCACTGCCTGATGGAGCGGCGAGCGGCACTGTAGATTGATCCTGGGGTGCACGCTTGAGGATTCGCATCTGGGGCTTATATTGTGAGCCTTGCGCAGAGGTTTGTATTTCGTATTTTCTTATTGCAGCGTATTAGTTTAGTTCATGAGATGCAAGACATAGGAATAGCGTACAGATGGTTAGATGACGGACAGTTCTCGTTCGGGGAGAAGAGCTTGCGCACTTTGTCTTTCGAGTCAAGAACTACCGCTCCCATAGTCAAAGGCTGCTGGGTCGACGGTTTAGGCGCCTAAGCAGCAGTGTATGTTAGCTCCCTGCCTGCTCAGTTGAGTGCACTTATAAGATATACGTACGGCGCTCCAGTCGTCGTCCCAGGGATCAAAATTTGACATTCTGCTTAGAGACACGCTATCGCAAGCACTAAGCTTACTCAATAATAAAACAAAATATACGGTGATCTATGTGTGCAGACTAGCTGTGGCCTGACATCTCTTAACGGACGACCAACTCTTGTCTGATACAAGTCAACTATCATGAACTACGCGGGTTCAAGCCCTAACCTGATCAGCCCAAGCAATTTTGACCAGAAGCCAGCTACAAACGGACAACAGAGATTACAGAGAGCAAAAAATAAAAAAAAGAGAAATATGAAGAAAATTGAGCAATAAAAATAATGATTATCCGTCTCAATCCCTCCCCACAAGCACCCCAATTCCTACGAGAAACCGCTGTTTACTCTCGTATTCTGGGAAAGTAAGCACCATGCCACAATATACGCAAGCAGTACGAAATACCGCATTCTGCCGCCTTTTCCCGCCACGTCGTTCGCGCCTCGATCACCACTTTTTGGAGCCAGTCTTGTCTGAAGCACCACAATAACAACATCACAAGCGAAGGCTGTCGGACGCGTCGGGCAGGAGCACAACAAACAGCAACAACAACTACACCTATCTGCACGCGGGGAAAGATCCAGGCGTTCTCAGAAGCGGCTTCCGGCGGCAGACAATAGCAGCCTTCTTGAACGACAACACGAATGGACGAGACGAAACTCCAGATCCAGACACACACGCTCGCCGACTCCGGCCAGTCCGTCACGCAGTACATCTACCCTTGTTCGGGTTGCAAGTCGCGTGTAACGCGCAACTCGCGCGAAGAGCTACTGGCAACCTTCACCTCTGTCACAGATGGCCAGTTCATGCGGTCCTGTCAGCGGTGCCGAGCAAAGGGTATTCAGAACCGCAAGCGGCGGCGCGAAGAGCTTGGAGAGCAGCAGCAGCAACAACAGCAGATGCTGATCCAGCAACAGGCAGCGGCCGCAGCGGTTGCTGCCCAAGGCGATGTCGACGCAGCGCAGATTGCTGCAGCGGTGGCAAATGCTACACAGTTCAAGAGCTCGAGTAATTCCAACAGCAACGCGAACGGCGACGACGACGAAGATGACGAGAACGCGCACTCTGCCGTCGTCGACTTCCAAAGTCGCTGCACAGTATACGACGACTTCATCAATGCCGTCACACAGTTCATGGCCACACACGATGGACACCCGATCGAGTTTGATCCGTCCGAGAACGCATCGCGATTCCGCATCACGCTCATGAGCGAGACGGTCCTGCCACGCACAGAAACCTGCCCTGCGCGGACTGTTGACGCCGTGACGCGCGACACCCACGAGTCGCAGAAACTGGCAGCGCTGATGCTGCGTGACGCGCTCTTCGATGCGACTGGCTACTTCTTTCAGCTACGTAAGGGTGGACGACCACACCCTGATGGCGGCAAGTACAATTTCAGTTGCTCACGGGCAGAGGAGCGCAAGGGAGCCTACGACCGCACGAAGCGGATGCGCGAAGGCGGTGGAGTGCGCCAGCGACGGACCAAGACACGGGACTTTTTCCGCTGCGAGGGACGGGTTATGATGTGCTTTTCAAGAACAAATTCGTGGATCACGATTGCATATGCACACAAGGCGCACGCCGCGACGCCAAAAATCCACGACAAGAAAGAAAAGGCTGGCGATGAGATATCTTCGCCCATCTCTGTTCAAAAGAATCCCCAGCAGCCTCAACACCAGGCCCCACCGCAGGCCCAGCAGCAGCCTCACCAGTCAGTTATGGGTCATCATTCCCATCAGGCACAAGCACAGGCCCATCATAGGCAACACCAACAGCAGCAGCAACAACAGACACATGGATTGCTGGCGGTGCAGCAGCACATGCAGCTTCAGCAGCAGCAACAGCAGCAGATTGATCCTGCATTGATGGGCGCAGAGGCACTTACAAGTGTTGCGCAGCAACACCACGGGCTTCATAACCTGCATGGTCTGCCATCGCCGCAGCATCCGCCGTACTCAGGCCAGTTCGGCGGATCCTAAGGGACAGTAGAATTATGACGCCATACGAGAGCATTACGTTATTGTATTTAGGTTCATGAGAATGATAAGTGTACATGTCGACCGGAGGATATAGGAAATAGAGCGTAGGCGCAGGTAGATATGTTATCGGTGGGAAGACCACGAGTCATGGCCGTCATGCGGTGAATCAAGATAGGCTGCGATAAACGATAACTATTGCGACCGAGGGAGTGCGTGACCACCAGACATATCCACAAAACCCGCATTTCACACGTCAGCAGCGCCAGAACAGGAAAGACGCGCCAAAAGAAGCAAGGGCGAGTGCTATCGGGGCGTACTGCCCGATGCGGGTTAACGGCATCTGAGATGCGAGATAGGCTGCAGACAGAATCGAAGAGCAGAATATATAGAAAGTCAGTAAGATACAAATAGCAGTATTACACACACAAAACAATAAGAAGAACTACAACAAATCCCACTCGCATCCACTGTTTTCAGTGTCCGACCACTTTCTTACGAAAAGCGTGCTCGGATTGGCTGTCGGTGCCACCGAGGCTCGCCGCCGTGGCTGTGCAGTCACGAGAGACTCAGCTGCGCTCGTCCACCAAACAGTCTTCCTGCCACACAAGAAGAGCGTCTATCGCACAAGGCCGCGCTTGTCACTCGTCTGCGTCCTCCGTTTTTCTCTTTCTCTTCCTCTTCCACTTCCTCCTTATCGTCAGTCCGCTGTGCTTCCGCACGATGCAGTCCTACGCAAAGCCTAACCAGTTCCCGGTGCATCACACTGCAGTGCCTTCCACTGCCCCAAGGATGATTTCCCCATCCTCGTCCGCCTCCTCGACCACATCCTCCTCCTCGGCCTCCTCTATCCTGAACGGATCCCCCATCCAGAGCGGAACTTCGCCTACCTCAGCCCGCTCCTCCTTCATCACTCCTCCGCCCCCGCCTCCGCCCCATTTGCGCTCCCTCAAGAAGCCGCTGTACCGCCCAGCTGTCCTCCGCTACGGCACCTCCCTCAAGGTCAATGGCGAGGACTGGTCCCAGCAGCTCTTCTGGGGAACACTGCCTCCCGTCACCGGTGCTCCTTCTCGTGCGCATTGGCTCCCGGATGACGCTTCTGCACACTGCAAACAGTGTATGGCTGCCTTCACCTTCTGGGAGCGCCGCCACCACTGCCGTCGCTGCGGCCAGATCTTCTGTGCTGCCCACTCGTCCCACATCCTCAGACTTGACCAGAAGAACGACTTCCACCCTTCCGGAACTCTCTCTCGAACTTGTGACTCGTGTGCTAACGACTTCAACCGCACCGTCGTAGAGGCGCTCAACTCGCAGGGCGCCTCGCTCTCAAACATCAACTACATCACAAATCTGGTCCGCAATCAGGACGCATCCTCAAGTAACAACAGCGCTCCTCAAATACCTGCCTCCGGCCAGCCTACCTATCAATCGTTTGGAGGCAACAACTTTGACTTTTCCGACGATGAGCACTCGTCCTCTCTTTCCACCCCCGTTGTCTCGTCGGCCCACTCAAATGCTGAGTCGTACTTCTCGGGCACAAAATCTCCTGAATTGCTCGAGGGCTACTCTCCATTCGGCGATGATGGCAATCCAAACAATCCAAATAATCTGAATAGCCATGTGATGGCTGACAGCAAGGCCGCAGCATTATCGCGACAGATCCAGATGCGTGTTCAGCAGCAACTCGGTGGACTCGCAATCAACAACAACAACCTCAATTCGCGCAACAACAGCAATCACCCTATCGCGGCTACGCCGTCCGAGAACACGGGTAGCTATGTGCCCACAGACTGGAACTGGAGTACTTTCTAAGCTGCCCACTCCGTCTCACTTATGATGCTTATTACGCTTATTAGACAACCATCTCTTGCTTTTCCTATGACTTGTTTCTTCTTACTGGCGTTGACGTTGCGATCCCCGGACTGAAGATCATATATAATACTATACAGGCGTCTCATCTGGGTGTTTTTACTCTTCTTCTTTTATATGACTACTTTGTTTAACCTTTTTATTTTATTGTTTGGATATGACCAGTCTCTTTTACGTGATAGACCGGCGGCGGTGTACGGATTTTCATTTGTTGCTACAACCAGCGCGCTGCATGCATTTTTTTTTACAGTTTCGCGAGAGTTTTATTTGATGTTTTACGTTTTACATTACATTATATAGCGGCGTTCTTTTTTTTCTTATTGTGCACGGTTTTTTGAGTGTCGCGAGTAATAATCTTTTTAGTCCTGCTAATAATCGAATGACTGATAATCTATTTAATGCGAGTGGGCAGATTCAAGAGAAGACTTGTAAATGTCAGATCTGATTAATTGTTTTTCCGAGGATCCTGCTGCCGTCAGATATCAAGTAAGCGCCTCAAGTCTTGTCGTGGGTGGACAAGACTTTTTTGATTGCTTCGGTCTCAGTAGCTACTACCAAATTATGAATTTCATGACGCAGATCGTTTCGCTGCTTCGCTTGGGAGCTCATTTGTATGTTATTATATAAGAATCGTTTTATTGGATGTAAGCATCTGTCGGCCAGAAAATGACACCGAGAGACAAGTCGAGTCAAGTACTTCTTTGCCAATATGTACAGAATCACCGATAGTACATGAATAAGCCATGATGATACAAAGTTTCAGAAAGTACTTTAAAGAGTGAATATCAGATATCAGCAGAAGGCGAGATGTGGTGCTATACTATCGATTTGTCGACTGCTATCTCTCAGCTACAAGCACACGCTCAGGATCTATGGGAATTTCTCTGACAAAAGTACTCTGCTGTTTTTGTTGTAGAAAGTGTCGCATACCAGTGAATAAAACATCAATTTTCTGATCTGAAAAGCCTGTTATATTCATATACCGTATATACCCCTTCTCAAAACCTTTGACTTGCCATGGCTCTCAGTGGTCAAAATTAGTGATTCGAAGTGAGCACTCTCTAACTACAGCAGTTGATTAAGTGCTGTGTTTGAAACATGCGATAATACCGGAATCGCCGGCAGTGGAATGAATCTTGTTGCTGTAACAACTCTGTGATCATGATATTGCCAGGTGTTATTCTGTTTTGTGAATATATGAAAATAGACTCTGTTAAATCGAAATTAATAAAAATTCATATAAAGGATTTTTATTGTAATCAAATGAGGCTACTGTGAGTATGAGCAACATGATAGCCTTGATTTGGAAACAGCCTGATTCTCGCAACAACTCATGATTCTAAATCCCGACTTTTGCTCTCATTCAGATGCATATTGGTAATGCATTGATATTTTTGTATCAGTTTCTCATTTAAAAAATGATTTTCTGCTGTATGTATGCGCGTTATCTGTCTCTTATTTGTATCTGGTCCTGTTCTCCCAGTCATTCAGTGTTAGTTATTATCTGTTTCTCAAACGAATACTCACCACATGTATGACAATCATATGCATTTGCTTGGTGCTATTATACGTTGCGTACGTCAATAGCGACTTGATGGCGATGAAGATCAAAATCGGGAGACGGTGCGTATTGCTCTTGCAAACACCATTTGAACTGCGTGTTACGTGCCACACACGCCTGGCTATTTCTACTGTTACTGCTTATTTCACTTTGCACTATTTTCTAATACTTTCTATTGAATCTACGAAGAAGCGAAGGAGATATTTGCAAAATAGTGTTTTGTTGTGGAATGTTTAATAGAAAGAGTGCGATTTGAACAGACACATCGCCCGCGCGCCGCCACGGGACTTGTTTCATCAACAAAATGGACTGTTGATGAAAGACGCACTCCAGAAAATGTACATAGCCGCCGCTCCGCCCGCTTTAGTCCTACTTTTTCTTTTTCCTTAGCGCAAGTTTACAACAGAAAATGACTAGGATATTCTACAACACACGCTTTCAGCAACGGTGTCGGTGATCTCCACTAGCCGCTAATGGAAGATGTGACGCTTTATCAGACATGAAGTACGTTTGCCTGCCATTGAGACACGTCGAGGATTTTGGATCGACATGTGCTGCGGGTTAACAAAGGCGACACTGGTGAAGGGCAGGCGCCTATACTTTGTCGGCCCCCGCAGCATAGCAGCCGGATCGATCAGCAGTTTGTCCCCACCGAGGGAAACTGAGTGATTGAGATGCTAGCATTATTTGCCTTGAGCGATGGCTCGATGATACTCTAGCAGGCAAATAGGACTTCGTGGCAGCTGATGGCAGGATAGCGGACATTAGCGGTCAGTATTGAGGGCAGTGACTAATGAGAAGCAAGAGAATACACCACAGCATCACTACATCACTAAGCATCACTGAATCCACTGTATTATGGAGCATCTCCAGGCAGCCAAGGTCGTACATGAAGTTTAGTTGCCTATCGTATGATCAACGAACCCTCAGTATGGACTCTGACGAATGACTGTAGCAACCCATCATAATTGCTACCTGAATGCTACTGAACTATTTTTGTACTGTACTATCAATTACTCTGTAATGATCGTTATTTATTACTATACTGTGGCTTGCCGGTCACCAATATATTACCTTATTACTCTAACTGTAACTGCTTGCATCACATCGACGAGCGTAACATGAATGTAGTAGTAAGCTTAATTGGCTCCAGTGTCTGCAGCGTAACGCCTGCTGTAGCAATGTACGCTGTTTGTTGAGCGGGGAGCGCAGATCTCAACCTTTGTCCTTTCTCACTGTCCTTTCGATATGTATTCTGATTGAACTGATTCATTTTCTGTTAACAAAATTTCTAAATTGGTGGTGCCAAATTTATGTCTTGAAGGAGGTTAATATTTGCAGCACCCCTTGTTCTATTCATTTCCGGTGCTCTATTTATTGAAGCAGATCAGTTCTTAGGAACCTATCCACACGCTACATGATAAGCAACAGGATGAACAAGCTACCATGCAGTTAAAACGATGCGTCTGTAAAGTTTAAGTGCCTGAATCTTTCAGGCATTTATTCTGATTTTAGTCAAAGCCGGAAACGAGACACAATTTGTTGATATCAAACCGGAAACGCCTTTTGGATTTATTAAACATAAGACATGGAACTGTTTTCAGCCAAGTGGAGAGGTAGAGTTTAGGGAGTCCGGGAGATTAAAGTTGAGACCAACGGAAGGGACTTCTGTATGTCGTAGAGACTGCTACACAGGCTTATAATAGCAGTTCATGCTGCGGAAGATGTGGATGTTACGGGGATGAGTATGCTCGACGAAGCTCAGTGACGGTACCGAAATAGGCAAGGCAAGCGCCTAGGACGTCGATATCATCGGAGCCAGGGAAGACTGTGCCTCGATCAACAGTGTACAACTGCTGGCGCAATAACTCCGCAGAAAAAGGGAGACGATGGAGAAGTCCTCCTCATCACTAAATTAAACGATGCACGCACCGGGGTGAGGATTGTCGACCATAGTGCGGTTTTTGATAGGGAACTGCTTGAGGATCGCTTTGCCGAGAAGTTTTTTTTTTATCAAAAAGGGGCTAAGCCCGAGATCGGATTACTAACCTAATGAATACAAAGAATAACAGACAAATGACAAATAAGAAGTTTTTTATTTTTTATATCAAAAAAGGCAAAGCCCGTTTTTTTTTTATCAAACCGGGCAGTACCCGAAATTAGATTACTAACCTAATGAAAACAATGAATAAGAATAGCCCGAGACATATGAACTTTTTAGAGGACGACTACTCCTTGCAAATCTATTTTAACAGCTAGGACCATACTAAGGAAAAAGCACCGTTTCCCGTCCGATCAACTCTAGTTAAGCTCTTTTAGGCCTACTTAGTACTGCGGTGGGAGACCACGCTGGAATCGTAGGTGTCCTAGTTTTTTTTTATATTTCTTGCTCTCGTGAAGTATTTTTGCAGGGGCGCTTTTTAAGGGGTTGTTAGCGGTGCAAACAGAACGGCGGGGTTAGTACTACTGATCGACTATGCACGCGAGCTCAATAGAGTTTAACTATTAGTTAATTTTTCTCAGCTCTTCATGGCTTTAGTGATTAGATCTCACCGTTCACGCAGTTTTTCACTGCTTGCTCTCATTTCCCTGTAGCCTGACAAAGGTTTTTCATCAGTATTTGCTTTATTGCAGCTCAAGGTTACGTTTCGTTAAACCAGACCATCTCTCAAGCCCAGTTTCATGACAAGACTAGCTCTCAAGTCTATTTTCATGAAAACGATGTACGAGCTAATCGAATCGATAGAGAAACAATCGAAATTAGAAGCGGTTACATGCACTATTTTCATAAAATTCATACATATTTTTACATTACGTTTGATCATGTTATCACGTCTACTGTGCAGACTGATTCGCACAGCGTAGGATACACTCACTTCGGACCAACCGCCTTTGGAACTGCGATAGCTGATTGTGGCAATAGGTTAATATCTAGCTGCATTTTTAGTTTAGATGTGACTGGATTTTCATGTCGTTGTCTCTCTTGAAATTGTGATAGCTCTTCCAGAGTACAAGGAGCGGACACGGTTCCAAATTTGAATACCTGACTTCCTCGGCCAAGAAGGACAATCCACGCGATCCGGTTAACCCACTTTTTACTTTGGCCACGCGCATCAGCATATAAAAATGCATTTCCTAGTTATTCGAAAACAATGTACTATAAATACATGCCCCGCTGCTCCCGATAAATTCACAATCGTGCACTCACGCACATCCTGCTTTCCAGGGTTAGGGTTAATTTTAGGCCATTAAAAAAAGGGGAACGCCGAAGCGTCCCCCCGCAAAAAAAAAGAGCCCGCTACGAGACAGCAAAGCCGATATAACCAGACCAGCCTACTGCTCGTAAAGAGGTCAATCGTCCCCTGCCTCTACTTGGTTCTGGTCAAGGACCGAGACGGACCCAAAAAAAAAATCTCGACTACCTACGATCTACGATGGCCTTAACTATATACTTTACATGCAAATAACACGACAAATGAAGAAGCAGAACAAAGCAAAGAAGAAAAGGAAACGAGCGAACTAACTACTAACACAAGCAAATGCAAATACGTCGGACTAGAACAAAAGTGAGAAAGGAATACAAGAGGGATAAAGATATAAGCCGCGGTGGAATGGTGAGTCGATAAGTCAGTTGCAGAGAATATGCTGGAGAGGTGCTGATTGTTGATATTGGAACGATGGATGCGAGCCGACCTAGGTTAGTGATGAAAATAACAGAACAGAACAGCAAGCAGAACAGAAAACAGAACAGAACAGAACAGAACAGAACAGAACAGAACAGAACAGACCAAAAACAGAACAGAACAGAACAGCAAACAGAGGGAATAGAATGGCATATAAAACAAACTAAGTGGCACCTAAATAATAGTATACATATGAGCATATATAGAGGAGAAATATCAGAAATGGCGGAACTATATGGCAAAATATCGTGGATCATGTAGTTGGCGACGGCTGGGCTAAATGGAAATGGTGTATGTTGCGGGGCGAGGCTGAGGTCTGGTTGAGGTATGCAGAGATGGATGGAATGACCGATACGATGTTCTGAGAGGTCGTTCATGAAAATATTGTTGTTGTGACTGTTGTGGAACGCTATTATGAAGTGGTTTAGGACGGTGATGGTGTTCGGACTAGTTGAAGTAGGCCGTTTTGCCAAACTTCGTTTTGCCGAACCTTGCGGAGTGCTTGAGCGATGGTGAAGATAAAGATTGCTGAGCTCAATATTGCACTGAAATTCATAAGGGCGGAGGAAATAGTGCTGCAGCGATGGTGTTGTTATTGGGAGGAAGTTGACGAAGGGAAAGAAGGGAATCGGAGGTCGAGTGCGGATTTATAGACATGTGGGCTCTCCCAGTCAATATTGAAATTGCATGCCTTGTTCAAGTCTCGTTGCCGCATATACCTTACCCCGTGTTTAGAAGAGCTCTATTACTACTAATTTCTTTATTTTTGTCAATATTGACGATATACCCATAACTTTTAACGTGTTCTGCGATACATTTGACTTGGGACAGTTGGTGCGCTGAGACTGGTGAAGAGCGTTAACTGGTGTTGAGGCGGGTGCACGTGAACACCATATAGCTGGAAACGTTTATTCAAACAAAAAAATACAGAAAATATAAATATATTTACAAAATTATGAAGCGGAAATAGAAAGATAAAACAAAAACCAGTTGCAACATATTCAGATATTTTTAAGTCGCAAAGCGCGCACAGCAAGCCTTGCTCGAATGTCTGTTATCAGTTACATCAAATGACATTGGATTCCGCAGCTAACGCATCTAAGGAGTTGGTTAAGTCAAACAGGCTTATAGAATAGGAGAACATGAAAAATCAGCAGATTTATATTTCAGAGCAAGGGCTGTATGCTCGTGTTTAAATGGGTATTCATTATCAGATGAGGATATGGAATTTTGAGGATCCGATAGCTATATCCGCAGGAGGCTATGATTGTCAAACACGAATTCTTTCTGTTTAGGTGGCCTCAAATATTTTGAGACTTCTGATAGTGAGGAAATCTGCAAGCAAATAGGAGGCACAATACTGCACTTGCCGAAGCAGCGACGTCAAGATCTTTCGTTGAAATTACGCCTGCTTGATCTTTCTAAATCTGTCTTGTCACTGTAAACTATTCTGTTAAATTCTGTTGATTCTAGCTAATTAGTCGATATTTTTGCTAGCCCTCCTCTGCAATATGCTCTTGCCATAATATACTGCACTCACCTCAAAGAATAGTAAATGCAAAATTCTGATAAACAGCAACGCCAACTGCATTCTTACCATCTTAGGCATCTGAATCAGTGCCTTTGCGTTGAAGGCAATAATATTGTTGAGCCGACTCAACGAACGCCCAGATCATACCGTCAGACCATCAATGCTGATTCATCGTACAGACTTCAGATTCGATCTCTTCCATTTTTCAAACATATATTTGTATTTCTACTTCTTGAATATACTGCCTTGCTGCGTGATCTACCTACTTTCTGCAATCTGTGTCTGTGAGCGTGTTAGTCTTGTTACCCTCGCTCTCGTCCTACCAATTCTGCTGCCAAAATCGTTACCAGCAATTGCTTTCAAGCGAATAATAACACACAATACACTCTTCTAAAAGACTGGTTGCGATAGAGAGGTTATGGACATTTGACAATGATAAGGGAGGAGAGCGGAGGATTCTGTGCGATGTTGCGGTGTAAACTATCAATATGCGTATGATGCGCTACCTATGGCTTATTCTATTACTATTGATTTGATGGATTGATGGATTAAAAATACGTGCTAGGGATGACTGAGTACATTTTATTATATTGCTATTGGAAAAACAGAAAAAAGGACTAGATATCTATGCAAATTATTATTCAGCGCGGAGTATTTAGTAGGAAGGGAGCGGTTCAGACTGACTCTGTACGCGTGCGCAGTCACGGGACAAGTTTCATCAACTTCCCAAACAGGAACTCTGTCTACGAATTAGTCGCGTGAGTCCGCTTTGTGCGAGTGTTCTACCACGCAATGATGCCATCGTTCAGACTGGCCCAGTTAATCAACGTCGATCTGCCGGCACTATAAGAAGCCCCCCTTGCGCCCGCTCTCTTCCCACTTTTCTTCTTTCCTCAGAACAAACTCACCACAGAAAATGATTTCAATACACAATACGTCACACAATATGATGATGCAGCCCACGAACCTGTATCATTCAAAGGCACCAGGCGATCATGACATCAGTCAATATCCAGAGTAAGCCCTTTGAACTGTGGCGGTGCCTTTGTGTTGCCCTAGGCACTAACAAACTAGTTGAAGCAGGATATTCTACGACACACGCTTTCAGCAACGGTGTCGGTCATCTCTACTCGCCGCTCATGGAAGATGTGACGGTTATTCAGACATGAAGTACGTTTGCCTGCTATTGAGAAACGTCGAGGATTTTGGATCGACATGTGCTGCGGGTTAACAAAGGCGACACTGGTGAAGGGCAAGCGCCTATACTTTGTCGGCCCCCGCAGCATAGCAGCCGGATCAATCAGCAGTTTGTTCCAATTCCCCACCGAGGGAAACTGAGTGATTGGGATGCTAGCACAATTTGCCTTGAGCGATGGCTCGATGATACTCTAGCAGGCAAATAGGACTTCGTGGCAGCTGATGGCAGGATATCGTACATGAGCGGCGAGGCTTGAGTGCGGTGACTAATAATAGCAGGACAATATATAACTCCGTAGGATCACTACATCACAGCATCACTACATCACTACATCACTGAACATCACAAAGCTACTCAGGTATGCACACTGTTAGTCTGTTGTATGGTACCCCCACTAACTCCTGGTTACAGAGACTGCTTAACAGAGAAGCAGCTATGCCTACGTCCTTGCCTAAGTCTATGGCTACCTACTTACAATGAACCTACATATTATGAACGCGGTCACCTGAACTGATACTGTGCTGCACCATGCTGATGACTACACTGATGCTTGTCCTTAATATACTCTCTACTATCATATAACTATCATGACTATCATAACTAGAAATAAATTGTAATCAGGGCTTACTAGTGAGCATAAGCCTAGATTATGCCTGAAACTGTTCCTTAACGGTCGGCTCTAATCGCAATCATTACTCAAAGCGTTAAGCATATTTATATCTATGAATCTGTCCATAATATGTCTTTCACAGTTTTACATATCCAACTGATACATACTTTGCCAAATCCACGTACCGTTTCTCTGGTATTATTGCTAGGGGTCAGGGACATAGTCAAGAACGTTGAGAGTAGGGTTTGACAGCAGGCAAATCTACTTTCCAAAGATGTTCATTGCGACATGAAATGGCCCATCTTTTAATAATCCAGTCAGCTGTTCTTATGCGCATTCCTCTAATATTTCCTGCTGGTATGTATGAAGAATTAAAAGCAGTATCTGAGTTATGCCTGACTTATTACCAATGACGTGATGATACTCGAGGCAACGAGCAAGACATCTTTGGTGATTAGCGAGGATGAAGTATACATGCATCAAAAAAGGAGCCTATAAGTCAATCAATAGCTAATTAGGAATACCTACAATTGGACTGGGCATTTCGTTGTGTTTGACGAAACAGGAGTTCGGTAAAGATGTGCAGGCCAGGAGCGATAGGCTGACTCCCTGTAGCACGACGACCCCACAGCAATAGCAGGATTTCTATTCACTGAATTTATATTACATTCCTTGCAAGTAGACAGCGGTATTGTAGTTCTATGGACTCTCCAATGCCTGCGATACTCGTGAGATAAATCGCGAAGCTTTCATCTTCCCTATTATCTAAGCTGCTGAGCCGCAGGGCAGTACAATGGAGATATCCAGAACTTTCAGAACCGATGATGACCAGCAAAAATCATGGCAGATCCATATACCTCACTTGCGTCGTATCTCGGACAGACAAGTACATCGCATCCACCGACTGCTGATGCGCTTCAGAGTTATGTGTCGGCATTGCTTGCTCTTGGAGCACCGCCAGCAGGATCGTTGAGTGCCGTGTGGCCTGGGATCAGCCAAGTGCTTCAATTCAGCAGTTTGCGTGACGACACCGCTGCATTGCTCGTCGAGGAAGTGATTGATCCGATAATAGCTTCCGGAAACACATTATGGACTGAGATTGAAGGCGTTGTTGGTGAGAACGCAGCGCAGGTGCTGATTGGCACTGTTGCGATTGCAGAGCAGGACAAGATCAAGCAGGCAGCAGTTGCGTTTCTGTCGTGCTACTCATTTCCTGAAATTTTGAGCTCGGCAGATGATGCTTTTTTGTCGGACGTTATTGGACTTATTACGAACGAAAAGCTTTCAGAGGGCGTAATTTCGAGAGTTGAAAAGGCAATCGACAAGTTCCTGATAAACTACCCGACCGTTCGACCAGTCGTAATCCGTCAAACCACAGCCGTCAAGCAGCAATTCAGCAGGTCAGCTATTGTCGCATCCCGCGTCCAGGGTGTAAGCTTGATTGTTTTACAACACAGTACAAGCGGAATTGACGATGTATCACAAGAGCTGATAACTTTTGAAGTCATCTCAGATGATATCCTTGCGGAGCTAGTCACGATCCAGTTCTATGAGTCCTTACTTGAGCTCTATCTCCCGCCTTCGGTCTTTTACAAAACAAAACCAGCGTATACTCAAATAGCTGGGCTTTACAAATCTTCAAGCGCGCTTGGTCTTGAACGTGGTGCTGCAGCGCGCACGATTGGGCGTCTTGCGCAAAGCCGGCTCGAGATCTTTACCGAGCTAGACAACGAAATGGGCATCGTCAGAGGACTCACTCTTCGCGACGAGACAGATCAAATTTTACTTTCCTTTATTCCAGGAGACTACCTTGCTGAGAAGAATCCGGCTGTCATCCGCTCTCTCGTCGTCTCGAGCGCGTCGTTAGTTCAAGTGACATGCAATTGCGTGCGCTCAGCCAAAGCGCGTGATCTCATGAAAAATCTCGATTCACAGCATCTTCTAAGACTTCCGGTGCCAGATCTACTCCGCGTTTGCAGAGAACTTGCCCAGTCTGTCGATGGTGCGCTCGTGCTTACCGAGATGCCGGCCGTGATGGATGTTGTGTTCTCGAAGACTGATAAAACCGGATATGAGCTTCTACGACTACGCGGTGATGTTGTGGACGCTTTGGCTGAGTTTATGAATGATGATATTGGGCCATACTGGGCAGGTAGGATTCGTGAGGCTCGCTTGCAGGGCGTGTGGGGCACAAACGAGGGCGACGTACCTGCGGTTGATGTTATGGACTCGGCTGCGTAGATTCTTGCTCTGTGTTAAATAACTCGTACCACCATTGTACATTAATATACTGATATATATATATAATTCCAAAACCATGCACTTAAAAGCGTTCTGCAGTCCAGACAGCAGCCCGACAGCCGTTCTTGATCGTTTCTGTTAGTAGCATATACGGCCGTGCTTTCTCCGCATCGTTCTCGACAGCAGTGTCGAGATGCTCTAGCTCGTCATCTCTGAACTGACTAATTGTCTTTGCCAGGGTTCGTAACTCCTCGCTTGCCTGTCCATCTTCGGCATTCTTTGCCTCCAGCTCAATCAGCTCCAGCAGCTCGCGCAGCTGGTTGTTGTAATGCCCGCCAATGACAGTCTCGACAGCGAGAGTGCACGCCATTGCAGCCTCCTTTCCCATCAACGCGGTTCCAACACCAAGCCCATACGCAGCAACGTTCCACAGCGGCGAGAACACGGAAGGGCGCACGCGGTGAATTGTCTGCAGATGGTTGAAGGTGTTGTGGTGATGCACTTCTTGCTCCCACATATGCTTGATTAACGGCGCAAGTTCAGGTTTTGTGCGATTGAACACCGCGTGCTGGCCAGCGTAGATCAAATCTGCACCAAGCTCGCCGGCCTGGTCGACGCGGATCAGGCGTGAGAGGAACTCGCGAGTGCGCGGTGAGAGCGGAGGAAGTTTCTTTGGCAGCGCTGTGCTGGGAGCAGACTCGGATCCAGCGGCAGTCGAGTATTGACTCAACCGAGCAGAGTTCCTCCGTAAACCAGCAACTCTTTGCACTCTGACTGTCCGGCAGCTCATTGTTTTCTGTGCTTCTTCGTCCTTGTGGATATTGACTTGAAGACCTGATGAGATAGATGATCTGATTTCGAGAATCCGCCGGAACGAAGCCGCACCCGCGTCAATTGACTCCAGCGCGCACTCAAATCTAAATGAGTCACGTGCACTGCGTTGAGATGACATTTTTTTTGATATTGAAGCTTCGCCCACCCAGCACCCAAGCAATAAGAGATACAGCAAGCATGACGGTCGAGCACGGCCCTCCGGTGGTGATAGTCTACCTGAGCGAGACTGGAACGGCACATTCTCTTGCTGAGGATCTGCGCAAACGGCTTCTGCGTCTGCGGTTTAGGACCTCGGTGGTTGCCGCCGACGACGATGCCGAGGGACTTTATCGCCTCTTACTCACCCGGGGACGACCTTCTCAAGATAAAAATAGCAATAATAATCCAATAGTGATATTTTTATGCTCGACAACAGGCAACGGCGAGTTTCCCCGACACTCAAGACGTCTCTGGCGGGCGCTGCTTCAACGCAAACTTGGTCGGAGCGCCTGTGATGGACTCGAGTTTACGAGCTTCGGACTCGGCGACACTGCCTACGCACGGTTTAACTGGGCAGCGAAAAAGCTGCATAAGCGGCTTTTGCAACTTGGTGCATCGGAGCTGTGCATGCGCGGGGAGGGAGACGAGTCTGCTTCGGGTGGCATTGAAGCAGCCTATGCTGCCTGGGTTGCCACACTGGCGCAGGCAATGATCGAGCGGTATCCTCTTAATTTGAGCGAGAGCGGTGGTATAATTCCAGATAATGTGTTGCTACCTCCTTCGCTGCCCGTATCTGTTTTATGCAAACCGGTGGAAGATGTGTCTTCCTTGGATGCTTTGGATTCACGACTACACCCTCCTAGTATGCGAATCGGCCGAGTGGTTGAAAACAAACGAGTCACTCCTCCAACACATTTTCAGGACACAAGGGAATTTATAGTTGAATTAGATCCGCAAACGGACCCCCAGTCAATAGCACCTGGCTCAACTATGGCAATCTATGCACAAAACGACGAAACAAACGTTGCCACAGTTTTGAGCTCGCAGAACTGGGACAGCATCGCTGATAAAGTTTTGTCAGTTCCACAGTCAGTCGAAAAGTGGGCGACTACTAGGCCTCTGACCTTGCGTAATTTATTGACATATCATCTTGACTTGACTTCAGTGCCGCGCGCCACTTTCTTCGACACACTCAGCTACTTTTCGACAGGCAATGAACAGCAACAAACAAAGCTTAAAGAGTTTGGCGACGCAACTTCTGAAGAGTTCACACAAGACCGCTACGACTATTCTGATCGGCCACGCCGGTCGGCGATGGAGTGCCTTGTGGAGTTTGATTCTGTGAAAGTTCCGGTTGCTTACGTGCTCGATATCTTTGGCCAGCTCCGTCCTCGCCAGTTTTCCATCGCAGGATATAGTCCCGACAAAGGCGGTATCGAGCTTCTCGTTGCAATTGTAAAATACCAGACTATTTTACGGAGAACAAGAGAAGGCGTTTGTACAAAATTTCTTGCCAAACTGCGCATAGGAGACTCGTTTGCATACGAGATTTGCACGCCACTGGCTCCATCGCCGCCAAATGAAAAACCAGTACTTCTAGTGGGGCCTGGTACTGGTGTGGCACCTCTGCGTGCGCTAATCATGAAACGATTTGCAGCGCAGAAAGCTATTGATCAGAAGACGCCCAAGACTATGCTGGTGTTTGGAAACCGGTCTAAGAGTGCTGATTTCTACTATGAAGACGAGTGGCTTGCCGATAACTCCGAACAAGCAACAGACGCCGACGGCATCCGAACAATCAAAAACGAGCGCAAGAATCTTAGTGTTTACGCTTGTTTTTCACGCGATGGAAATCGTTTGAATTATGTTCAAAATACAATCTCGCAGCCCGCGATTGCGACTCAAATCGCACAGATGCTCGTCCACGACGGCGGATTCGTGTGGGTATGCGGCAGTAAAGGCAAGATGCCGCGAGCAGTGCGCAGCGAGATTGAAGAGGCTATTGATAAAATTACCGGCGGTCAGGGTGCTGATGTGGTTGCTGAGATGGATCGACGGGGGAGATATTTGGAGGAGACGTGGTAGTTTGGTGTCGGCGATTTTGTACGATATCACGTGTATTATAGACTTGCATCTACATAGATTTTTATGGATTATTCACCCAAATCCGGAACGAAATTACTTTCTTTTTGTAGCAACAAGGCGATAATGAAGAATGAAGTGCATCTCCTCCAGAATGGCCTCGTCTAAAACAGGACGCACGGCATAGTGAATCGGGTTAGGGCCCATAAAAAACCTTAAACTCACAAGCTCGTTGGGAGATCGACGAGGCCGAATAATGGAACTGGAAGCAGAGATCGAAGGGAGCAACGTCATAAGTCGCACTAGGAGGTGGAAGGGATAAGTAAGCAGGATATAAATATAGCGCTTGATCAGGCTGCTCCTTTAGCTAGACTGTGTTGGTGTGAAGAGGAAGTTGAAGAAATGCTGGAACATCTTACTCGTGCTGCGCGTCTTGGTCAGCGATCCAGGGCTCCCCAGACGACTCAGGAAACGCGCAAGAATGCTGTTATAGTCGATATTCGTGATAAATCCACATTGTACAGTAATGAACAGAGTCGTCAGGCGATTATATCAAGTCTAAAGCAGACAAACCCGTATATTCCTACTCACCTGCTCTACGATAATCGCGGACTGCAGCTCTATGAATCAATCACTCGTCTTCCGGAGTATTATCTTACTGCGAGCGAGGTGTCAATTTTAAACAAGCATGCTAATGAAATGGCTTCTATGATCCCATCTGATGCTATCGTGCTGGAACTGGGCTGTGGAAACCTTGCAAAGTCGCAGCTCTTACTGGATGAACTCGACAAACTTGAGAAGAAAATTGATTACTATGCCCTTGATCTTGAACTTCCTGAGCTTGAAAAGGCAGTGTCTACAATTGGACCAAAATTGTCGTCTCACGTTTCACTGAAGGGACTACTAGGAACATACGACGACGCACGAAGATGGCTTGCATCTGAGCGCGATAGCCGTCGCCCTGTCGTCACATTATGGCTCGGATCCTCGCTTGGAAATCTGAATCGGACCGAGGCATCTGACTTTTTAAATACATTTGCCACCGAAGCGTTGATTCCCGGCGATGTGTTTGTGATAGCGATTGATCGCCGCAATTCAGCAGAGAAAGTACAGTTGGCGTATAACGACCCACGCGGGGTGACGAGTAGATTCATCATGAACGGTCTCTCGCATGTTAATCACATTTTTGGCGCAGAGATTTTTAAAGAAGACGATTGGAAATATCAAGGAATGTACGATCCTGTTGAAGGCGCGCATGAAGCATTCTATATTGCGCAGCGTGCTGTTGATCTAAACCCACATATCGATCTAAAGTTTTCCAGAGGCGCAAGGATCAAGATTGAGCATAGTTTTAAATACAGCCTAACAGACTCGAGCGAGCTTTTTGATCGCGCTGGATTGCTTCCACTTCGACGTTGGACCGATGAGAGCGGTAGTTACGACTTGCATGCGGTTGCCATGCCGCAGTTCTATATGCGCCGACTTCCTATTTCGAATCTTGTCATCGGCGTACCGTCTTTTGAAGACTGGCAGGCATTGTGGAGAGCTTGGGATTTTGTTTCTGAATCAATGATGCGAGATGAAATGCTCAGAGACCAGCCTATCCCTGTGCGCAACGAATGCATATTCTATCGCGGTCATATCCCTACTTTTCTCGATATCAAACTTACAGACACAACTGATGGCCTTGCACCAATCGAACCCGCGCAACTTTTTCGAGATATATTTGCGCGCGGAATTGACCCTGATCTAGACAATCCCTCGCAAGTACACTGGCACTCTGAGCGTCCGCCGACGTGGCCTTCGCACAATGCAATTTTGGAATATAAGAAACGTGTGCGTGAGCGTGTACAGGATCTTCACACTAGAAACCCTGCACTCGTAACCAAAAGTCATGCCTGGCGCACGTTATGGACGGCTTATGAACACGAAGCCATGCATCTCGAGACATTACTGTATATGCTTGTGCAGTCGTCGAAGACTGCGCCGCCGGCTAGATTGCTCATCGATCCGCTTGATGAAGATGTGAGAGTTGCCAGCGAGTATCATGATACGTTTATCCTGCGCACTGCCGCGACCGTTATCGGCATGAATGAGAATGATGTTGATGCTAATGGTAAAGCTACACGCTATGGCTGGGATAATGAACGGCCCAGACGACGAATTGCCTCGTCTTCGATCACCCTCGAAGTCTCGCGTTCTCTTGTTACAAACTACGAATATCACAGATTTTTACGAGAAACTGGCCGCAAGCTACCTGCATCATGGAGCGGGAATCTTTCTGCCCCTTCTGTCAGAACGGTGTATGGGCCGCGACCGTTCTATCCAGAAAACGATGCTGCTGGTGCGGGATCGTGGCCAGTGACGGCGTCGTATGATGATATCTGTGCCTACTGCACATGGAAAGGCCACAGATGGCGTCTTCCCAGCGAATCTGAATTGTTGCAAATCTACGACGACGCATCGTCCGGAAATACGCATGCAAACACATACGAGATCGCGGCTTCGAACGTCGGGTTCCGACGCTGGACGCCGTGCGCGCTGCCGCCGTCGCAAGCACGAAGCGGACCTGGCTCAATGGGCGTTTTCGAGTGGACGAGCACGGTACTTGAGAAACACACCCAGTTCACGACAGACGAGATATATCCGGAATACACCGCTGACTTCTTTGATGGCAAACACAACGTTGTGCTGGGCGCGTCGTGGGCGACCGCACCGCGACTGGCAGCGCGTCGCAGTTTCAGGAATTGGTACCAGCGTGGCTACGAATACGCCTTTATCGGCGCGAGGATTGTGCGGGAAATTTAATCGGGAATGCACGTCTACTATTTGTAAGGGTCGACTTCTGCTGTCGGATAAAGCGAAAGGAGTCTAGTATTGCGCTGCTTACTGAACTAGCTGCATCTTAGCCGTGACGTCAGAGTATTATTCAGCAGCGCGCGGCCCTCCGGCAAAGCGTCTCTCGTGTTCGTACGGGGAACTGCTTATATATAGTGTTGCTATTGTACATATGCCTTAAATAATCAAATTACTGCTTACGGAGATAAACGAGTGTCACATGACCGGGCCGAAGCGCGGGTGTCTGCGGCGCGGACATCTGCGTGAATGTCGCTGCTGTTATATATAAAGGCCGTACAAACGCGCGCGCTTTTTTCACTTTCATCTCGTGAACAACAGTCTTCTTTTGGTTATTCTCTGCACTTTATAAACATTTAATAATGGGACACGGACACGGACACGGAGGCGTATGTCTTCTCGTACTATAATTTTCCATCTACTCAGTACTAACAAATCGTTTGACAGCACTTTGGAGGCCATCACGGCGGAGGCTCCTTCGGCGGCCATCATGGCGGTGGATTCCGCCATCACGGACATCATGGACATCGAGGTCCGCGCTTCGGATTCGGTCCTACCGTTATTGTCGCTCCTCGACCGTACCTCACGCCTACTTATCCCGCCGGTGGATATGGATATGGAGCTGTTGCACCTGCTTATGTGAGACCCGTTTATCATCATAGCGAGCCCGCTGATTGCTGCTGCTGCTGCTGCTGTTAGAGACTCTACTACACTCTTAATGAGTTTTATTCTTTAAAGAAACTAGAAGAGAAAAGACAAAGTTGCTTTCTCTATTTTCCTGGACTGACCGAGTGCGTACTTTCAAAGTCCACCGAGGCGCACATCTCGATCGCAGACGCGTTCGGCACTCGCAATATCGCTTTGAATCGTCTACTCAAGTACCAGCAGTATCGTACAATTAGGTACTCTTCATGCGCAACGCTCTTATATTCATTCAAATCTCACCGTATACATGTGAATTGTACAGTGAGATTGGGTATAATGAATTTATTTTATGAGGATTTTTATGTGTTCTTATTTCATATTTGTTGGAGGAATTTTTTAATAATTCATTGCAGAGGAGTTGCATATTTTGGTGTTGGCATGATTTTATATCTAGATGCTTAAATATAATACATTTTTTCTATACTTTCATCCTAAATCCAATTAACAATCCATACACCTAATCCATCAAAACCCCTAAAATACACCTTAATCATTCACTATTTACACGTATCTCACCATTCTAACTCCACAATCTTATTAGCCCGCTCGAACTCTCCTCTCTTCTTCACTCGAGAATAATACACTGCACAATCAAGCGATACACACGCAATCTCCTGCGTGCCTGCGACCTTAGTGCAGGATCGACATACGGATTCAAGCTTGCGTAGAGCCTGCTCGTGCATATGGGTGCGGTGTCGGAGCGTATATTGGCTTCTTGCTTTATCGCTGCGACAGTCCGCACACACCAAAATATCTCCTCCGTTTCCGACTTGCAATCGCGCGCGGCATACGACGCATACCGCAGACTTGAGGTAAGAATGCAGCGTACGTTTGTTTCCCGTCAACCGCCCTGGCATCGACAGTACAGTCTTTGGCATATCGTCGTACCACTGCCGCACATTTGCACCTACAAGGTTGAAAATGCGCTCAAGCGGCGGGATTAAATTCTTGGTAATGTAATACTCAGCGTCGAGAAAGATATCGTCACCACCAGCTGCAAGTAACTTCTCAGGCGGCACACACCGATCAACCAGTCGTGATCCGCGTGCACCCGCAATCACAACGTACGGTACCCGCTCTCCATACTGAGGCACAGCGCGCTCGTCAAGCTTCATTTTCTCGCGCGAGATTTGCGCACCAGGAGGAAGCGTTGAACCCCGGTAAGTTCCCATCTTGACTGCGCGAGAGAAACAAAAGTCTTGAATCGAAACATTGCCAGTCATGATTTTGGCACATTGATCAGTAAAGTACTTCTTCACCGCCGATAAATCTGCTGTACGAAATAGAATTCTATCTCTGTTAGCTCCTCCTTGATCAAAATATGCACATTCACTCACTTCAAAGAAGTCTCCTCAATTTTCTGCTCGGCTGGCGTACCATCTCGCCTCACAGTCTCGATACCCTTCGCATCAAACACAGGCTCCATCTGCTCCTTACTTTCATACATAAAACCAACATATCGTTTCTTCGCAATTAACATACACGGAAGATATACTTTTTCCAGTTTTAACTTCACAGGTTGTGGATAGCTCGCCGTTACAATATCGGCAATTTCTTTGCCAATATCGAAAGCCTCGTCTTTACTCCTCCCGGGAAGATGAACAAACATACTATCTGTATCGCCATAAACGACACGAGCGCCCCACTTGGAATTACTATTGATCATCTCAATCGCGCGCTCGAGCATCTCGCGTCCAGTCTCGACTATCGCATCGGCAATTTCGACGCACGGCATACGTCCTGAGAATGAGGCAGAGGTATACCCATACGTCACGACTGAAATGAATTTTAGCGCTAACTGGCGATTCACAAGGATTCGTTTTAGTGACGCGTCCGTCGTGCGACGCATTTCATCCTTGACCATTACTCGCGTGTCAAGCACTTCTGAAAGTAATTTTGACAGAGTAGAGCGTCTGACAGACTTTTTGACAAACACCATTCCGTTCGGAGATACTATATCGCTTGTAAGCAGATAAAAAAACATAAATCGAGAGTGCATACCTGTCAGGTAGTCTTTTAGCAAGTGAAGAAGACCCTTGGGGATAACTAAATCATCTATAACACCTAATTTATTTTTCCCAAAATAAGGCTCAACGCGACCAAGGCATGTCGAATAACTGAATAGTCATTAGCACCAATCTGAATCAAAATGTATACAAACTAACCAGTAATTAAATGCCATCATAACCGAAGGATAGAGAGATTGAAAATCTAATACAACAACAGGACTTGTGAAAAAATTACTGTCAGGCTCCATAATAAGCGGAATACACAACAGTGCGTTTTGTTTATCAACACGCTCGGCACCAGGAGACGCAAGCAAAAAATTCTCAGCCTTTGCGATTCGCGCTAAGAGTGATTCAACTTTAAACTGCGATCCGCGAGAGATTACAGAATAGAAATCCACACCAAGAATTCGCGCCTGCTCACATGTCTTCTCCACGGTCTCTTGGTTGCGCAAAAACTCAAGGTTAAGTTGGGCGCGAGTTCGAAAGTGCTTGATTACTCGACGTATATTGCCTGCTTGATTTGATTGATACCAGCGCGAAAGATCCGCATAAGTATAATATGGCACACGTTTCTGCAGCACTTGAAACGCGCAGTTTTGCAATGTGTATTGCAGCAAATTGATTGAGCTTCGAAGTATTCGCCATATATTGAGCACATGCCTACCAGCGATATGAACAGACGAGGCATGCGTGGCACCCCATGTATCTTGCATTTTTTGACTGCCACTATTCGTGTCGACTTTAATTCGTGAAAAGTCGTCGCTGATGTCATATTCATACTGATGCTTTGCGCGATCAATCAAATATCCCCAGGAAGAACTCTGGACTTCGAAGCCGCTTAAGATATCTGGATCAAGCTCACGGAGCTTGTCAGTCAAAGCGTTCAGCAGATCAAGTTCGGAGTCGACAATAGTCAGCTCATCGAGTACATGAATCTTCGATAAAATGGCAGACTGCTCTGCATCATCTGAGACAACTATGATTCCCGATACTAAGTCCTCATTAGTTGCAGCATAGTCTTGCAGCTCAGAGGGCTGATAAATATAGATGACAAATGAGATAGAATCGCATTTAGGATCAGGGAGTAAAGTATCGCGCGTGCTGATATGCACTTCAAGACTCATGATTGACATTGCCGTGGGCGAGAGCTTGAACTTTCCAACGAGAGTCGGTCTCTGAGTCGGTCCAAGAATCTATAGCATATGTTAGAGCTAGAAAGCGGACTTCATTACAATAGTGCATACCTGATCTTTAATTTTCACCGCCGCAGTTTTCGTCGCACCAGAAAGCCACTCTGAAACTTCAGTCTTGGAAGGAGGAAGACAAACATATTGCCAACGTTTAACATGGCAATCACCATTATCACGCAGCCCAGACTCCACACGGACTCCAGCCTTAAAGTCCGGCAAATGAAGTGGGGTGTTGCTGGCCAATCTAAACTCCTTGCCAGCATACTCGCGAGGTCGCAAAGGTACGTCCTGGTCTTCGCTGTAGAAGGCACCTTGGTATATGATTTTGGGCTTTAGATCATTCATTACTTCTGAGGCAGGAATTGCAAGTTCCGGATGAGCGGCCATGGGCGTATTTATACTAAAACTTTGACAGATATCTTTCTCAAGCTTCAAGAGTTTTGATTCTGTTCCATTAGTACAGACCTAGACAAATGATACTAGTACATACCGGGAGAAAAACTTATAAGCGATGAGGAAAACGACTGGAGCCGGGCTGCCTTCGCATAAGTACCAGGATAAAAATTAGCAGATTTTTTCACTGAAGAATTACTAAAGGTTTTGGAAATTCTGCCATAGCTGTGGATAGAAGTTGCCCGATGCGCTGTAGGTTGCTTGCCGCTTCGAGAGGAGTTGCTACTGCTCGAGGGAAGAGCTTTGTCAGCCGATGATTCCGACGTTGAACTATTCCCAATTGCCTAGATGAAGTCAGTAAAGCTAAAACCTATTTCAAACATAACGTTATACCTTTCGTTTGAGAGTCGTTTGCCGCAGGGCGATGCCGTCGTCGCTAAGAACTGAAGGGTGCGGTCCAGATTCAATCTCATCAAATTGCACTTGATCGATTGAAGAAATATCATTTGAGCTAAGATTCAGCCAAAAACTATCATCATCGTATTGAGAAGTATCTACGACAGCAGTCCTGGCGCTGAGCATGCAAGTAACTGACTCAAACGCGGTAGCGATCTTTGTTGCTTGTTGATCAGGCTTCAAAAATGTATGGAAAGATAGGAAGTCATTTGAAGTGCTGCATTTATCCTCATCAATCATACGAGAAAGTATACTCTTTAATCGCTCCTCATCACGCCAGTGAATATCATTCGTGCGCGCAGAAGCGATAGGCGTCGAATGAGCTGCAGTAGATTGAGAAGATGCAAGCCTTCTCGATCGCTCATCTTTCCATAGTTCAGCAGTGCTATAAATGTACTTGAAATCATCAGGAAGTGGCGATGCGAGTTCGATGAAATCCTGATGAAGATTTCGTTCACAGACCTCACGCTTATTCAAAATATGGCTGGCGTCAATATCAATCTCGAGAGTACAATGGGAAGTACGCAAGAGATCCGAAACAAATTCAGGCTCAATGCTGTTTGAATTCCAAGCAAAAAGAGCTGCAGCACCAAAGATATGGGCCGCAGGCAAAGGTAGGCGGAATCGAACGTGAGAAAGATTTATCCAAGCACAGCCGTAAAGATTGAAGTCGGCTAGAAATTGAAGCAAATAGGGTATGTGTGCCTCATAGACCGAGCAAGGAGAGTCTAAGATACCACCTGAGCGAAAAAGTTCCGCAAGTTGTAAGATACGAGAAGGGTTGAGGAGGTAAATTTTGAGATAGTAGCGCCAGCCGACGTGGAAGCCATAAAATGGTACAGCCTTGCAGAGGATGATATTGGCCACAAGAGGAGACCTAAGAGACGCATTTATGCGAGAAGTTAAGTCGTGAATATAACGTTTTACTATGAATAGTCAGCACGGGTAGTTAAATCGGACCAAATTACTACACAATACCATTGTGCGGGTCGAGGGAATCGGTGTATTCTATAAACAGATAGGGATATATGCCATGAATATGGGCGCACACTTTCTGTCCAGTATCGGAATTTCCAAAAACACGAATTATGGGAACTTTTGGGAACTCGACAGCATAGTCAGGAAGAGGTGAGCGGGAGAGATCGAAGTTGGATGGGTGTGTTTGGTAGAAGTCGATGCAGTTGAGCTGCAAGCAGAAGAACGGCGGCACCGACATTGAGGGTTAGATGGTGAAGAAATAACGCAGGATCACCATTTTGCAGTGAATACGGCTGTGAATGCGCGACGCAAGAATCCAATAACACGATGAAGAGAAGATGAGTAGGAAGTAAAGAGCACAATAGATCGAGGAGAGTGAGTGCTACCCGCACCAAAACAAATACACGTGACTACAAGAATGCACGTGATTAATATTTTTGTGACTAACTAATTATATGAGCGCTGTCAGCGCAATTCCGGTGGGCGCGAATTCCGTTTACGATGGGTTCGCAAATAAGGTTTTTACACGAAAGATCAAGTTTGTAAAAAGCGCGGCTTGGCTTGGAAATAGTAGGGAAAACCCGAGCAATGAGATGAGTTGGCGCAGATAATGGAGAGTAAGCCGAGACCGTTGGGAAATCTACGAACGAGGGAAATATACTCTTGTATTTTAATATAATGTAAGATCCGGAAGAGGAGCGGAACTATAGAAGGTGATACAATTGGAGTGTGTACGATGAGTGGCTGTAGTGTCGGCAGTTATTGACGAGCAGTACAAGAAGAGGACGAGGTACGGACACGCAAACTTTTGTGGCAGATTGGTGCCAGATCTGCGTGCTGAGTCGGGTAAATTAGCACCAGACAAGATCTATATGGCTCGGAACGCACTGGGTTTATAGTAGAGCGGAGAATGACAGAAGGATGCGCACTGATTGCTGATATTAATCGATATCAATCCGAGAAACGCAGGATGAGCGAATTGCAAGATAGCGCAGAGCAAGACGACGCGTTAAGCAGAGTTCATGGTGCACGTGAAGGCACATGGAAAAGAACAAGAAACGGGCAATAATGAGACTGGGCACTGGCTCGATTCGGAGCGTGAAGTACGGGAAGGAAGATGGCTTGCGAAAAACCCTACGGGCCAAGACAACACGATGATGAAGACCGGAGAGACAAAAAGGCTTATGAAAATCTAGTCACGATATCAAGATGCAATGGGAATGACAGAAGCACTCTACGTAGAGCAGAGGCCCACTAAGGCAGAGCCAGAGCATGTCGTATTTGTAGACGATAACAGGCACAGCATGCTCGTCTACGAGAAGGACGAAGAGCATTCAGAGAGAGATAGCCGGAGCGCGTGGCATCGCTGGGGACTGCCTGTTTAGAGAGATTCGATATAGCACTTGCCTTACTGAGATGTAGAATATAAACAGAGTTAAAGACGCCGATCAACAAGCGAGAGATGCGTACTAGCGCAAGTACACAGATGCTACGCCATGAGCAGCAGCAGGCCTATTGTGCTGGCATTGTGCTGGTAATGCATTGCTACTGTATTGGATACGCCATTCTTTTGTAATTAAGAGGCACAGTGGCCACGCGTGTATTTTGAAAAGTAGCTTTGCAATAACGAGAATGCAGGCCGACAACCAGGGTTGCGCGCGCTGTTGCATACTGTGCTGCTGACAGAACGCTCTGTGGGTGCCATGTCATGAAAATCGGGCGGGTGTACTGGGTACGGTACATGGGAGGAGTACCGGTTCAGGCGATCGCTGTGTTTGTATGGCGGCGCTGTTTCAGCTCCAGGCAGCGCACAGCGAGCAGCCAGCGTCTCTGAGGCAGACTCTTGATTCGCAATGCGTGTTCACTGCGTCTGGTGCAGCACTCAAGGCGCGACTGCAGGCGGCATGCCTCAGTGTGTGGGTGACGACAAACCAGGGCTGGGAACCGGCGGCACTCAGTTCGTCCGGTGGGTGCTGCACAGGCGTCGCGCAACCAGCGCGCGTCGGCTGTCGCTCACTTCAGAAGTCTACTTACCAGCACCAGGGAATCTGATGGCCGCTCTACAGCGCGTTCCACAGCACCAGTCGCACGCTCTTCGGCCACGGGACTGGCATAGCATTACGCCTGCGTTTAGTAAGAGTTTTGTCTAGGGACCATTTGAAGTCTCATACTGCAGTCTCACACCGGCATTGTGTTGCTCATTAGCGGGTGCCAGGAGAGCCAATCTAGCTGTTTCTAGCCTTTTACGGCGTCTGCATTGCTGCCGGATTGTGTCTTCAAACGCGATTAATGAGCGAGCGCGCAGCGAGCAGAGATTAGTGAAAAGCATTCCAGAATCCTGATCTGCCTTTCTTGCCTTCCTCGCCACGGCTCTTCATAGCAGATAGCTATAAGAGAGTCGGCCATGCCATGATTGCATTTACCTAACCGTTTCCTGATCGCTGCTTGCTGTTCCCTCTTAACTCACTGCTCCTCCATCAATCACTCTACTCCACACCGGTCCCTGCTATTCGTCTCATCACAAGCTCTTTGCATGCGCATATCCTCTGTTTATCTGTACGCCGCCCCTGTTCTTCTTCTTCTCGGCTTTTCGCCCCAATCCAGCCTTCTGTGTACTTTTAAAATTTCTCAGAAACCCGGAAGCATTGGCTGTTGCACTTGAAAACAGCAGCACTGCGTTGCGCGGTTGCTGCGTTTGACGGGCGAAGCTTCTGCTTTGGCGGCTTACGGCTACCTCGACGTCTATTATTAATCCTCGCGTGCTGCGGCACCGACTGCTATATTGTGTTATCAGTCTATATGAACTGCTGCTGCTGCTAATAAACTGTCTACTGCCATAGCCTACGAGACTCTATATAGTATAATAAATTTAACAAACAAAACAAGCATACAAACCAAATCGCGTTTGCAGCTAGATATCCGTATTAAACTCACTTAAGCTCGCCTTTTGGCATCCAATATCCAGCCGCATTCACCTTACCCTACCGCTTTCATCGCCTAACCCTTCTCTCCCCAGCTTCAGCCGCGTACCCGGTACCGCTTAGGTCGCGTACCAACATAACTTTAAAATAGAACCGCGCCCGTGTCTCTCGTCGCTCTTTCTGCGGTCTCACTCCCAGCGCAGCCAACATCTTCCACGCCGCGTGTCGTTTATTTATCATGAGTCTTCCGTCCACTCTCACGCGCTCCTCCCCTCCATTGCTCCTTCCTCGCCTCTTCGTGTATTTGCCCAAGCTCCCCCAGTCGTCGTCCGATCCTGTTGGATGCGTGTCTGAGTCTCCACCGACGCTCCTCGCAACGGTCTCTGGTTTCTTCATCGCCAGCCTCAGTCGCAGCCATCCTCGTCGGCACTCTCCACGTCCCCCTCATCCACCCACTCCTGCTTCTGCCTGACCCTTCTCTCCGTCATGGCAGTCAGGCGCAGTGGCATGTCCCATTGGATCTTCACCCCACGGGGTAGGCAGTGGCGCCGCCTCTTCTTTTCAATCCTCATCGTCGTCTTCATTGTCTCCACGCTTATCTTCACCAACCCTGCTTCGCCCTCAGATCAATATGTCTTGTCCTCAAATAATCCAGAACGCGTCGCTGCGATGCATGCCAGTCATTCCGCCCTCTCTGAGAAGCTTGCCAGTTCCTTTTATCGCTCCTGCTACCGCCTTCTCGGCTGCATAAGCGATGATGACAATGCCGACGATGCTAGCAACACAAAAGCTTCCGTTGCTGTTGTCTCTGCCACATCATCTGCTCTCGCGCCAGTCAAAACCGTGCTTTCAAAAGAGGAACTTGCAAAAGCAGAGGCAAAGAAGGCTCGCTGGGACGGCTTTGTTACACAGTACAAGCGCACGCGTGAACTCCACTTCTCGCCATCTCCCCTCTCGAAACTTGCCTTTTGCTCAAGCAAGTTCAAGAAGCCGGGCGTATCTGGCAACCCGCTCGTTGATCGAGTAACCGAAGAAGGCACAATGACGCGAATTAGATTTCCCATCAATATCCGGCAAGCCGATCGCTACAACCCGAACATTTTGCCTTACCCACCAGGCTCAAAGACTCCCTACCTCGGCATCGCGCGCATGTCTCCCAAAGGAGTGGTCTATCACCACGATCTGGTTTGGTGCGATTTACGATGGGTTAAGACTCGCACCATTGGCAGATCGATGCTCGAATGCATTACCGAATCTAGGAAGCTCGACTTCGGTCAGGAATGGCCAACGCCCAAAGGAAGCTGCGTTCAATACCCGTTTCTCGCCATGAAGCAAGGACACTCGGATCCGCGTGTTTTCTTTTCCCCGCTTGGCGAACCTCTCATGATCGTTGGTACAAACGGCAAGCATAACTGCCTGCACCAGTGGATCATTGACCTGCGCGCTCTCATCCCGCATCTCGGTCGCTCGATGGGAATCGAAAATTTGCCAATCCGATACAAAGTTCTCACTGAGCTTACTCGTCCGATCTTGTCCGAGGTTGAGAAGAATTGGTTTGCCCTTTACGATGAGAAGAACATTGGCTGGATCCAGCACGACACCGACCATCGCACAATTTCACTCCTCGATCCACCAACTGGAAAAGACCTTGTCAGTATCGCCAATCCATCTCCCAAAATCATCACTTCGCTTGTCAAATCGTTCAGAGAGCGCACATCAGCGAACGACCTTCACCAAGCTTCGACGTCGCTGCGAGTCACGCTCTGTGACTTTCCTTGCATCCCGACAATACACAACACGGTCCTTGTCGAACTTTTACACGTCAAATACAAAAACTATTACGAACTCTTCTATCGCCGCTTTGCTGTCGTCATGAACGCCACCGCACCTTTTGACATCATTGGCCGCACCGGACCCTTGCACTATGCCGGAGTTGACGAGAGCGTGATGGTTTACACAGTTTCAATAGTGTGGGATCACCTGAACTACCCGCAGCATGAGCCATGGGATGAGAAAAAGCACGGTGGACAAGACGTGTGGAAGATTCTAAACGACCGTGATCGAGAGAATGACTTTGAGCGAGAGCGCAAGAAGATTGATGAGAAGAAGCGGCTTGAACAGGCGAAGAAGGTCGAAGCTGAGCGAAAAGCGGAGCTCAAGCGGATTGAGGAAGAGGCTGCTGTTAAGCAGAAGGCACAGCAGCAGAGTCTTGAGCAGGCACGATTACAAGTTGAACGTGAGAATATGCGTGATCAGGAAGATTTGCTGCGAAAGATTGATAGAAATAATCCTCCTGTTGCTGGTGAGGCTTCCCAAAGCACTGCCGCCACGACATTGGACATCGAAAGCGATGACTCATTTCGAAGTCGAGCCAGTTATGCGATTGACAAAATGATGCATCTTTTCGGCACAAACGCTGATCCTGACGCTGTTATTCCTGCTAAAGAGTCTCCTATTCCTGTATCTTCCATTCCCTCGGGAGAGCCTGAGGTTGCGAAAGCGATGGATGGTGTGCCGATAGATGATGGTACTGCCAAAGCCATTGAAATGCTTGCCGAGGCTGAGAAGGCGGCTGGTGAGTTAACAGGCGAGAAACCGAAGGAGAATACGCGGGAAGAGAAAGACCCGCAGCAGCAGTCGATTGAGCAAGCTGTGGATATGAAGAAGCAGAAAGTTGTGAAACGTGCACCTGCTCCGTCTGTCGTGCGTACTACATTATCTACTGCGACTACCACTTCTACTGCCACAAAGGCTGCTTCAGCTGCGGCGAGACCGAACGATAAAGCAGGGAAGGAGCCACAGTCGCAGCAAAAAGACCAACAACAGAGTAAAGAGAAGGCGAAGGAGGCTAAACCAGCACCTACACTTGTGCAGAATCCGCTGGTCAACAAGTACTATCATGGTTGGCTTGACGATATTTTGATGATCAACTTTGGCATTAATGACCTGGAATCTGGGACAATTCATGTAACTGCTAGGGATATGCTGGATTGTATACTTGTTGCTTGATTGTTTGAAAAGGAATCGGAACATTTTATTTATTATTTCGCGTGTGTATTTATGCATGTATTTATTGATATTTTGTAATTGGGATTTGCATTTGAGATGTGTGGCACCTGTAATAATGTATTTAATAGACACATATTGATTTTTTTTCACTTTTAAGACTACCTTGGCGTATTTGACTTTCGGTTTTGTCCCTCTGCTACGAAGACAGAATATTGCGAAATCAAGTTGGGTGATGTTGATGAAGAGCGGCAGTTGGTGGATTCGAACGCGTTGAGTGCGTACACAAATGAGATGCCCGGTCCTGCTGGATGACAAGTCGGCGCCTACTGTTCGTTTGCACACAGTATGGGCATCCCGCATTACCAAGAAATTTACGCATAGACATGGATCACGCATCAACTTTCATTTCCAAAATAAAAATACAGCTGCCATTCAGGATTTGGAGCGTAAAAGGCGAGCTAGGAAAGTTTCAGAATTGCTTATAACGTGCACTCGTGTATACAAGAGAGATTGGCGGGGAAGAGCTGATGAGAAGACAAACCCTGAGGTGTTCCAGACAACAATGGTAGAGTTCTGATTGATTGCATTGAAACATTGGATTTACCACCTCCTTCTCTTTACCAGTTCATGCACACTCAGAGTAGATATAATAAAATTTTTTCTATTATTCAGGAACTGTTTTTTAGTTCTTTAATCCCAAAACCCGTGGGTTTTCCGCTCAGCGCTGATTTACCCTACGTAAGCACATAGGGTATAGGGTTACAATATGTAGGGTTAAGGGTTTACCCTGCTCAGGCGATGATTGGTTATGCGCATCACCTCTACCCTAAACAAACAAAACCCTACTGGTTAGAATGGTGACGGACATCGCGAACACGCAAACAGCAATCGGGTTTCTGAACACACAGCAAAGGGATTGTGCACAGACGTCCGCTTTGTTTTGCCAGAGAGTGAATCAAGTATACCAAAAGTATCAAGCAATTAGCTGAAATGCAGAGACTGTGGAATTCTTTCAATATCCTGAGTCCCTACCGCCGAGGACAGGCGGCATCGGGAGCGTCAACAAAGCCCTCGCCCTTGTCAAATGACAACAGTAGTCGCTCTCCCTTGGTTGACACGTCGTCTGTTGATAAAGATGAGATTGTCGACAGTTCTGACGCGTTAGAAGTTGTTTCGAGCGCATTGCTGAACCGATTTGTGGCGTTGGGCTATTTAGATGCTGTAGTTGAAGGGTTTGTTGATGAGAAGATGATCAAGAAGGCGGACAAGGATCATAAGACTATCGACAGTACGTACTATTTTAGTAGTTTCCAGAATAATAACTAATAAATCATGCTTAGTGATGAAGGAGTACTATGGCGCTGGTGAAGACGCGTTGTTTATTTCTGCCGATCTCGTTCAACGGGCGTTCGGCAGCGACAGATACAGTCGTCTAATCAACAAAACCAACCTCGCAGAAATGGCCTACCACATCTTCCGTATTGATCTTTCTGAAGGATTGGCAAACTACTTTATGGTACTTGACGCGATTCAGCGATCGTTCCCCGACTTTGCTGGACTTACTCTGGATCTTGCTTGCCAGCATATGTTTTTCTTGCTTACGATCCAGACATATATCGCACTTCTACGTCAACAATCTGAGGTTCCTGACTCTGAGTATGTTCCAGAGACTGAGTTCATGGCATTATTGCGCGGAGCTGAGCTTACGCTCGCCGCTGACGTTGAACTGCTTGAGGAAGTCCTTGTCAAAATCCTTCGCGCGACTGCTAGCAAAGATTTGATTGCTAACGCACTGGAAGAGAAGTTCCCATGGAGTGAGTTTGTGCAGGAATTTTCGCGATGGCTGGCAACGTATGCGCTTGTTGTTTCTGGTGATATTCTTGTGTATGTTGATCCATTTTGTGTTATGTGTCTACATTTACTGACTTACATAGACCCCCTGGGATTGCAGCTGTTTATAGTGTTTCAGAAGCCGCAACGGATCCTCAACTAGGATATTTGGTTTCCTCGCAGAACGCTGCGACTGCAGGCTCCCGCCGCTTCACAGACGCGCAGCCAAACCGCGAAAAACTTGACTTTGATTCACAGGAAGCGAGCACACCTATCGCACCAGCCACCGCGCCAAATACCGCGGCGACACCTGCTTCGCCGTCGATCACAGCCGCGAGCACAAGACGACAGACAAGACGACGCAACATAGAGGCGGCTGTAGCAGCTCCTACAGAGCTTGTCGATAACCCCGAGCCAGGAGCTGGAACCAAGCCAACTGCAGAGAATGATGAATTTGCGCCGCTCATTGTCGAAGAGGAAGAAGAAGCACCATCACAGTCTTCGCCGCGCAAACGAGCTAAAAGAGGACTGAAAAAGGCCAACAAGAAACAGAAAATCAGTGAAGTCGAGCCGACCGAGTCCGTTGTGGATATCGTGGAGCAGGAAGAGATTCCATCATCGGCTGTCCCGACAACCTATCGTGGATCACGAAATTTGCCTATTCGAGCACCGAAGGGAAAGCGGACGAAATGGAATCCTGAGATGGAGAATGTATTGTTGCGAGCCATGAGACGGTTTAGCAACCAGTGGGTTGTGATTGAGAAGGTGAGTAGAGTTGTGCATTGTGAGAAAAAAAAACATATAGGTAGCTAACTAGAGATATTTGGGATTTAGGCTATTGCGGCTGTTGTCGATGATCCCGAAGGCGCGGAAGCGCAATTCGGAGGTAAAATCAAGCCTGATCTCAGTCTTCTTGAAGGTCAGAACCAGATAATGTTGAAGGATAAGGCTCGAAACATAAAGCAAAATTTACTTAAGTAAGTCTGCTTGTAATTGCTATAACGGGGGGTGGTGGGCTCGAGGATGAATGAAAGCTAACGACGTGGTGGTTATAGGCGCGGCGAACGAGTTCCTTACTGGATGGCGAGCGTTACAGTTAGCAAAGATTATAAGGAACTTGAAGCAGCTGAAAAATTGAGAGAAGAAGAACGTATTCGAAATAAGGAAACTTCCGTGATTATGGCTAGCGAAGAGGACGATGATGCCAATCAGGCTCACGCAATCTCGGAAGCAATTTGAGTATGGTTCAACGTAAGGAAGTTAGTTGGTGAATGTTGTTCAATTACATAAGAAAAAAGGAGATAGAGAAGGGAAGAGATATCATATTTTAACGGGCATGCAGGTTCAGGCGTTTAGGGCGAGAAATGCATACTCCAGGCAAGAAAGAAGAAGCAGCATGGCTGGCGCGGTGCATGCCAGTAGAACAGCTGTGATTACATTTGAACGTGGCTGGATAGGCTGACGCAAGACATGTTTTAAGCAGCATGAAAGATCTCTATTCAGCCGAAGCCGAAAGCGAATAGCGAATTGGCTTTGGTTTGGATTCCTGACTGACTGTATGCTAAATTTTAGAGAGAGGGGACGTTTAGAGTAGGCAGAACTGTGCTTATAGGAGAGGGCAGACCAGGTGCGTATTAAGCCAGGGAGGTGTATCGAGTATTGTATTTTATTGTATTGTAGTTTTTCTGGTAGTTAATGTTGCAAAGGGTTTTTTATAAGGTAATAATAGCGCTAAAGTCCATATAGTCTGAGATTTAGAGCATAAGCTGAGTCTGTGTGTGTGCAGCAAGCGAGGTGCATGATGGTGTATGCGCCGGATAGCAAAGTGCGCTAGGTTCTATTTGGGACCTGATGCAGGCTGATGCAAGCTGGAACGCAGCTGCAGGTCGTTGTAGTCTTTGTAAAGGCTGACAGAGCAGCTGCAGCGCCGTCTGCATATGCTGCTGTATTGGCGGGTGTCAAGTGAAGAAGCAAGTTCACCGCCATGGCCAGACTTCCACACACTCTTCGTCTCCGCTTTAGTGTCTGCCAAAAAGCAATTCTTGCATTAAAAATTACAGAATAGAATACTCTTGACAGTTCGTACTCTTCTCTGTCAGTCCGTCTGCTCTGTTAGCTTTCGCCGTTTTCATTCTGTTTTTGGTTTAGCAGAGGATCGGCGCATGTTGCGAGCACCTTCGACTGAGCAGCAGAATTTGCACCGCAAATAAGCAGAATAGATACAAGATATTAGCTGTATTCCACTCTACAATATCTAACCAAACACTTCTTCTACTGCTGCCTACTCTTCCCATTTTTATTGTCCTTGTGTCTGTGAATGCATCCAAGCAGTCAAGAGCAAGCCTCCCGTCCGCTTCCGAGTTAGTCTCCGGCTTGCGGCTACTGCCTGTTTGTTACAGTAGTCACTAGCGGCGCTCTGAGCAATTGTACCCAGAATACTGTGCAACAGTACGTAATTGTACTTATAAGTGTATTGTACCGTGCTGAACATTACGCAGAGGGTGCTCACATCACAGCCAGCTGGTGCTTGTTGCAGGATCGCGTTCTCAGAAGGCCAGAAACCTCATTTTGTCAGATCTATTCTTTGGGACTCATCATATCTGCTATCATTTGAACGCAGCACACTATTGTCTTGAGTAGGCTGTTTTTGTATTCTGCTCTTGTGTTCATCTTCTGTGATTGTGATTGATCGTGCGATCGGTGGACACTTGTTTGTCGACTTTTTCTTGCATTCTCTGTGTCAAGTCCTGTAGTTTTTGATATTCTATCAAGGTACTTGTTTGTGAATTTTTATTTCATTATCGAGCTGTTAGTTGACTTTGGGATTCTGTTTGTATTGTTAATAGGTATGTCTCTTTCATAGACAACTTCTCAGATCATCACCTTTTTTGTCTCTACTGATGTCTATGTTTTTTTGTCGGAACTGCCTGTTTATTTAACTATCATTTAGGAAACTACAGATTGTCTTCAAGAATCTTTTGTTTGTCCTTTGTATCAAACCATCCCGATCTTTTGTGTCATTGTGTACAGGAGTGAAATTTTCCCTTGTGTTGTATCCTTGTACGTATCCCTCGTTTTGTTGCCCTCTTGTCTCTCTTGTCAAGTTTGAGAAAAAAGTGAAACAGAAAACAATAGAGAATTGGACTTTGATACTTTGCGCTTTCTTGTTTATGAAATTAAATATCCTGTTCTGAGCACTGACTTGTACTTTTTTACTGAAGAATGCTACTATTTCTCCTCTCTGTTTCCAAATAATTCTACATTCAAACGAACAGAAGCATCTCTCCTTCTACAAACCTTTAAAGAAACAAACAACAGAAGATCAAGAATAAAAAATGGCTGACGACTTTAACTACGAAATCGACATTTACGACGACGAGAACGATACTTCGGGACCTCAGCAGTCTACGAACAACACAACCGGCAACGATTCTGATATTGAAATCGATGCTAATTTCGATGAAGGTATATAACCCCCCCTCCTTTTTTTCGCTTAAACAGTTTCTGAGTTTGATGTTAATGTGGAATTCATCAGAAAAACCAGCCCAGCGACAGACAAATCAACAGCCAGTATCACAAGGCAACAGCGGAAAATGGTACGAACCAATCCCATACTCACAGCCCGACGACAGAGCCTTAGATCCAAACTCGACACCGTCTTTGATGATCACTGATTTGGATTGGTGGACCTCAGAAGAGGAAGTGCGGGGATGGGCTGCGCAGGCGGGCGTCGAGTATGAGGTGAAGGATCTAACGTTTAACGAACACAAGGCAAACGGAAAATCAAGATGGTGAGCTCAATTTTCTTTCTACGAATTCCACCAGGCTTCGCTAACACAAATTAGTGCCGTTGTTTTGGAGTTTATCTCTCCACAAGCTGCTACAGCAGTCAAGAACTTCATGCAAAACACCCCTGAATATAAACGCTTCTCAGTTTTGTATCAGAATCCCAACAACAACCCCTTCCGCATGGTTCCCAAGGACGCTGGAGCACGCCGCGATATGACCGGAAATAATCAAAACATGCTGGGGCAAGGCGGAAACCACATGCGTCAGGGCGGTATGGGCATGCGCGGTGGTCGCGGTGGATACGTCAACCGCGGCGGATACAACAATAACCACATGAACAACCGAAACAACATGGGCGGTGGCCCAGGCGGTATGCCCGGTATGTACAATCCCAACATGAACATGGGATTTAACCAAATGCCCATGAACATGTTTGGTTTCCAAGGTGGCCGTGGTGGTATGGGTATGAACATGCGAGGTGGCATGGGCGGTGGACGAGGTGGTCGCGGTGGTATGGACGGTGGATTCAATCCAATGATGGGTGGTGGCGGTGGCGGTTTCAATGGTGGATTCGGTATGTCCTTCAATTTTTTTATATCACTTTCGGTTTTACCTGTTATGGCTACTAATTGCTGCTGATTTACAGCTCCTCATGGCTTCCCGCAGCCTCACTTCAACCCCGCCTTCTTCCCCGGCGGACAAAACGGTCAAGATGGACCAAGCGGCCCAGGTGGCTGGCAAAACGACGGCAACCCGCACGGAAACAAGCGACAGCGCGGACCGGATTAAAGCAGTCTTGGATTATGATTGTGTGTTTTTTGATGGAATGAACGTGCCTTGCTATTGTTGGCGAGGATAAAAAATTTTGCTCCGACTATATTTATTTATGATTTATTCTAGGATAATTCCGTGTTATTTATGTTAAGTAGTTCTTTCTTGTGTCTATAATGAAAATCAGATTAAATGCATCCTTCTTAATCTCGAATATAGACGGCGTGATGTTTCCAAAATGCCCATTCCAAAACAGCGCCAGAGGAGACATTAAATCCTGTGATCCCCGAGATATTAATGTTCAATTGACGAAACTGTGTGAGCTCGGCTTAATTTGTATCATCCAGTCAATAAATCTGGCGGTTAGTAGTGGCGGCCAGGAAAAAGGAGAAATTATAATCCGACAGAGTTTCTTGATGAGATCTTGCTTTTTATGTGCTAATTACGCCAATTGACAGTGTGTGGCCTCGCCTCAAATTTAAACATAATCTGATATGATGATAATCAAATAATACGAAGTAAGTGATTTGATATTTCAGTATGCCGGCTCTGACTCTAAATTGAGCTAAAGGGCAACCGCAAATTTTGCTACTGATCTCAAAATATAATGACTTGTGCCTAGTTTTTGAGTATAAGTGGCGATTTGTATCATAGAGCAAACACAACTGTGTCCTGACTTGGAAAGAATCTAGAATTACAGAAAAAGGGGAAGCCTCTCTAAGCTGCACTCAGCCTTCGCTAAAATCTGCACTATGACACAGCGGTGGCAAATAAGAAAAACCAAAAAAACAAATTCATAGTTTCATCTTTTTTAAAACCGTGCGTGTGCAATACTACTTTTTGTCTGCAGGTACACGAAGGCAACGAGGATTACTAGCGGAGACAGAGTGACGAGCAAACAACTGAACGGAGCGTTTGCTAAACAGCAAGTTTGGATTAGCGACTACGCAGATTCTTACCACTTTGAGACGCAGGGGTTGCTGCTATCTAGAAGTCGAGAATACCGTGATCAATTTTTTACTAATGGTGTTCACGATGACGATGAGTGCGCGGTCAATATAACATTTAACTTCAATGTTTACTGACAGCAGCCAGACAGGCGACAGAGAAATAATGCCCTGGACTAACCGGCGCTTTGAGCACGTCATTAAATCTTCTCTCTCTCTCTTCGTGTTCCAATTTGAGGCATGTCTGATCCCCTGAATTGCGCCCAAAAGTCTCGTAGATGGCTGTTCCGAGCTATTTCAGATTACAGATCGGATTAACTAGGATCCGGTCTTTGACCCTCAAACCCATCCGAGACGAAGAATCCTGTAAACAGCTGTTCCCTGAATGCCCCCTCTCCTTCTAACATACTATGGCTAGAGATGCTTTGAGCATTGCCCTGTTCTGGAATACTGGCAATGCTTGTTGTCTCCTATTGCATAGACGCCCATGCGTCACTGCCTCTGTATCACCGGCGGTCTCGATACATCCATAGTGAACACACTGCACACAGAGCCACTTCACAGCGCTTTCGTTTCAAAAAAGAATTATCTATCGATCTTAGCGTATTCATGGAAGAATAGCAAACTATTGATGAGGAAGACACTACGCGCGCCCTCGCTGGCCAAAGAGAGGGAATGAAGCGACCACTGCGGCGGCCGCGTGGCCGCCAAATTCCCCGCGCTAAGCTATTTTGAGCTTAGCGCTTTGATAACAAAGCAATATTACACCCACGTGAAAACTCTAAATTTTCTAGCTCTCTTGAATGAGAGCCAATCTAAGCAAAGACGCCTGTTTGCCCTTCTCCCCACAATGCCCGCCCGCACCTCTGCACACTTTACTTTGTCAGGGCTAGCTTCATGTCAGTCCTACAAAAGCCAACCTTCAGCCGCTGCGCATCTCGATACTCTCTTTTTTCTTCTTTCCCCTCTCGGCGGTGCCTTTTTGTCCGATACCCGCTCTTCTACTGCTACGTCTCACACGGATTCTGAAGATGATCTCGACTCGCCGCCGTTCTTCCCTGGTCGACTTTGCCTGGTCAGCAGTCTCTGCGCTTGACTTGTCGTCTGCACCTCTACCATCAGACTATTCATTTGTTCCACAAGAGCTGCTAGCAGAACGTCGTCGCTCGGAACTCTTTACCTTTGACTTACTCCCGCAATCGGGTTCCTCGTCTTCAGCACAGCCGGCTGCACGGGGAAGCTTTCAGCCCGAACCGTTCGAATATCTCATTTCCAACTTTTTTGACTCTACACCGCCACTTGAGCCAGTCGGTATGCTTCCTGACTATCTCTTGTCCACGTACGACGAGCCTACGTCGCCGCCGCCAATACCAGAGCACATACCGCGACAATACGCCGCCAAGTGGGCAAACTACGACATGAGTTCTTCAATTTCGACATCTACAGCAGACGAGAGCCACGGTACAACTGCAGGCGCATCGTCTTCCTTTACAGAAGATTCGGTGGTAGGACCTGACGAGCACTATTCGTTTGCGCCTGGCTCGTCTCCTGCCGAGTCTTCGAAGCTCAGCCAGAGTCTATCCACATGTTCCGTATCGTCAAACCCAGTTTCGTTGCCACGTCCATCTCCGTTAAATATGTCCTCACTTTCACATGACGAGATGATGGCCGGATTTGCGAGTGACTCGCGGCACCATCTACCGCACTATGTGTGGATTCACGACAGCGGCAGCTGTTCGTATCTCAGCGACACCGAATACAGTATAAACGACAAAGAAGACAACGATCCGCATTACAGATACTCAGATGACGCAACGATTGTCGCCAGGCATTCTCCAGCCTCTGCCGAGATGGAGAGATCGTTCGTGCAGAGCAGGGCTGAGCCGCCTACCTCCAAGCCAATATCAATCCCACAATCGCGACATCAGCACCCGCAGCACCCGCAGCACCCGGAGCACCGCCGCCGAAGTCTGCGCCATGTAAACGCAGAACATGTGCCAAGCTACAATCTGGACGACCACTATATCGGCATGTCGGGCACAGAATACGAAGAGCACGCGCCAGGACTAAGCTCGACTAGGCAGATAACGTCTGCACCGCATGCTCACTATGCGCCGAGTGCAGCGCTGGTTCTAGGTCATCATCGTCTGAAGCGGACTGGCAGAGAACGACATCGGCAGGCTTGGGAAGGATCACAGGATGCTGCTACGTACACTTCTACGTGCGATGAGTTTGATGAAGACGACGACGACGACGGTGACGATTATAATGACAGCGAAGGTGGCGACGATGACGAGGAGGAAGATGAAGACGACAACTTTGATGACGATTATTACATGTCGCTCGAAGAGAAGATGGAGCGCACAAAGAAGGGTCTCTATCGCTGCTCTCATTGTACGCTAAAGTTCCCGACAATGAAACTTTTCAGGGAGCACATTGAGCAGGAAAACCTGCCTAGACCGTATAAGTGCACGAATCCGGAGTGTCCGTGGTCACTAGTCGGCTTTCCTAATCGGAACGAGTGTTCTCGACACGTCAAACACCAGCACGACCAAGCTCGCGGGTTCAGTTGCAGCTATTCATGGTGCTCCAAGAAGTTCCACCGCAAGGACTCTCGCAATCGCCACATCAAGCTTGTTCACCAGAAACCTGACTCGCGATTGAACCGCAAACTGGATAAGAAACGCAGAGACGAGGAAGCACGAGAGCGCCGACGAGTAGAAGGCTCGCGAGGAGCGCGGCGGCCGAAGAGCAAGCTCAAGGATCGGCACAGTTAACCCTACAAACGCACCGCAAGCTGTGAGCACGAGCACTGAACTCATAGCTGTCAAAAAAAAAAAAAGAGAGAAAAAAGAAGAAAAAATTGAACATTGTACGTAATATTTTAGCTGGTATAATACTTTGCCTGTTGTGTAGATATCCGGCTTATGTGTACTCATAGGAGCTATGCTATCGTATAGACTTTTTTTGCCCTAGCTGCTCATCTCGTATATTGATTCCTCGCTCCGGACATATCGGAGCTGGCGGTATTAAGCAGCCTGTTTCCGCCAGTATTTCGCCGCTGCTGAACAATATCAGATAGAATATACTGAATATGTTGGTCATAGCTGGTGCGCTGCGCTAAAGAGACCAGTGAGCTGACAGAAAATGCCCGGCTTCGCTTTGGTCGTTTACGCGACTCGTCGCCTTCACAGCGTTCCATAGCCATTATATACGATGGCCGTCGCATCCCGTGAATCGGGTTAGGGGATCGTCATTACCTATATTCACACGGACTCGAGAGGTTTAAAGGACTGTTGGGTGTCCAGCCATGAAGTGTCTGCCAACTTACCAGCAACTATCACCGTGTTTTGGTACTCCAAGATGACTTCTACTCTGCCCTGCAAAGACTGCGTTTCCGGTTTCGTGCGTCAAGGCAAGCCGCAAGGCTCCGAGATTCAGCTCTGCGGGAGAAACGCCTACGTCGCCTCGCCAGTCCCTCAGCCGTCGAAGGGCATCATTGTTATGATCAGCGATATCTTTGGATGGAAATTTGGTAATTTGAGATTGCTGGCGGACTCCTACGCCAAAGAAGGCGGATTCACTACTTACCTTCCTGACTTTATGCCTCGTATGTATTTTCGGGATGATGATGTGCACATTTGTTCGATGCGCATGCCAGAAGCACAATAAAACAATCGCTAACCGTTCAATTTCTGCAGACGCAGGCTTGGATCCTTCTCTTGCCCTTGTGGCTCTACCCGGTCCTCCCACTGAAAGCACTAGCAAATTCCGTGGATATCTCAAATTCATGACGAATATTCCGAGCCTCCTCTCTTTGCTCTTCTACTCAGGAAGACCTGCTGTCACTCGACCGCTGATCGGCAACTTCCTGACCCAACTCAAGAACGAAAACCCAACATCTCCCATCTTTGTCGTTGGATACTGCTGGGGTGGCCGTTACGCTCTGATGATGGGTGATGTAGACGACTCATACTTGCCTAAGGGTGTCGTCAGCGCCGTCGCTGGTCTCCACCCGAGCATGGTCAAACTGCCCGACGACTTCAAGAATCTCTCCACTCCAACATTCGTCGGCGTCGGCGCAGATGATCAGCTCGCCAGCCCCGAGTTCATTAAGAAAATTGAACCATTGTATGAGGAAAAGAAAGTTCCCTTCGAAAGCGCAGTCTATCCTGGTGTTGGCCACGGCTTTGCTGTTCGCGGTGATACTTCAAAGAAGGAAGTCGTCGACGCCATGGACTCCGTAATGAAAGACACTCTTGCCTTCTTCTCAAAGTATTGTTAATGTTTGTGTTTTTTTAGTCTGCAGCTATATTGCAATATAACAAAGATGATTATAATCGTTTACGAGTGACTGAGAGAAACTTAAACCCTTGCTCATTCCCAGAAACTAGCCAGAAACTAAAATAACTTCAATTCATACCATATATTACCACTAGAAAATACAAACTTCTTAACACCAAAAAAAAATTTATCGTACACACAAGTTTACTAGTCTCACACTAACTCACTCCTCCGCAAATCGCTCTTTGTCGTTGATATCGATCCCAAATCGATGACGCATTCGCGAGTGCTGAAGCAAATTATCACCTCTCGAAAACCGCCGATTACAATATTCACAAGCATAAGCTAGAAGCAATTATCCATTAGTTTCAGTCCACTCATGCCGCATAAAATAGAGGACTCACGTTTATCACGCTGATGTAGCGTACTGATATGTCGCTTAAGATGCTCGCGCCGCCGAAACCGGCGTCCACACTCTGCGCACTCAAACCGCTTATCATCAATTCCTCCTTCTAGCGGAATAACCGCGTCCGCTGCTGCCATAGCAAGAGCGGCTGCAGTGGGTACAGGAGGTGATAATGGGCCAGAATCACTACCTTGACTCTTGCGCTGAGCACCGTCGTACTGGGCCTCTAATGATGGCATTGGCGACACGCCGTTTGCATGAACAGGGGCCTGCTGGAAATCTATATCATAAAACTCAGCTTCTAAAGTCGTAAAAGAAAAAGAAATATATCAAATAACGCACATCGTGGCTGCTGAGCTGGCGTTTGAGCCAAAGGCTGCTGTCGAGCTCCACCCAAAGCTGGATCGATAAATGGCCGAAATTCACTGGCGGGAGGACCACCTGAAGGGCCATACTGCTCGTTTGGATCTCGATATGCGTAGTAAGCAGCTTGCGGTAAATGAGACTGTTGCTGCCCTAGTTGAGCGTACAATGGCTGCGGTTGAGGCCCTTGAGATGCTGGTAACGTTGTATATTGTGGTGCAGCTGTATGTTGCTGCTCAGAGACTTTGGGATACTGCTGGAAAGAGCTCGTAGGTGATTGAGATGGTATAGGCTGAGGATATGATGTGGGATATGACTCAGGTTGCGATTGAAGTGCTTGGTCGGCGGGTTGAGAAGGTGAGCGCTCTGGATGTGAACTTGACATCACTGGCCCTAATGCTTGGGATATCTGAGATATTGGTGGCAATCTTGGTGGGCCAGTCTGAGAAGTGGGTGGTGATGGTTGCGACTGCTGTGGAGGGTAAGGTGCTTGAGGAGTAGAGTACTGCGGTGAACCTTGAAAATACTGATATGGTAGTTGCTGTGGGGGATGTGGTGAGTATGACTGAGGCGGTTGTTGCTGCTGGTCATAAGGATATTGCTGCTGAGGGTACTGTTGTGGTGCAGGGGATTGTCCTGGTATAAAAAGCGGGGCAGTTAGAGGTTGCTGCTTCTGCGGCTGCGATGATGAAGTGAATACGGAGGCTTGCTGAGAGCCAGGAGACTGTGGCGGCCGGGGCCGTAGTCGCTTCTGTTGTGGTTTTTGTCGTTTTCCCAGCTGTTGCTCTTCCAGTCTCTGTTTGATCATCGTCTGCTGCTGCTCTTGTTGCTGTTGTAGCAGCAACCGCTCATGATCACGCTTTAATGAATCATCTGTTTTTAATCCAGTATTGTTTTCTGATCCAGTCTTAGCTGATGTTGAAGTAGCCGATTCGCGTCGGGAGTCGGACTGAGTCGGGGGTGAAATCATTTGAGCAGTAGACTCCCCTACGGGCTCGCTCGATTCGGCAGGATTTGCATTAGCAGTGGAGGAGATGTCTGCAGGATTTTCTGAGGTATCGTCTTTGGTGGATATAGCAGACGTGCTATGTGAAGAGGAGGTTTGTTTTGGAGATGTACTGTCGCCATCCTTTGTTGATTGCTTCTTTGGCGAGGGTGCAGCTGAGTTTGACTGCGCGGGCTTCTTGCTGCCGGGCTCCGATTTAGACGCCTTCTTTGACTTTGAGGACTTTTCTTTAGCAATGGTCTTATCAGGCGATGCCTAAACTAATGTTAGTCCAGTGGTTCAAAAGATGAGGGGTGAAGAAGAGAAACACACCTCGCCGGTGGAGTCAGACTCGCCGGACTTCTCGTCCTGGTCGACGAGTCCGAGAAGAGCGATTGCAGCGTCAAACTCAGCCATTGCTTCTTCTTCGCTGATACTAAAACAAAGCCGTGCCTGACGAGGAAGGAAGCGCTGGGTGAGTGAAGACAAGCACTGCTGCGCTGGTGAAGCTGTGAGCTGGTGAAATGTGTGTGGACAAATCCAAATTAAAGGCAGGGGCGGCCAGAGGAATGGCTGGTTCTGGAAATCGGTACGATAAAATGCTATAGTTAAGAGAAGTACCCTACTTTCAGGAGTCCCCTTGCCCTACAGCCTAACCCTGAGAAGAATAGTTGGTAGGACAAAATTTGGTCAACTGGGCAGCTCGAAAGATGCTGAAAAATAAATTTTACGGTATTTTGCCTGGTCCGTTGTCTGTTTAACATCTTTTTTGGATTCTAGTAGCCCAATTACAGCCATACCTGGCTCTTTTACTCGCTTCAGTAGGCTTTTTGTCAGGGGCAGTTCCAGGGGCAACCGGCTACCTTTGACTTTCTCTTTGTATTAACCCTAAACTGAACTCTACTAACCTACTAAGTCACATAATAGCTTATATAATGCATTTCTCCAGGTAATTGCTACTGGTTGCTATGACGATATTCTAGATACCCTCAATTCTCTACATCCTTCCATAGTCTAGCTAACCTTCCTATGCTCTCATGCGCTCATTTAACTCAATGAAAATCAAATCCTGTACTGCCAAACCCCTCAAAAGCATACAATAAACGGTCAAAAAAAAAACTAAAACAAGCCAAAAACTCAACCAAGTTGTTGTAGTCGCAGCACTTCACATATACGCCTGACCAGCAACAGACGACAGGAAAATCTGCATTCGATCATGAAACGATTTTCCAAACCGCGACATCGCCTGCTGAACAGCATCTTCATCTTCCTCGGAAGAAGCGACTGACGAGACATCAACCTCAGTTGCCTCAGGCAGAACAGTACCGAGATACTTGGACGCAAATTCAATCACCGTCTCATTTGTAATGTTCATGTGACGTCCTTCCAAAATCAGCTTTATCAGTTTGCCCTCCGTAGCAAGGCTTTTCAGTCCAATCCAATCTTCCTTGTACAATTGGCGTTCTTCAAGATCCTGCACTCCTCCATTCGACATGTCTGTCTGTCCAAACCACTGCATCCAAATTAGCATTGAGACATACTCCTGATAAATGCAGTAAACTTACAGCACTTTGCTTTGGAACAACAGTCTGGTCCTCAGTAAACAAGTACAGCACAAGATTCTCCAGCGACTTGATATTCTCTGCGTAAGTCACGTTCTTTTCTGCTCTCTCATTGTTCACGTCCGCGAGATACGCAGAGTGCTCCAAGTACTTGTCATATCTGTTCAGGTCCTTTGATGAAAAAAAAATTAGCAACATAAATCAAAGCACTGAAACTGGGAAAATAAATACTCTGTAATACTGTGCGACAGTAAGTGAGTTCTGTGCATACTCGGCGTAAGCCTGTGTCTTCAGAACAGCATTACGACGCTTGCAGACAAAATCTCGAGGGTTCTCGCATGGCGGCATGTCCTCAACACCATTCTGAGGAGAACCAAAAGTCAACAGGTTGTGTACCTTGGGTGAATTGCAGCGCTCGACATAGCCACGAAGGAATAAACCACCCTGCGAGAATCCTAGTCCATCAAAACCACCTTGTAATTCAGGAATTGATGCAAGTTGCTCGCACACGAATGCAATCTAGTGAAAATCAATTCATGTCAGTGTCACGAACTAGCCTGAACCTCTGCTCGCGTGAGTCTTTTCCTCATACCTGCTCATCCAGTTTTCCAAACAGCGACGCCTTGCTATCCTTCTCTGAGTCTTCATCCAAATACACACTATGAATAAATATTTCAGGATACATATCCTTGATCAGACTCTCAACGCGTTGCATGCCTCCCGAGTTGTAGCTGTCGCCCAATCCGTGCCACATTACAACCGGCCTCGGCCCGCTGCTGCCAGCAAGAGCTGAAATCGGAGCGCAAGCAAGCGCAACAGCTAAACTAACCCCTAAAGTTCCTCTCATCTTCACTTGTGTCTAAACAACTATCTTCAAGATATGTTTACAGTCCGGGTGAAAATCCCAGCCACAAGATAAGATTGCACCGCCTGCCCCAGATAAATTGCCAAGTTATATCACGCCAGCTTGCACGTGCTTTATCTTACATAATACCACACAAAAGAATTCTTGCCTGCTCAGTGAATATCTACATTGGTTCCTGATTTCTCAATGAAATGAGCAGCAACACTCGGTCGACGCCTAAATCAGGGTCTCCTGCTGGCTCAATCTTTGGTTTAGGAACAAACGACCAGGTTCCTGGCAGCTCAGGAGCATCGGTGGCCTTGAAATTCCCAACCGTCATTCAGGTCTCTCGTCCATATTTGTCGCCAGAACATATCAATCTACTTCATCAGCAGACGAAAAATACCCATAGTGCGCGGGAAAATCAGTCAAAATATCATGCATTTTTGTTAATTATAAACACCGGCAATCAATTGCGATTGTGAGCTTTCTATTCTCGTTTGTGCTGGTTTGAATATCAAATGCTAACACAGCTCGTGCAGTCCGATACGTACACTTGGAAGCGCTATGATTTTATTTCAACGATTCTATCTTTTTAATTCACTTCAGAACTTTTCCTCAATATCAGACACTGCTCTTGCTTGCCTATTTGTGGCGTCAAAAATGGAAGACACCTTAAAGAAAATGAAAGATATCTTGGTCGCCGCGTATAACGTTAGACATCCGAATGGTCCCGAAATCAACTTGGACTCACCTGTATGTTTTTGGGTGTATTAGTTTATGTGCTTGGAAGCATGCTAATAAAAAATAGGTAATCGAAGATCAACGAAGAAAGTCGTTAACTCTTGAGCGGCAAGTTCTTGAGACTATGTCATTTGATTTCCGCGTGAAACATCCTCATCCTTACATCATAAAATTTTGCAAAAAACTAAACTGTATATTTTCACGATTTTTTTTTGGGGGGGGCGGGGGGCGGGGGTATGTTTGAATTATTCTAACTCATTCTAGTCGACACTGAGCTGGCAGAGCTGGCATGGCTGATTGGTTTCGATTCCTACAAAACATTAACCCCAATGAAGCACACACCACATGCTATTGCTCTAGCAAGTATACACATTGCGGGAATTCTGCTGGAACATGATATGACTGGATGTGAAACAAAAACAGGGGAATTTTTGGTAGAATCTCATGATTATCAGAGTACGTTCCATCGTTCACAATATATGCAACGCAGCTGCTAACCTCATTTGTTATATAGACATAATTCTTGAGATTTTGGAGCTTTACATTGATTGGCTTCCTAACACAAGTCTTGCGCTACGATATTCAGACCGAGGAAAATTCATGGCTTTAAGAATTGAAGTCAACAAGCGATTTACGAGTAATGGTAACAACCAAAAGAGCGACCGCAACGATAAGCTCCAGACTAAAATACCATATGTAAGAGATTATATGATGGGCGACAAGGGTACTGTGAGATTCGTTCTAGATTGGGAACGGGAAAAAGCGGAAGAGATTGTATGATCTGGCAAAACTGCTAGACTATTGTTTGGGTGTATCCAGAAAGGACTATGTACGACTACTCGAAAGGTATAAAGGCGTTTGCTGTTTTTTACTAAGAAAAATCTCAAGTGGTTATTTGCTATTGCCATAACGTGACTTTAAACACTTTGGCGCCGGACGTAGTGAGGTGATTATGCTGGTGAGCAGAGAGCATGATTCGTGGTTCGAGTATAGCAGATACCATTACGATAAGTTTAATGCTTAGTAAAATGCTGATAAGTATATGTAGACAATTCGATAGGTATATATATCCCAAGCATATGAGCATATAAACGACACAGCAGCTGATTGGCCTCCGGCATTGCGGACCGCGCGCAGAGTTTGTGTGCGATCTCTTCCGAGCACTGCCCTTAAAAGGCAGCCGATAAGAAGATAAGGATAACAAAACACCAGGGCAGTACAGCACTAGCAATACCCTTTGAAAGCCACTTTAAAATACAAAAACTGACAGTGAACTACTGTAGAATCGACTAAAATAAGCTTAAAGGCGTTCTGGAAAGAGCGCGTGGATCTGCAAGACTGAGTCGCTTCAATCTGCGCCTCTGCGCCTCCCGAAGCCGCGTCAAGAACCATATCTGATCGAGTAAGCAGAAGCCGGACCAGTCAGGTGCAGATTTTTTCTCTTCCTGCAAGGTTGGCTGAGTGCAATGGGCTACATTTCAGCTTCGAGAAATCAGCCCGGCTCTTCAGGGAAAGACAGAGGAATCTTCAAAATTTTTTACAGCGTTCGGGGAATCTGTGTTCTCAGTATCCTCACCTCTAGTTCTTCCCTCAGCTGAACAAGAATCGTTGACAGAAAGGGTGCGATTTTAGGCTCAACGAACGCACAAACACACTGCATCAGACTGGCCATTTGGAGTCGTGCGCTGAACTGCATTCCGAAATACAAGATATCAGGCCAAGTTTAATTGTCAACCTGTTTTAAGAGTCGTATCGCCTTTTTAGCATTCCTTCACACACAGCAAAAATCACGATGTCTTCTCCCCCCGTGCCAGAGTTGCCCTTATCTTCAAAGATCATTCCGTCAAGCAGCAGCAGCAGTATATACTCAGTCGATAACAGAGACTATGCAATCAAAAGCGCACCTTTATTTGTCTCTGGGTCCGCAGACGAGCAAACCTCACTCCTTGATCAAGCCTCTATTGAAGAGAAAGAAGCAGAAGCTGGATTATATCCTGTAGACGTGGGCTATAGACCGTGGTTATCTCTGTTTGGCGCGACATGTGGCATGCTTCCCACTTTCGGATACTTAGTAGCAATTGGTGTGTATCTTTAATTGAAGGCATAAGCATGTATGCTGACTACTTTGCAGGTATCTTTCAGGACTATTACCAAAACAACCAGCTCAGAAACTATTCACCATCACAAATATCATGGATTAACTCCCTTGATATCTGCCTCACAATCTTTCTAGCCGGAATTGTCGGTCCTATCTACGACGTCGTTGGTCCCAGACCGCTAATTATTCCAGGAACAATTATAATGACGTCAGGTGTCATGTTGACTTCGATTAGCACTGAATACTTTCATTTTATTCTCACACAGGGAATCTTGACACCTATCGGCTCTGCCCTGGTCTTCCATGCTGCCGCGCCGGCTGTATCATCCTGGTTCCTGAAATATCGTGCTACGGCATTCGGAATCGGACACGCCGGATCTGCCTTGGGGGGTGCTATTATCCCTGTCATTTTCCAAGGAGTGGAACCTGGAGCTGGATTTGGATGGGCAGTTCGGGGTATTGCATTCTTTATGCTCGGATTGTCTATTCTATGCTGCATTTTCACTACTTCAAGAGTTCCTCCTCCCGGATTTCAAAAAATTGACCTCCGTCGAGCTTATATTGCGCCATTTTTGCATACGCCTTTCTTTTTGATGTCTATTTCGGTATTCTTCGTCTTTTTTGGCGCATTTATCCCGGTCGCGTTTATTCCTTCGCATGCTATCAAGAACGGTCTTTCTCGTGAACTTGCGTCCTATCTTATCACAATTCTTAATGCGGTATCGATTGCCGGTCGGATTATCCCTGGTATGGTCGCAGATCGATTTGGAAGATTTAATACTTACTCGTTTTGCTCGTTTTTGGCCGGACTGTTTACTCTCGTGTTATGGATTCCCGCGACAAGTTCTGGCTTGATTATCCTCTACGCCGTTCTTTTCGGATTCTTCTCCGGTGCATCCGTATCACTCTGGCAAGCATGTATCGCTGACATCGCGCCTCGCTCAGAAATCGGTGCTTGGCTCGGTACAATTTCCGCTGTCATGTCATTTGCTACTCTTGCTGGCGGTCCGGTTGCTGGTGCGATTATTACATTAAATGGAGATTATTATTTTGGTGCCGCTACCATTACGGGAGTTTTCATGATTGTCGGATCCGGATTTACTTTAATTGCAAAGATTTCGCATACACATGGTCGGATGTGGACATTGAATTAGATTAGGTATATGTGATATTGTATTAGAACATGCATTTATGTATATACAGCAGTCCTCTGTACATTGTTGAGTATCGATATAGTGGACCTAAGAGAAGTTAAGGATCTCATGATTTTTAAATTGACAGGATAATATATTGATACATCAAATTGGCTTTAGGGACCTAGGAGGAGTTGATGATCTCACAATTTTTGAATTGATAGAATAATATATTGATACATCAGAATGACTCTCCCGTAATTGCTACATAGGAATGACACTATCTGTCGCTCGTTATTTCACCGAGTGCCGTTTATTTGAGAATCCTTGTTCTGTAGCATACTGTTTCGTTGTATTTGTTCTGCTGCAGATGAACCTGATGTAACAGCTTCCTTAACGTCATTAGTTGTAGCTTTGTCGAACTGCAGAAATTCAGGACGTTATCGGATGCTGTATCCGCCTACTTGCTTTTATAACGGAGCAAATGTTTGCCATGATATCATAATATTCCAGAAATTTTAGTTCAGCAGGTTTTGTTCAAAAAATCATTAGATTGTTGCTCATTTAACGCAGAAGCAGCTTGTCAGCGTGACTCATCGTAGTCTTCCCACCTTTTAAACTGCATCTTTTCGCTTTTTGAGATCTGTAGAATATGATTGAGCTACCTCGTGCAGAATGAACAGCTATTGCAAATACTGAGTCCACAAACAGCAAATAGCACATCCATTGCATCATGCAATGGCAGCATTAGTACGCGCTAGCAGAGTCAGCGCTTTACACCACCGATTGACAGCTATCAGTTATTCTATTAGCTTCGACTCGCATGTATAAACTTAACAAAGATGTTATGTTGTTTGCACGATCAGGACTGTTTGCGGTGGATATCGAATGTCTTGCTACAGTGTACCAGTGGTAAAAGGAAGCACCAGCATGCGCAGACCCAGTTTTTAGAGTCCAAATATCGCAGACTGACTCTGCTTGACAATTCAATTTTATGAAGCACAAATTAGAGCAATTGGATTTTTGTTAGCAACGAGAAGTTTGCTTGTGTGGTATTGATAATCATTGCAAAGTATCTAAACACAAGATCTCAAAAGCAGCGAGCTCATCTACTCTGGACAAACTTACAACAGTTCTATGGATTAAAGCAATACGCACTTATACTGGTCTGCGAATCACCTCCGCTTAGATGTGTGACTCGGACCGCAGATTTTGTCTTTCCAAATTAAGAGTTCCGCATGTGAGACAGACGGGTGTTGTAGGAGAACGGGTGTAAGAATTTTTGTTGTGGGTTTTCCAAATCTGTCTGGTATCAGCGGCATGTCATCTTCTGATCTGCGGAAGTTTATCTATGATTCAGTACGAGATAACTGCTGCAGAATTAAAGCAAGCTTAAGCTAATGTTGATAGCCAGCGGGAATTTCCTCGTCATGTTCGAGAACCCTTAGCAGCACGGCTGCGGTGCATCCACTGTCAGCATTTGACATGAAGCATATCAGAACAGTTTGAGGCGAGGATTATTGCCGATCTAGTATTGGACTAATGAATTTGGCGTGAGTTCGTCAGATGATAATATTTCTCCAAATTTTGGCTCATCCTCAATCAGCCAGCATGTAGTTTATCTCCACGATTTTCAATTGATTAGAGCGTTATCGCGACCGTGGCTACTACTGCGCGGTTCAGCAACACATGTATAAAGCCACTAAAAATAGTCTTGTAATCGTTCACGAATACGTGCGATATGACCAGATTTCAAAAGGTGGCGATCCAGTGAGAAAGCAGCTTATTGTCTAAAGCTATTCATTGGGTTTACGCAATCTGGTGGCTTGATGGTCAATGAGGAGGTGAAACGCCGTGCGAACGAGCGAGAATGTCACTCACTTCTCGAGGCTTCACCCTTTCTTCAGTCAGATTGCGAGCCAGCTAATCGCTCGGTAAACAGAGCTACTGGTGCGCACGCGCCGGAATAAAAACCAGTAGTTGCTTATGCATGTATCCAGGTGCAATACAAAAGCGGGAAGTCAATTTGCATTGGTGTGCCCATTTCAGAAATTGGGGTTTTCTAGGAGTCAAAGGGTGATCGCCAGACGTTATCAGGAACCAACCAATCTTAGGGGGTGTTAATCGATTTTCGCGAGCCGGGTCCCCGATGATAAACTACTGCAAGAATGAATCTCGTGCCGCCAATTAAGTTCGTCGGTACCGCGACTGCTTACTACACTTTATCAGAGAAGCAACGACGGCCTGGCGGCTCGAGTTTGTCTTCAATCCAGGCAATAAGTGACCGGTACAAGTAATATCGCATTACAGCTTATCTTATCGCATGCGAAGGGTTGTTACGCGAGCGTGAAGAGCGCAGCAAACTTCACTCGCAGCGCGGGCACGTTCCAGGTCAAACGCTCGAGCTTATCGCTAAGCATCTCTCCTCGGGTCATCATTGTCCGTGCTATACGCGCGGAGCACCGCGCGGGACACCGCCCTGGCCCAGAATCTCGAGCGATAAAGAATAGACGCACGCACGTGGCACAGACGCTTTCGCGGGGGATAGTTCGTTGCACAGTAGATCAGCTGGGTGCTCTGGTCTTTGCATTTTAGCCTACAGTTTTTAATAACAGATAGAGCAGGCATCTGTGGGCGTAGCATCTATACGTGCTCGCGGTTATCAAAAGGCTTTTGAGTCTGACGAGCCAGGGCTAATCTTCTCCGCTGTCAAACCCAGAAGGAGCAACTGAGCCGGCATTTGACTTACAATTCACCTCAAGTGAGTCCTCAAAGATAACTAGTCCCGGGCTTTATCAGCTGTGGCGTGCTCTCAACACTTAATTGTGTGTATCGATTGGCAGCTTTTGAGTCAATATAGTGCAGCCGCTATGCTGTCCTGTCTCAGTGGTTTCATGGAATTCAGTTAGTACCTTATCGGCGTGATTATAGCTTATCGCGATTATATCGCAAATACCCTCTGTCCGCGTCAAGTACCATGCGGGTACATATCAACCCCAAGCCTCGCCATGACTTAGACAAGAGAACAAGCTCTTCACTGCACCATCAACTGCCTGTCTTCACCCTCGCTAAGACGACACGATGGAAAAAGCACAGGTCTACGAAAAGACCGACGAGTTCATCGTCTCCGAGACGAAGGAGAGTTATCATTCTGATGCCGGTCAGATTAAGGATGCCAAGCTGGAAGCAGACGTCGTCATCTCCGAGCTCGATATTCCTGACCTGCGTGAGCGTGCTTACGAGCGTTTCGCTAGTGAGACCCATATCGACTTGCACGATATCCTTGACAACGATCATGTCGTACAGTATCTCTTGGAGGTCATGACGACCATGACTGTGGGAGAGTCTTTGGAGATTCTTACTAACATCGATGACTTCCACACCGATG